>ML778406.1:185057-255277 GCA_009831015.1 Picea engelmannii
CTAGATTCAATCAACTCATGGATCCCAGACATAGGGAACACTAGGTATCATATTTACCAGTACCTAAAGACCATAGACATTTACTGGCACATGAAGCTCCTATTGGGACACGTTTTGGTTGATCGCAAGGAAGAAAATAACACATTTTTTCTCCCTCTCGATGAAATTCAAAGTCAAATTTGGCTCCACAACTACAAATGAACCTAATGGTCAAACATTTAGTGATATTGGACCTCTCACACGTCACTCTGCCTGTAGCCCAGGTGCCTCTAGATGAGGGTCAACCCTCTACTCAATTCTAATGCTCTTTGGGTTTCTTATTCTGGTTTTTAGTCTAGGAGGTATTGGGATTTTAATCCCACCTCATCTTTTTCAACATAGGAAAAATCAGCAGATAGATTTTTTTTCTAGATACAAAGAAAAAAATTAATTTCATTTATTTCTAGACTTTCAATTTCAAAAGACAATATTTCCATATTATTTCAGATAGTGTGATGCATTGTTGCTAGTCTTGTTTCCCTGGTGGTATGCAACCATCAAAAATATTTTTGTACACTCTTACAATGGCTATATAAAGACCTTGGATAGTTAAAAAAAAATAAAAATGACATTTTAATACAACTCATGATTATCCTCTATGGACTTATCGATTGGAATCTTACCATGGCACACCCTCCAATATTTTTTTGAAACCATACCTTACTAAGTACCTTATATTAATTTATTAGTATTTCCCATTGTGACTTATGCCTTTCAGACTATGGGATTAATGGTTTTCATGAATAAGAAGATTGACCCATCAGAGTATTTACTCATCGAAGGATTCACCTATCGAACATTTCACCTTGGATTTTACCCAAGCCTGAAGTTCGAACACCCTATTATTATGTTAATATTTTTTCAAACCTAGGGTTTCTGGATGATCTTTTGAGTAAGTATACCATCAAAATAATTACCCATCGGAGTTATGAGCCATTGGGTTTACCTCATATATACCTATTTTATTATTACAGGGGTGGGGATATATTTTATTTTATTTTTGTTTTATTTATTTTTATTTTCCTATTTTTGTATGATTTATTGGCCATAATATCTATGCTGACCCTAGGTCGTATGCATGTGGGTTAATGTTTTAGGGTTGAAGATTGATGGTTCATATTCCCCCAATGAGAAGATCAAGGGTTGTTGATCTCTGACTTCAGGAAGCTATATCTTGAGTTATGGGAGTCCAAATCAATCCCATGATAGCTCACTGGAAATCCATAGAGAAATTTAAAATGCATTGGAAGAAGGATTCCAGCTAGACCAGCCATGAAAAATCCTAGAAAATTAGAAGAATAGAGGGCCATGAATTTGAAGGAGAATAAAATGTGAAACTTCAGACTACCATAACTAATGATCTAGATGATGAAGTCAAAGCTAGGATACCTTGTTGGAAAACTAGAAGAGACTAGAACATCTGGGTAGGTCTATTATTGATAGGTTGATGGAAAAAATACCTAGAAAATTTGATGAATCGAAGAGGAATGAATTTAATTAAAAACTGAATTGTGCAATGTTGAGGTATCCATAACCAAAGTTCCAAGAGGAAAAATCAAACTTGCAAGAGAACAATCGAAATATGAAGAAAATAAGAAGAACATGGAAGGATCCTATTACCATATTGACACCAAAAAACAACCAAAAAAGTTTGAAGAACATAAGAGCATACAATCAAGAAAATCCAATAATACTTTTTATAAATATCACTCATCAACAACCTTAGAGGGAGATTGAAAAATCATGAGTATATTTAAATTCTGTTTATAATTCTTGCATACGCATTTATGAAATGTATGGGAATTTGATTCATTTAATGAATTTGAAGAGATGCAATTGATGGTTGTTACAAAAGGTGAAAGGTCTTCCTCATTTTATAATAGGAAGAGCATTGAATGTAATAACATACTTTTCCCATCATTTTATGGTGATAATATTATCTAAGTAATGAAAAGAGGAAAGCATTCTGAGGTCATGATTGTTATCAAATAGAGTTGGGACTACTCTAGTAGTGTGTTTGTTATTTAAGTTTTTATAAATGCTTGTCATATGAAATATTTATATGTTTGGTATTTGGAATACTTTTGTTGTTATGATTTTCGGTGAATACAATGATGATGTTATATGAATTATTTGCAACTATTTGTGATCACTTCTACAATTTCATTTTTTTAATGCATTGTCTTTGGACATGAACTATTTATTCTATCAATCGTGTTATCTCATATTCTATTCATTTAATTACTTTTAATCCTAAAATATAGGTTATAAGTAGTTAGATTAGTTAGTTTACTTTTATGTTATATTATATTTAGAGTTAATTATAATTCTATGGGGCACAAATCATTGTTTTTCTCATTTTTCTTCCTTTAATTCATAGTAGTCGGAAACGACACCCCAAACGAGAGTAGGCTTCATTGGGACCTTCCATTGAGAATTCTCCTTTAACTACTTGACAATCCATTTGGACCGATAAATATATTGTTACAACCAACCTCTGTTGGAGGCACTGCTCCAAAACATGGATCTAGGTTCCTCTGCCTACGCCACTGACTATAAATAACACCTTCAACTCCGATGTTCATGTGATCCCTAAGAACACAAATGGGATTCTTCTTGACCATATGTATATATAAAAGGAAGGAGGGAAACAAGGATTTCCAGGTACGGGGAAATGAATTAGAAGTAAGGGAATAAGGGATTGCAGACGATGCAAGAAATTGTTAGGATTTTTTTTCTTCAAGTGTGAATTTTTTTCTCCTCTAGCCTTAGGCTCATTTTATACCATCTCCAACTAGTTGGAGTGGGTACAAGCATTTGTGTATGAGAAATAAGAGGTCAATAATCAAGTAAACTCGTGAACCCTACCCAAAAATACACAAAATATTTTTTTTTTGAGTAAAATTAAGGTGTATATGCATTTTAATGGATTAGCACGCATCTGTACGCACCTTGTATATATGTTAGCATACATGCAAGTCCAAAAATAAGATTTTTTGAAGAATCCATAGAAGGAAAGGGGAATTAATGTCTTCAAGTGGGAAAGGGAAAGGAAAAACATGTTGTCAATGCATATGTGGTGGTAATTGATGCTATAAAAATCACAACCTCTAACTGTAGGATTGGATTAGGTGTATTATGATTAATTTCAAGAATATAAAGTATGAAATACATTTGTGTTGTATTCATTTTCCTCCAAGTTTCTCTAGAAATAATAAAACCCCAAAATTCACAACCATATAAGATAACTAGAATAACCAGTATATCAAAGAGGACTTTATTTTCTTTCCAAAACCAAAAACATGATACTTTATAGTTATTCTCGAGAACAAAATAGTTTTTCCATCCTCAAGTAATCATTTTCTGAACATGATGGTTCTACTGGAACTTGTGATGAAATTCAAATCTAGGTCACACATATGATTTAACTCCCTCTAAGTTGTTATTTTCATATGTGTAGTTAGGTTAAGTGATTTTCGTAGATTTTATGATCATAAAAAAATTATTATCAATATTTAAGTACCATACCAAAGATAAATTATATAATTCTGACCATTCTTAGTTGCTTGTCAGGATCAAAGGGTCTCCCCACACAATCAATAATAACATCATGGTAAATAAGAAGAATAATGACTTTTCCAAGCAACAAAATGCCAAAACAACCTTCTTCTTATAACCATGTCTGTATCTTGTCAATATAAATTCCAAAGAGGGTAGGGACAACCTTTATTAAATATTATATTTGTAATACCCCAAGGTCGAGCCCCCACTGAATTGTAATTATGTTTATAGGCTGATGAGCCAAGTGATTATACGTAGGAAATATTATGTGTTTATTAGGCCGGAGAGCCTAGATTCTAAGGCCAGCGAGCCTGATTTTGTATATGTAATTATGCATATCATTAATAAAAATACATCATTGCGTGTATACAGACTATGAAGAAATAGTTATGGGGAACTAATCTCTAGTAGGAAGGGAAAGGGAAGGAGGTTGAGAGGCTAGGGAAAAGAGGCTAAGCTTGAGGGCCTAACCCAATGGAATATTATAATGTATTCCATAAATTACTAAAGTTTGAGAAATAAACCATGTTATCCTAAGTTTCTTTAGGGAGAGGAACAAACGCCAAGTGGCAAGGAACGAGCTCCTAGAGAGACAAGTGTCATCCAAAACACATGCAAATTTATGTGCTAAATTCTATCGTTGTGGGGGTTAGCTATCCATTCTTTCCATATTTCCTCACGAGTTCGCTCTCACCATTCTTACCATTCTCGCCATCCTTTGTCCCATTCACTCACACACTGAGCAGGCACGCAGTCAGCCTTTTCCTCCATTTTTGAACCCTCTGCCATCATGAACCTATGTAATTTGTTGAGTCGTCCCTTGCCTGACCCTATTTTGATATTGTGGTTACCTTCTTGACTTAAATATGATTTCAAGAGGCGGGTTGTTAGGCATGTGGGTTGAATAGGTAGGTTGTCAGGCCTGTGAGCAACTCTCTCTAGGTGAGATAGGTTGTTGGGGAAGTAATTTCTCTTGGAGGGAGTCCAACAACAAACACATAGCTCTAATAATTCATGATCCGGCCTATTTTTGAAGCCCTGGAAGGGAAGTGGAGCATATGATGGATTGTGGAACAATAAAGGTGTATATTCCTGGGGTGGGACATGCATGTGGGTAATGATATTCTGTGAGCAATGGGTGTAAGTAGGCTTCTTGGAGGGAATACTTCATATTGCATTGTGCAACATTCCATAGTCTCAACCTAGCCTAGGATTTTCTTTTACCCTGGTTGGAGTTTAGTCCCATCTCAGGGGTGATCCACTACTAATATCTTAGAGAAGTGTGGTATAAGGATGGGAGGTTCATGGAAGGTCTGCATGCACTCGATGGTATTCTCATAAAAAGATAAGTACCAATTCTATGTTAATTTTATGTTGTGTATATTGCACATGTGTTATAATGTTATCAGTATCGCCTGTATATGTTGAATGTGTAGGCTTACTGATATTTCCACATTACTCTATATTGTATAAAAATGTTTATGCTTGTTTAAATTTTCATTATATATATATGTATATCAGAGCATGACTATTTCAAGTCGAATGACCCATCCTAGGTGTCTTGGTATGTTAGAATCTGGTTTCAGAGTAGTTTTGTTTTGAAGTAGTGGTGTGGTCCTGACGAGGGTGGTCGGGGAAGATTACAAATTGGTATCAGAGCCCATGGTTTCCTGATCCAGGTGGATATCGGTGGCCACCCACCTTTTCCTACTGGATCAAAACAATTTTCTGGCAATTTTGGCAATTTACTATTTTTAGCAGGTTTTAACTTCCAGGGCCATTTTGACGACCTAAATGAAGGTTTTTCAATATATAGCTTCTCAATGATAGCTGAAGGAATTATTGATCCCCCAAAATGAATATCCTCGACGATACCTTTCCAACAAGCTATCATACGCCTAAAATGGAGATCGTATGAAAAAGTTATGACCCAGAGAAGTTGATGTACTAACTTACCCAAACGGGGCCCACATGACTTTTGGCGCTTCATCTCCTAGGGTTAGGTTTTTGGATGTCTAGGGTTTTTGGAATTCCGGTTTATTGTAAAAATTCCTTTAGAGCCTCATTGTAATCATCTTCTTGCGAATGCAAGTAGCCGTCACATCTCTTCTCAGAGATAAGCTTCCACCATTCTAGCGGGTCTTTCACTTTGTATTTTTACAGTCTGTGTACATTTATTTCATTAATAGAAATCTTGTATTACTATATATATATGCTTATGGTTGCATCTCTGATACATTTATATTATATTATTAAATATCTGTGATATCTCTGTGCATTTATTTATTATATCTCTGATCTCATTTCATGCCGAAAACAATCTGGATCATTTCCACACTCAACCTGGATGGGACACGAATGTGGAATTTGGATTTAAAATTACACAATAAATTGATGTACATAGAGTCAATAGGGCACTAGGGGAACACCTTGGATGTGTTCAAAATCTTAGGAGGTATAGTGGTTTGATAAACCACACCATACATGGTATTCAACCAAAAAGTTAAATTTGGGTCATTGAATCTGTTCAGAAGAAGAAATATCCCCCACAATCGTCATATCTGGAGAATGTGAAAAGAGGTTAATCACATAAGTCATTTAGAATTCACCCCTCCAATCATTTTAAATCTATAGTAGCGAAATCGCCGAAGTCTGGAACTAATCCAGACTGTCAATTTTCCAGGGCACGTGTCCTCAGATTAAGCAATGTTCGAAGTTCAACAGTTTGGGGGTTTTGGGTTGTTCAGAAGTGAAATAGATAAAGTCCCAAAGCTACGAGAAGCAACCATCGATAGTCGATAGTTCGAGATTTGTTTAAGTGAGCATATGATAATAATTGTCGAAGTCCCAAAATGTCGGATATGACATGGCACGATGACGTCACCTAGAGTGATGTGGACCTACCTAGCTTTGCCACATGTCACTCATTTTTGTACTTTAGACAGGCCCTTAGTATCAATTGGGACCTGACACATGTCAATCGATGGTGGGGCCATGTGCCACCACTTTATTGGTAAAAAGTTTACTACGTGGGCCTTGGGAGGTTAAGCAGATTGAAAGTTCGGTGTTCGAGGAAAAAATGTTGGAAGAAATTTCGAACCTCCCAAGTCTCGGAGTCCTGAAGTCCCAAATTTCCATAGTGACATGGCTTGATGATGTCACCTGGGGTGATGTGGACACACATGATGCGTTCCACGTGTCAGTGTGCTATGTGATTTTGAAAGGCTAACTGATTTTGAAAGGCTAATGTTTTAGTTAGAAATTGAAACATGTCACCCCTTAGATTGGGCCACATGTTCTCTTCTTGGAATCTACCACGTAGCACCTAGGTGTGTAGTACTAAGTGGACCCCATGGGTTCTCCACTTCAATATTCGGAAGTAATGAAGTGAGAGGAAAGAGAAACCCTCGAAGCTCCAAGGAGTGGAGTAAATCCTCACCGTTCATCAAGAGGGGACACGCAGTAGTGGATCCCATGGTCCAGAGGATTTAAGGAATAAATAGTTGAGGGAGAGGACTTTCGAAGGCCAAAAGTTTGGATTCCATATCGACCGTTGATAAAACAAATGGTGTGTGGTTCCAGATGTCATTTTCCGAAGGTGTGGTACTTCAGAGGATTTGAGTTACACAATTGATGTGAGTCGAGAACTCTCGGAGGGTTGGAGTTAATCTTGATCGTTGAACGAGAGATGACATGTGGAGGAAAGAGAGGGGTTCTCCAATGGGTCAACACTTCTAGATATTGATAGTGAATTATTTGGAAAACTCCAAAGCCCAGAGTCTCGGAGCTCCTATTCACCATAGATTTGAACAAATAATGTGGACCGTAGATCCACCATCCTTCACGATTTCACCATTTCGACGGTCCGGGATGTTTATGATGTGCACAAATTGAAACCTTTAAAGCTCCAGAGCCCCGAAGTTCCAAGGCTTTGGATAAGAGCCTAATTATTAGTGCTGTCTCACAGCCCTTGGTCACATGAATTTGGGGGCCGAAGAAGAGGGGATAGTGCCCGAAAAATTGTTTTAAGAATAGGAAAAGGATTAGAGAAGGAGCCCGTGGAATTTTTAATTATACAGACCTATGCCTAAAGAAGTAAGGAAGGCCTACAAACCTGAAGTATGGATCCATCATGAATCTAAGAGCCAATTCGATTCTGAGTTGGAATAATCCATATACAATATTTCATCACTGAAAGGACAAATTGTTCAAGTATCCATAACTTCCTTTTCAAAAATCAAAATTAAGCATGGAAATAGCCATTGGAAAGGTCTTGAAGAGTAAAGGATAATTGTTCACCAATAAATTGGATCTGAGCAGTCAATTTCTCAGGAAATCAGTAGAAACGAAGTATGATATATATTAATGAATCATAATGCTTCATGTTTTCATGAAACTATTAAGAACAGTTAGCCTGCCAAAGTTCTGTTGGCTGCACATTTTTGTAGAATTAACAACTGTCATATTAGAGTCAACACATAGTGCAAAAGTGATGGAGGATACATAGGTAGTATACAACCAAGAAGATGAAATTAGAGGGTTGAATTTCTAGTTGGTTGTGGAAGGAACGAACTCCAATGGACATGGAGGAGGAAAGGAGGAAGACATAAATCTGGCTGAGACCCTCAAAAAATTGCAGACAAATGTCCATAGCCACAAGGATGATAATGAGAGGGTTATGAAGGCCAAGGAACAACAATAAGACTTCAATACAAAGTTATTGAAAATCTAGGACATAATTGAAAATAATTTGTATAAGGATAGTGGCTCCAACAAATTAGGAAGCCATGAGACCCCTGGACAGAAAGGAAGATCAAGGAGTGGTAGCAAACATCACCATCACTCCCAAAATCATTCCCATAGGATATCACATAGTAGCTCAATTCCATCCCTTATTAGGAAGCATAGGAGGTATGGGGTGGATGAGTTGAAAGGAGAAATGAATGATATCAAACCTCCTACATTTTATGGAGAGCACAAGAAGGATGAAGATGTTGAGAGATGGTTGCTAGGCATGAGGAAATACTTCCAATTTCATAACTATTCTTCCCATGCAGAAGGAAGGATTGTTATCTACTAGCTTAAGGGAAAGGCATCCATGTGGTGGGATCAAATGGTGCAAGTGCAACACCTCAGAGAGAAAAATGTGACTTGGAAGGAATTCAAGAGGCATTTTGAGAATAAATACTTGACCAAGAGGTACTATGACAAAAAGATGAAAGACTTATTTTAAATGAAACTGGGAAAATTAACTATTTACGAATATGAAAGTATATTTTTAGAGTTGTTGAAGTATGTCTCCTTCATCAAGGACGAGACAATAAAGATTCAAAGATATCTGAGTGGGATGCCATCTTTCATCAGTGATAAAATCCAATATGATGATCCCAAGACTTTGGAGGAAACCATAAGGAGAGAAAAATTCTTATATGATCAACAAAAGGGAAAGCCTACTTTCCAGAAGGCTTGGGAGGACAAGAATAAGTTTAATAAGGAACAAAGGAAGAAGGGGAAGAATCTACCCTTTTTCAGAAATATTTCTAAAGGAAAACCATCTTTAGAGATCATAGAATGGTTGAGGTAGGTGGGAAAAGGCCAATGAAGACACCCATTTAATGTTGGGGCTATAAAGGAGACCATAAACATAGATATTGTCCTCCCAAAAGTGACAAAGTGAGATCTTTCCACAATGTACAGCAAACAAAAATAGTGGAGTACATGGGTAGAAGTATACTTAGGATCTATGCAACCCTAGACAACAATCAAGTTGATTTTCAATCACACATGATTGAAGTTGAAGGTATGATCAATAACCATGCCTTTACTATTTTAATAGATTAAGGAGCTAGTCATAGCCATATAGATCCTAAGGTAGTGGATAGATTTATTTTTCCAAGATCTAAGCATGAGAAATTTTAGCTGGTACAACTAGCTACAAGAACCAAGAGAAAAGTTGTTGAGCTAGTTAAATCATGTCCAGTGGACATGAATGGGATAAGTACTAAGGAAGATTTGAACATCCTTCCATTGGGTACATATGATTGTCTAATTGGTATGGATTGGTTGGACCAACACCATGTTGTATTAGACTATCATAACAAGGAATTTACTTGCCTGGATGAGGAAGGGAACCCAAGAGCAGTCCAAGGAATTCCTAGGGTAGTTATTGTCTGAGAGATCTCAACAATGCAGTTGTAGAAGTGTTATAGGAAGGGTTACCAATTATTTGTAGCTCATATGGAAGAAGCACCTAAGGATAAGGTGGAAAATCTAGAGGATCACTCAGTCCTGAAAGATTTTGAGGATGTGTTCAAGGAGATACCAGGACTACCTCGAAAGAGAGATATTGATTTCTCTATAAATTTGATGCCTGGAGTAGCTCCAATATCAAAGACTCTCTACATAATGAGTACACCAGAGCTGAAGGAGTTGCAAATGCAGCTTGAAGAGATTCTGAAGAAGAGGTATATACGCCCAAGTGTGTCACATTAGGGTGCCCCGGTCTTGTTTGTGAAGATGAAAGATGAGACATTAAGATTGTGCATTGGTTTCAGACAATTGAACAAAGTGACTATAAAGAACAAGTATCCTTTTCCAAGGATCGATGCTATCTTTGATCAGTTAAAATATGTAACGCTATTCTCAAATATTGATCTCAGGTTAGGATATCATAAACTAAGGATCAGAGATGAAGACATCAACACTACCACCTTCAGAACAAGGTATGGTCATTATGAATTCACGGTGGTGTCATTTGGGTTATCAAATGCACCAGTTATTTTTATGTGCTTGATGAATGGTGTTTTATGGGAATACTTAGACAATTTTTTCATTGTCTTTTTGGATGACATCCTTGTCTATTCAATGTCAGAAGAATAACATGAGCACCATTTGAGCATGGTGTTATAAGTGCTAAGAGAGCACTAGTTCCATGCCAAATTGAACAAGTGTTCAATTTATCATAACCAAATTCACTATTTGGGGCATATCATATCCGAAGAAGGGATAGTAGTGGACCCTAAAAATATTGAGGCCATTAAAGGGTGGACAACACCTAATAATGTGACAGAATTCATATCCTTCATGGGTCTAGCTGGATACTACAAAAGATTCATTGCAGGGTTTTTGAGAATTTCTCACCCAAACACTTTCTTGCAGAGGAAGGGGGTGAAGTTTCAATGGACAACAGAGTGTGAAAAGAGCTTCCAACAATTGAACCATTTGTTAAACAGTGCTCCAATTCTAAGGATTGTTGATCTGAATGAAGATTTTGTGGTTTGCATAGATGCGTGCAAATAAGGACTTGGAGGAGTCCTCAATCATAATGGGTTTATGATATGTTTCGAGTCTAGAAAATTGAAAGATCATGAAAGACTCTATTCCACTCATGATTTGGAGTTGGAAGACATACTGCATGCCTTGAATAAGTGGAAGCACTACCTCATGGGAAATATGTTTTAGCTAAGGACAGACCATAATGGCCTAAAATACTTGTTTGATAAGCCAACTTTGAATGCTAGGCAGAGTAGATGGTTGGAATTCCTATGTGAGTATGACTTTGGTATTAAGCACATCAAAGGAAAATAGAACAAGGTGGCTGATGCACTCAGCGGGATAGTGCACAAACTGCATGCTACAAGATTTTTCATGTATCAAACATATCTTAAAGGAATAATTTTAGAGGTTGCAAAAGATGATATGCAGTACATGGAATTGGTAACAAAATTACAGCAAGGTAAAATACAGTAGAAAGATGAAGATTATGAATTGGGAATTGATGGAATTATCTTGTATAAGAACATAATTTTTTTACCCAATTCTACTGAATTAAGGAGTACAGTTTTAAACGAGATTCACAATGTACCTTCTGCAGGGCACCCAGGATATCAAAAAACAATTTTAGCAATCAAGAGCCACTATTTTCAGCTAGGCATGAAGACGGAGATTGCTGAATACATTGCTAAATGTTTGGAGTGTGAAAGGGTCAAGGTTGAGCATAGACACCCAGCTCGGTTGTTGCACCCATTTCCCATTCTTGAGTGGAAGTGGGAACTTGTGAAAATGTATTTCATCACCAAAATGCCCAGAGCAAGCAAAACACATGATGTTATCATGGTGGTGGTTGAAAAACTTACTAAATTTTCTCATTTCATTCCTATGAAGGTTACTCAAAAGGCTACCAATGTTGTTGATATTTATATGAGGAAAGTAGCATGCTTGCATGGAATACCCAAGACAATTGTGTCTGACAGAGACCCAAAGTTTACCTCAAATTTCTGGAAGGGATTATTCAAAGGGTTCAAAACAAATCTCAACTTTAGCATAACTTACCATCCTGAGTCTAGTGGGAAAATAGAAAGGGTGAACCAAGTGATAGAGGATATGCTAAGGATGTACATGATTTGAAAACCATCTAAATGGGAAGATTATATACACTTGGTATAATTTGCCTACAATAATGGGTATCGGGAATCATTGAAGATGATTCCATTTGAGGAACTTTATGGCAGAAAGTGAAACACACCAGATAAAGCAGTGATTGGGCCAAAGTTGCTCAGAAAAATAGAAGAGAAAATGTTGAAGATTAAACAAAATTTAAAGGCTTCCCAAGACAGGGAAAAAAGATATGATAACAAGGGAATAACTCACAGGGAATTTAAAGTGGGTGATCATATTTTGTTAAAGTTGAAGGCAACAGAAGTTCCCTGAAGTTGGAAAACTATTCCAAGTTGGAAACTAGATATTGTGGACCATTTGAAATAATAGAGAGGATTTGTACCAGTAGCTTATATGATTGCATTGCATGCATCTATGTCTATACATAATGTATTCCATGTATCATTTCTTAAGAAATATATACCTAATGCTAATCATGTTATTGATTGGAATGCGATTTAGGTGGAGAAAGAAAGCACTTTTCAAGTGCATCTGGTATGGATTATGGACCGGAAAATCAAAAATCTCTGGAATCGAGCCATAGGGTTTGTAAAGGTCCAATGGACCTGATATGGTCCTGAGGACACAAATTGGGAGCATGACGATGCTATGTGGGTAGAATACCCGCATCTTTTTGAAGATTTTTGAAATCTTGTTGATGTTATGTAAATATGATGCACTGAGGACAATGCATAAATAAGGGGAGGGGATTGTAATACCCCAGGGCTGAGCCCCTGTTGAATTGTAATTATGTTTATAGGCTAGTTATCCAAGTGGTTATAAGCTGCAAGGCTTATGTGTTTATTAGATTGGAGATCCTAGATGCTAAGGCCATTGAGCCTAATTTTTTATCATTAATAAAAATACATCATTGCATGTAGATCAACCACGAAGAAAGAGTTATGGGGGACTAAGCCTCACTAGGAAGGGAAAGGGAAGGTGGTTGAGAGGCTAGGAAAAAGAGGCTAAGCTTGAGGGCTTAAACCAAGGGAATATTATAATGTATTCTCTAAATTATTAAAGTTTTGGAAATAAACCCTGTTACCCTAAGCTCCCTTGGGGAGAGGAACAAACTCCAGGTGGAGAGGAACGACTTCTTGGAGAGACAAGTGTCATCTAGGACACATGCAAATTTATGTGGGAAATTCCATCGTTGTGGGAGTTCGCTAGCGATTCTTGTCATCTTTCCTCACGATTTCTCTCTCACCATTATGACCATTTTCACCATCCTTTGTCCCATTCATTCATGCACTAAGCAGGCATGCATTCAACCTTTTTCTCCATTGTTGAAATCTCGACCATCGTGAACCTCTGTAATTTACTGAGTTGTCCCTTGCCTTACCCGATTTTTCTACTGTGGTTACTTGGTTGACTTAAGAGTTGGTTTGAAGAGGTGGGTTGTCAGGCCTGTGGGTTGAAGAAATAGGTTGTCAAGCCTGTGAGAAACTCTCTCCAGGTGAGAGAGGTTGTTGGGGAAGTGATTTCTCATGGAGGGTGTCCAACAACAGCTACTGAGCTTTGAGAATTCCTGATCTGCCCTATTGCTGAATCCCTGGAAGGGAAGTGGAGCAGTTGATGGACTGTGGAATAGTGAAGGTGTATATTCCTGTGGTGGGACAAACATGTGGGGAATGAGAGTTAGTGAGAGTAAGTAGGATCCTTGGAGGGAATTCTTCTTGTTGCATTGTGCATCTTTTCGTAGTCTCATCCTAGCCTAAGATTTCCCTTACCCTGGTTGGATTTTAGTCCCAGCTCATGGGTGACCCACTGTTGATAGCTTGGAGCAGCGTGGTAATATACTGCACACAGTCGATGGTATTCTCATAAAAATAGAGGTACCAATTCTATTTTAATTGTATGTTGTGTATCTTGCACATGTATTATAATTTTATCAGTATCACATGTATATGTTACATGTGTAGGCTTACTTTATTTCCGCATTACTCTATATTGTAGCAGAATGTTTATGTTTGTTCAAATTTGCATTATATATATGTATATCAGAGAATGATTTTTTCTAGTGGCATGACCCGACTTGGGTGGTTGGGTATGTTACAATCTAGTTTCAGAGCAGTTTGATTTTGAAGTAATGGTGTGTCCCCGACGAGGGTGGCCAGGGGACGTTACAATATTAAAATCAATTTAATTTGAAGAACCCTTATAATTCTTGACATTAGTAATTACTTTCTCATGTAAACTTGTCACTGCAAACCTCAACTAAAAAATAAATTTTAAATCTTTAAATCTCAACCATATGTTATTTCATATGTTATTTTTACAAACCATATCAAAATATTTTATAAAATCAATAAAACAACAATGAATATTGATTTTATCATTTTAAAAGTTCTCTAAAATAATCACAAAAGTAATTAAGTGATCCAATGTTAAATGGTAGATTCTAAACATATATTGTCCTTATCTCTTTTATGTTACTTTATAACCATAAGATGATATTATTTTCAAGAATAATTCCATACAATTTGGATAATTGAGTACTAATCATTATAATCCTATAATTTCAGGGATACTTTGGTCACCGCATTTAAAAATATGAACAATAAAACTCTTAATCAAATACTTAGGAATTCCCTACTTGATTTCTATATTCAAAAGTCTATGGATGTGAGGGATAAAAAAAAATACTAATTTGTAGGATTTTCCTAATATCGCTTAATGTCTTTATATTTTCCTTTCACTATAAATTTAACCCCAAACTCAATAATGCCATCCAAAGTAAAAACAATATTCTATTTTATATGAGTTTGAATATTGTCTTAAAAAAATTGGGAATCGATAAAGCATTTTAAGGTACGAATTCTCATCACTCAAAGAAATTGTATTTTTGTTACGTCCAACCATGGGGATTCAAGTAATTTCGTGCAATATAAATCAACAAAAAGAATAAATAGAGAAATAATTAGGGAAAATCAATAACACTATCATTTTTATTTGTTATTTTATTTAAAGAGTATAAAATAGCCATTCTTCTATTTATTGAAGCCGACAAAATCAAAATTCATAATGGAATTTTTTAATGTTACATATTAATTTATTAATTTATTAATGTTACATATTAATTTATTAATCCACTGCTACAATAATACAAATATCGACTCCGAAGATGCCAAAGGATGTAATTTGTCCATGATGTGAACAAAGAAATAGACGTGGAATGAGAAATTAGTTCCTACTTTGCATCACCTTGTCGTGAACAAAGAAATAGACGTGGAATGAGAAATTAGTTCCTACTTTGCATCACCTTGTATCATATTGGTTTTTATGTAGCTAACATTAAAAAGGCCCCATGTGCATAGTCATAATCATTATCATGTAGAAACAAGCCCATCTGAAAATATTTGTATGGAACCACTGTGGGTCATGCCTAATAGCAATTTCCCCAAGATGCGAAAAATGGACATTTTGTCCAATCAAAGAGAACATGTGACTCGGGAATATGGTAGGGCTCATTTGTTATGGTCAGGAAAGACAGATTTGTTGGGGATATTTTTTTGTTGAAGATGTTCTATGGTCCATTAGAATATCTAAAGGGAAAGGAAGAAATCGGTGTTTTACTTGGAGTAGAGGCAAATAAAGAGAATATCTAAAGGGAAAGGAAGAAATTGGTGTTTTACTTGGAGTAGAGGCAAATGAAGAAGCTATATGTAGTTCCACATTGAACATATATTTTATCTACCATGGTCGACATTCCATTAGGTGTTAATTGTTAGGTTTGATGGGAAATTAAGTATTATTATATTTTGAGAGTAATATAGAAATAGGTGAATTGAGAGATATGGGAAAAGTGAACTAGGAGAGAGGTGAAAAGTTATAAATACAAAAGGTGGAAGGAAGGAATTTGTGATAGAAGTAAATTGATATTAAATATAACTCATCAAAATAAGGAATAATAATAAAGAGTGTGATAATACTATCTAGACCTCACCAAAATATGGTTGTTGACATAAGTGGTTGGGTGTGAGAGTAACAATAAAAAATAATAATAGTTTCAACTCACTAGGAAAGATAGATATATGGGTGTGTTGCAGAAAGATCACTCGGATAATAAAAAAAATCTAGTTATTTATTATAGAGAACAAAAGTGTATATGTCTATTGGGCCAAATGTTTGATATATAAATACCTTCCATCGTTGAACTAACTTGCTTTGTGTACAAGCGTTGCTCATAATTGAATAAATATTTTGTTGAACATGTAGAGATCTAATATGGAAATGGAAATAAAGAAGCATCTAAGACTATGAGAGGTACAATACAATATATTCTAACCAATCTACAATCTATTATTTTGCATTGAACTTATTAAATCTTTATAGTTGAATGTATTTGTGTATCCTACTAAGAGAGCCTTAGAAGTGGAAGTTAATAATAGTTGTGATAAACCTTATGAAAGTTCATTTTATATATAACTTATGAACAAATTATGTTTTATAGGGAAAACATCATGGTTATATAAAATTCTAGTTAAGAACCTGAAACACTTGCCAAAACTATGGTGAAAATCTTTGTCGATGCAAAGTTATTTCATAATATATGACATAGTGACTTGATACCATGATGGACTATTTGAACATATTAAAATTTTACTCTAAAAGAACCACATTCTCAATAGAAAAATGGAAAAAAGAAGGATTCACCAAAAATATATCATTCCTATGTAAGTTGGAACCACATTCTCAATAGAAAAATGGAAAAAATAAGGATTCACCAAAAATATATCATTCCTATGGAAGTTGGAGTAGGTAGAGATAATGTCCTCGCTTTGTTTCCCCATAAAATAAATTGCCAGACTTCCATTCTTGGGAAGTGCACCTTAGGTTTAATGTCCTAATGGAGATAGTCCCAATTACATCCTAGCTAAGATCCACTAAGGTTGAGGATAAAATAATAATAGATTGTTGAATATAAAATTGTTGGGCATAAATCTAAGCAATGGATGAAAAGAAATAAACTCCTATTGTAGATATAAATGATGTAATAAGAAACAAGCCTAAAAAATAGGCATAGATTAGGTGTTAATGGTTAGGTTTGAGGGGAAATTAAGTATTATTATATTGTGAGACTAATATAGAAATAGGCGAATTGAGAGATATGGGAAAAGTGAACTAGGAGAGAGGTGGAAAGCTCTAAATAGAAAAGGTGGAAGGAACCAATTTTGATAGGAAGCAAGGAAGGAATTTATCATTGGAGTAAATTGATATTAAATATAACCAATCAAAATAGGGAATAATAATATAGAGTGTGGTAATACTATCTAGACCCCACCAAAATATGGTTGTTGACATAAGTGGTTGGGTGTGAGAGTAACAATAAAAAATAATAGTTTCAATTCACTAGGAAAGATATATATATGGGTGTGTTGCATAAAGATCACTTGGATCATTAAAAAAATGTAGTTATTTATTATAAATAACAAAAGTGTTTATGTCTATTGGACCAAATTCTTGATATATAAATACTTTCCATCGTTGAACTAGTTTGCTTTGTGTGCAAGTGTTTCTCATAATTGAATAAATATTTTATTGAATATGTAGAGATCTAATATGGAAATGGAAAAAAAGAAACATCTAAGATTATGAGAGTTACAATACAATATATTCTAACCAATCTATTATTTTGCATTGAACATATTAAATTTTATAGTTGAATGTATTTGTGTGCCTCACTAAGAGAGCCTTGGAAGTGGAAGATAATGATAGTTGTGAAAAATATTATGAAAGTTCATTCTATATATAAAAGAAAACTTATGAACACATTATGTTTTCTAGGGAAAACATCATGCTTAGACCTGAAACACTTGTCAAAACTATGGTGAAAATATTTTTCGATGCAAAGATAATTCATAATATATGACATAGTGACTTGCTACCATAATGGACTATTTGAAGATATTAAAATTTTACTCTAAAAGAACCACATTCTCAATAGAAGAAAAATGATTCACCTCACTTTGTTTCTCCATAAACGAATTTCCAGACTTGGATTCTTGGCGACTGAACCTTAGGTTGAATGTCATAACAGAGATAGTCTCAATTGCATCCTAGCTAAGATTCTCTAAGGTTGAGACTAAAATAATATCAAGTTGTTGAATATAAAATTGTTGGGGCATAAATCTAAGCATTGGATGGAAAAAAATAAACTCCAATGTAGAAATAATTGATGTAATAAGCAACAAGCCTTAAAAATAGGCACAATTAGGTGTATATGGGAACTAGAATATTACAACAACCTATCAAGGAGTAGATATTAAAAGTATGGATATATAGATATCAAATAACCAAGAATACATTTCAGTGATCTAATCTATCTAGGAGTATACTTAAAAATAAATTGTATATTTGAAGATAATGAATTGTAGTTTGAAAATAATTATTTATAATTTATGACATAATAGAAAAAAAAATTGTCTTCCTAAATTTAATTTTATGATAAAATTTGATATATTCCATCCATAAAGAACTATGAAATTTCATGCAATATCAATCAACCAACAAATTAAATAAAAACAAAATTGAGAAAAATAAACAACACTAAAAATGTATTTTGTTCTTTTATTTATAGAGGATAATCTATCCATTAATCCATTTATCAAAGTTGACATAATCAGAATACATGGAATTTATTTACTAGTTTACTAATCCATGAATACTTTATTAAAATTAATAATACATATGAATTAACTAATAAATGGTTATAATAACTTAGCCTCATGGTCTCAAGACATATCTAATTTATTTATCTTTCCAAGTTAGAATCAAAATTTTAAAAAAATTACATTAACATGAAAAATGAAAAATGTAAAAATAAATATTTTTCTTTCAATTTTCACAATATCCCATTTTTTTAAAAATAGTTCTTTATAATTATTTATATATTTTGTTTTAAATAGTTCTTTGTAATTATTTATATATTAATATATATTGGAGACTCGATTGATACTTCTCTCATAGATTTCCTAGCAATCTTGTCGTAATTCATATTTTGTTTCTATGAAAAGTTTCGAAAGAATAAATGTTCATATAAGTTAAGATTTGTTTCATAAGCTTATGATACCATTTCTCAATATTGTCGTTACTTATCAAGATATTTAATTATTTTTTTAAATCCATAAAAAAAAACATTGACTTTGTTTTTGACAAAGATTCGACACTTTTACATGTGATTTTTATGCAAGACACTATTGAGAGTTAAAATAAAGGGAACTTTTTATTTAAGATATATTCATGATGATGCATGATCTAAGTCCAGATCATGACTATCAAATATGTGAAAGTTATCAGTTTGGTTTTATAAGTGAGTATATTATTACCAATCCAATGAATACAAGTCATTCTATTAGACTTTTTCCAATGAAAATTATTAAGTTGATGTAAATACATAGTTTGATCAATTTATTATTGAATAAATTTTCAACTAAATATTTAGAGCTTCTATTATACATGCAAGTTAAATCAAGGTTTTAATATAACCATAGAAGGTTAGGTTTGGATATTATTCTTAGTATTATAATTTAATTACTTTGTATTATATCATTAAAGTGTTAAAAGTGGTCTTGTATAGTTTCCATAAAAATAAAAGCCAAGGGCCATATGGATGGAGTATTGAATTCTATTTGTAATTTTTCAACGCTGTTGGGAAGGATTTGTTGGAAGTGATAGAAGAATTTCATTGGAAAGGAAATATGCATTATCCATTAAACTCAACTTTCATTCCACTCATTTTAAATTTCGACTTTACCTGGAGTTTGGATGATTTCATACCTATCTCATTATGCAACTACATCTATAAGATAGTGGAAAAGGTGATAGCTCAAACATTAAAAAAGGTCTTTTCGACCTCAATCTCAAAAGAACAGTTTGGATACTTGGAGGGGTGAAAAATTTATGAAGCCATTGGAGTGGCTCAGGAAGGAATCCACTCTATCAAAAAAAAGAAGTTAAAAGGGGAAGTCCTAAAAATTGATTTGTCAAAGGAATATGATATGGTTAATTGGCTTTACATCCTTCTTCTTTTAACCCATCTTGGTTTTGAAATCAATTTTATTAGATGGTTGATGTGTTTTATTTCTTTTGCTTCTTTTACGGTGTTGATAAATGACTTTGCCTCCCCATTCTTTAGATCCAAGCGAGGAATTTTCTAGGGCTTCGCACTTTTTCCCTTTTGTTTCTTTTAGTGGTGGAAGGTCTAAGTAGGGCACTGGAATCAGCAAAATCAAACAGAGAATTTGAAGGTATTAATATATCCCCCACCCTTCGAGTCACTCACCTTCTATTTGTTGATGAAGTTATTATTTTTTGTAATGGATCATTAAGGGATGCAAGAAATCTTCATGGCATTTTAGACCAAAATGAAGTTCAAAAAATCTCAATTACAAGCCATGATCTATTCTCAAATCACCATTATTTTATTACTCATCCCTTATTACTTATTATCCTTTCCCTTTAGAAGATGTCTCCATTTATAGATTGGAGAGGAAGCCGTGAAGAGGTTAGTTTAGGTCTCACTAAATCAGGAGAGATGGGTTAGATACAAACCAATCGTCAAACAACTCATCATCGAAGTTTCTCTTCTAGAAGATTTGAGAATTTCTTCTTTTCTTCCACATACAAAGTTTGTTTCACCCTTAAACCTTAGCAACAATTGACATTGTCACACCTTCCAATGTTGTAGCATGCGAGAATTGAAGTTGTCTCACCTTTCTAGAAAGAAACAAGAGACAACTTTGTAATTTAGAGGTTTTTTAGAGTTGATCCTTCCTAATAAGTCTTTCTCTCAGTTTTCTTCCAAAGTTATATGATTTAGATGCCATAGAATAGGCAGTATCACTTGTTGTGACAAAAATTTTGTATAATAGAATGCCCCCCAAATTATCAAGGTAGAAGAGATGATAGTTCAAATACTTTGCCAGATGGGTATTTGAAACAAAGAACACAACTGTTGGAGACATGCCAACAACACAAGGTACCTGTAATACAATATTATATCATCACTGAGATAGGCATTCCCATACTCCGAATACAAATGAATATAAGCATGGTCGCTGACAAATACATTGCAGATCCATGATTACATTTACTAATGATATGACTGTTGGGCAACTGAGAGGGGGGGGGGGTGAATCGGTTGTTACTGTGCTTAAACAATTATGCTTCTTTTAAAAACATTACAAGGCACTCAATGAAGATCACAATAATGTAGGGATATAAACAATGACACATTCAACATCAGTCACATATATGAGAAACACAGAGACAGATATTTCTGGAGGAAACCCATTCAAGGTAAAAACCTCTTCTTCTTTATATGATAAGTATTATCTACATTCTTTACATTATCATACATATGAGAACCAACTCATTGTGAGGCTACAACCTCTGTTTTTGCAAGCTGTAACTTGCTGAGAGCATCAACTCTCTGTTTTCTCTAGCACCCACTAGAAGGAAGCTACAATTCCCTGGTTTTTCTAGCACCAACTAGAAGGAAGCACCAACTCCCTGGTTTCTCTAGCACCAACTAGAAGGAATCTACAACTCCCTGTGTTCAAGCATTCACTTGAAACTCTGAGGACAATAGTCATCCCTAGCACCTCCCTACCACCCTGGTTTATAAATCTTTGCTACTGAAACTCATTACAGTGATATAATGTTCAACAATGGCTTACCAGACTCATCATTGTTCTGCTGCATTTCGTTGCTCTATCTGCCTCACTTCCTTCCTGCACACATGACTTGGGCTATCTGTTCTTCTACTTTTTATGCTCTGTGCACCATGTCCTTTCACTGCATAGTTCCTCTTCTATTCAATTCAGCTGTTGCACTCCCTCTTTACTTCCTCACACATGCATTACCTCACCTTAGCAACAACAACCACATCTCTTCTTTGTACCGTGTACTTATAGCTTATGTTCTCCTTGTGCATGCAATGTGCACAATACCTCTGCATACTCACACCGCACCAATATCCTCCACGTCTCGAGTGCTCTGCCTGATGATCACAACTCTTCAGCTTCTCTGGTGGTTCCCACCATGCGTCCAGCATCACTGGGTGTTCTGCTGAGATTCCTTAGCCTCTCTCACAGTTTAGAATCTTCATCTTCTCTGGCATAGTTGAGCTTATCCTTTCCATTTCAGTTACAAGCTCCAACCCTCATCCAACTGTCAATTTCCTCCACAAATCATCTTCATTCCACTGGCAGATTCCTTGTAACTCTTCACCTCCTCTGGAAATCACACAGAAGTCTCTTCGCATCCTTTAGTAGAAACCATCAATGGTTTCTAGCAGTTACAATGTGAGGATCAACATTGGCCCTCCGATCATGCTCATGTTCACATGCACCATTCGATTGGCTCCATGAGATCTTGCATTCATTTTGGCATTTCAGCATTCGGCAATTCGACATTCGTGTGACCAAGTGTCTCGAAACTCCCAGTCGCAATCCCCAAAACTCGGATGTGGAGCTCTTCTACACTAGGTCCTTCCTCGTGACCACATGCAATGACCATAGGCTACATCCATTTCACCTTTTTGGTATTTTCACGAACTTATGACCTTCATCGACCCTGATCGACGATCCACAATCTCGATGAATTGATGGTCCATATTTCATCATGAATTCGCATCTCATTGTTCCTTAGAAGGAGGTTTGCATCACTCCAAGTCGCGATAAGAGAAACTCCGAGATGGAGCTCAAATCGATGGTCCACGTTCTTGGTGATATGACGGTCCTGATCTTTTTGCGATCTCGCATCTCACTGTTCCTTAGATGGAGGTTCTCGTCACTCCAAGTCGCGATAGGAGAAACTCTGAGATGGATATCAGATCGATTGTCCACGTTCTTGGTGTATTGATGGTCCAGATCTCATCGTGAATTCGCATCTCACAATTCCTGGGGTATTGTTTCTTGACTCTCCAAGTCGTGATTCGCGAAACCCCGAAGTGATGTAAACCTACTGACGTAACACATGGATTGACACATGTCGAATAACTACCACATGCCACTCTGATTCATGACTTACATGTGCCTAAAATGTTGAACCAGCTTGACACTTGTCATTGTCTGATCGTGCCACGTGTCATAGTCTTCCACCTGTCCTTTCTGACGTGGTCTGCCATATTCACCTCTTGGATCTGACGGCCTAGATCACACCTTGATCCAACGGCTAGGATCATTTCTCATTTCATGATTTCGGCACTTTGCGATTTCGCCTTCTTATGATGAAGGGTCTCAAGCCTTCATGTCCTGATCTATGAAACTTCAAAATGGAGTCAGACCAACATATTTCGGCATTTCTCATTTCGCCTCTTTCTTCTCTTTAATGAACGTACAGGTTCTCCCTGATCCAATGATGGTCGGATCTTATGCTCAGATATGACGCCTAAGATCTATCCTCCTCTTCTGCGTGCTCTTCTTGTCTGAATTCATATCTGATGGTCATCGAGGATTCGGGATGGGGTCCAACGATCACTAATGCTCCTCCTCTTCCATTATCACTGCGCTGCTGATCATGTTGATCTTTTCCATTGATGTTCTTTCCATCAATGAACACTCTGATCCTGCCATTAATGACAAGCTCACTTTTTCCTATTAGACCTGCCAACAATCCTCTGCACTATGTCTTATGAACTTATCGAGCTTGCTCTACAACGTCTTCCTAAAATACTTATGATACTTCTTCTTGTACTCATGCCATCTTCGTTGCTGTCCTTGACATCAATGACAAGCATATGCTACCTGTTAAACATTTACGAACAATCTCCCCCTTTGGCATTGATGGAAACTAAGGCAACCGAATTCTTTTCTCCCCCTTTGACATCAATGTCAAAGAGAACATGCTCCCCCTGAGCTGTTGCAGTATTTTTAGGAGGTATCAGATATTAAACCAATAGAAACTCCCCCTGACCGGATGGACTCTCTTAGATGTGAGATGGGATGACACCCAACTTCAGTCTGAGATATTCAAAAGGTGTCTTGGCTAGGGGTTTAGTAAAGATGTCTGCAATCTGTTCTGTAGTGGGAATGTAATTGACCTGAACAATCTGATTGGTGATCTTCTCTCTCAGAAAATGATATTTTATGGGAATATGCTTGGTCTTGGAGTAGAATACATGATTTTTAGACACACTAATGGCACTAGTGTTATCACAATGAATTGAGATCGGTGCAATGTATTTTACCTCTAAGTCTGCAAGTGTCTGAATCATCCATAATACCTGAGTGCAACAGGTAGCAACAACAATGTACTCTGCCTCTATGGTTGATAAAGAAATGGAACCTTGTCTTTTACTAAGCCATGCTACTAAAGAATCACCTAGGAAGAATGCTCCTCCACTGGTACTTTTTCTCTCATCGACACAGTTTGCCCAATCTGCATCTGAGTAAGCAGTTAACTGAAAATTTTGATTTCTGGGATACCACAGACCATACGTCATTGTTTCTTTTAAATACCTGAATATCCTTTTCATAGCTTGCAAATGACTTTGTTTGGGTGCATCCTGATATCTTCCTACCATTCCTACAGCATGCATTATGTCTGGGTGAGATGCTCTGATGTACAACAGGATGCCTATCATTGATCGATATGAGCTTTGATCAACATTAGGTGAATCATCATCCTTGCTTAATTTACATCCAGTTATCATAGGTGTACCCACAGGTTTAGAATCTTCCATTTCAAACCTTTTCAACATTTCTCTTAGATATTTTTCTTGAGAAATGAACATCCTTTTGGACCTCTGAGTAATTTGCAGACCAAGAAAAAATGACAGTTCTCCTATCATAGACATTTCAAATTCAGACTCCATGGCAGAAGCAAACCATTGTACCAATGAATCCTTATTACATCCAAAGATGATGTCATCTACATAGACCAATACGATGAGAAAATTATTATCCTCTGTTTTAATATACAGATTGTTGTCAGCTGTTCCTCTCTTGAACCCTTTGTCTTTAAGATACATATCTAGTCTATGATACTAGGCTCGAGGGGCTTCTTTTAACCCATATAAAGCTTTCTTCAGCTTGCATACTAATTCAGGGTTATCAGACAGTTTGAAACCCTCTGGTTGTTCCATATAGACTTCTTCACTTAAATATCAATTTAGAAAAGCTCACTTGACATCCATTTGATAGACTTTAAACATTTTATGACAAGCATAGGCAAGAAACATTCTGATAGCTTCTAATCTTGCTACAGGTGCAAATGTTTCATCAAAATCCAGTCCTTCTATCTAAGCATAGCGTTTACAGACTAACCTTTCTTTGTTCCTGATAACTGGTCCTTTCTCATTCAACTTATTCTTAAAGATCCATTTGGAGCCAATGACGTTTTTACCTTCAAGTCTTTGAACCATCTCCCATGTATTGTTTCTCTCAATCTGATCAAGTTCTTCATTCATTGCTTTAACCCAGTGGTCATCTTTGTTGGCTTCATTAAAATTTTTGGGTTCCGTCATGGATATGAAAGCTATATGAGATTGTTCGATGTTTTTGATTACCTTTCTCCTGGTTTGTACACCTTTGTGTTTTTCTCCAATTATCCGACTTGCATGATGATTCTTTTGAATGATTCTGGAGGAGAAATTTGTAGTTGACTGCTGATTTGGGTCTGTCTGAGTGTCTGAGTCTTCATCTGATTCAGAGTCTTCATTCTTTTATTCTTGGACCTGTTCATCTTCATCTTTAGCTGTGTCTTCTGTAGAAGACTCTTTACTGTACACCTCTCTTGCTGGGATTCCTTCATCAATTTTTACATCAATACAGTCAACCATTTTATGCAGCCTCTTATTATAGCATCTATATATTTTACTATTTGTAGCATACCCTAAGAAGATACCTTCATCAGCCCTGTCAGCATATTTGTCGAGGTTCTCATCATTATTCTTTATGTAGCGTTTACTCCCAAAGACTCTGAAGTGTTTGATTGAGGCAGGTCTTCCAAACCATAATTCATAAGGTGTCTTGTCACTTTCTGGTCTGAGGTGAGATTTGTTAAGCACATGAACTGTTGTGTGTATTGCTTCTACCCAATAGTTTTGACCAATGTTCTTCTCATTCATCATTGACTTGGCCATTTCCTGCATTGTTCTGTTTTGCCTCTCAAAAACTCCATTTTTTTGTGGAGTTCTAGGGATTCTGTATTCTCTCTTGATACCATGCTCATCAAAGAATTCTTTGAACTCTCTTGACATAAACTCTCCTGCTCGGTCCGATCTAACTGCCTTTAACCTCTTGCCTGTTTGAGTCTCTGTTAAAGCCTTAAATATTTTAAACTTTTCAAACACTTCATCTTTTTCTTTGAGAAAGGCAACCTAAGTAAGTCTGGAGTAATAATCAATAATTAGCATGAAGTAGTTTTCTTTCCTTGTGCCTTCTTGTCTGGATGGTCCACATAAGTCCATATGAACTAGTTGGAGTGGTTTCTCTGTTGAAGTAAAGCTCTTGGACTTAAAATGATTCCTGTTTAGCTTCCCTACTTGGCAGGGTTTACATATCGAATCTTGGGGCTTTGATATTCTAGGAAGATCTTTTATTGCCTCGAGATTTTTGAGTTTGATTAAGTGATCGAAGTTTATATGTCCAAGTCTTCTATGCCATAACCAACTTTCATCATATTTTCTTAGATGAAATTCTTCTCTATTTTCTTTCATCACATATACATTATTTTCAGTCCTTATGCCTTTGGCCACCACTTGACCTAAGTTTACATAATTTATCTTGCAGTCCTTGGACATGAACACTACTTCACATCCTTTGTCACACATCTGACTTACACTGAGAAGGTTATGTTTCAGCCCTTCTACAAGTAGGACATCTTGGGCTTTTCCTTTTCCATTACTTAAGCTTACCATCCCTTTTCCCTTTATTTTTTCTAGAGCATCATTTCCAAAAGTTACGTTTCCAGATTTGCCTTCATTAAGTGACATAAACTTACCTTTGTCTCCCATCATATGTTTGGAGCATCCGTTGTCTATATACCAAGGGTTCATTTTTCTTTGAGTGGACAATACTAACCCACACTTGTCACTTTCCTTCTTCTTCCATAACTTGACATTTTCAACAGGGGATTTGGAGTCTGATTCATAGTTCTTTAACCGACAATTAATAGATTTATGTCCAAAGTTATGACATGTGTAGCATTCAATCTCATTATTCAATAGGTCAAACTTATTGTTGCAGCATTGTCTACTTATTGACTATTGCTTATTTCTTGGCTTTCTTGGTTGTATGTCTCTAGACTTAATTTGGAAAGTTGCATTCCATGAAGGTTTGTTATTTGGTTGCATCAATCTTTGTTGTGGGAAGTAATTATTCCTTCGAAATCTTAATTGCTCATGTCTAAGTCTGTAGGAACAATTTACAGCTTTGTGACCAAAATTAGAACAGTAGAAACAATAACCATAGAAAAATTCTTTGTACTTGGAAAAGGGTTGTCTTTTCTGAGCAATTCGATTTCTTCCATGCTGATGATGTCTTTCAGCAGAGAGTGCATTGGTTTTTTTTCCTACAGATTCAGTCCTGGCACCTTTTTCTTTACTTTTCCTGGGCGACTGAATGTCTTCCTTTGTTTCTGCAGGTTTGTTGTTGTAATTTGTTGTACTTTTGATAAACTTGATGGCTTCTTCATTTCCTGTCTTACCACTGCTTGATCCCTCTTCATAACCCAAACCAGTTTTCAACTTTGGATTCCTTTGCTGATTTAGAATGGTGGTTAATCCTTCTAAGGCTTTGATACTTGACAGATTATGATTGTACAAAGCTTGAAATTTCTCCATCTCTTTCCTAGTTTTCACTACTTCTTGTTTTAATGCTTCACATCTAGCCTTCTTTTCTGATAACTGTCCTTTCAGAATATCTTCAATTTTCTTTGCCTCTTCTAATTCCACTTTTAATAGGACAAGGTCCTCATCAGGTCCTTTACTATCTTTCTCGAACTGTATCAACAATTGTCTTTGCTTTCTGTTCTTAATTCTTAGTATGTCAATCTCTTCCAGTGCATTGATCGATTCTCTTTCCATGTCAACCACAGCTTCTTCTTCATTAACATCACTTCCTGTCCTGTTATTATCATAGTCCTCTTTAGCCATGAGCATGAATTCATTTAATTTATCTTCAATAGGGGAGTCATTGTCTTCATCATCTAAAGGATCATCATCATTGTTTACGCAGAGACTTTTCTTCTTAAAGTTATTCTCTTTAAAGAACTTTATGTGTTTATGCTTCTCCTCATCATCATATGTCTAATCATTTCTTTTGTGGGGACATTTATTTGCAAAATGACTTATCCTATCACAGTTGAAACATTTGAAAGGCAGTTTACCTTTGTATTTGCCTGATCCCTTCTTGAGTCTCTTCACAAATTTTGCTTCAATTTCATCTGGCTCAGAATCTTCATTCTTGTCAGCTTTGAATGATGCTTCTCTAGAGGCGGGCTTATCTTTAACTATTCTCATTTCATATGCAATCAATGTTCCTAGAAGTTGATCAAACTCCAAGGTTTTTAGATCATTAAGCTCTTCTATGGCAGAGACTTTCGGGTTGAATCTATCTGGGAGAGATCTCAAGATTTTTTGAACTAAAGAAGGTTACTCAACTTTTTCATCAAGTGCTTTCATAGCATTTACCATGTCTTCTACTCTCAGAAATTATTTTCCAATTGTTTCCTCTTCCTTCATCTTCAGCTGTTCAAACTGTGTTCTATAGGTTTGAAGCTTGGCGTCCTTTACCTTCTCATTACCTTCATAACTGCTAATGAGTTTGTCCCAGATTTATTTCGCAGTTCCTAGGTACATAACTCTTACAAATTCTGCTTCTGCAAGCCCACTCATGATAGCATTCATAGCCTTAGCATTGAAGCTAAATTCTAGCTTGTCATCCTTATTAGCTAGTACAACTGGCTTTACATAACCAGTATCTACCACATCCCAGACATCTGCACCTAAAGACATTATGTAGGTTCTCATTCTAACTTTCCAAAAGGCAAAGTTTGTTCCATTGAACATAGGAGCCTTATTGGTTGAATTTCCTTCATGACTTGACATGTTTAAGCTCTAGGATCTACCCTTGGATAAAAGGGGCCTGCTCTGATACCAATTGTTGGGAAATTGAGAAGGGGGGGGTGAATCAGTTGTTACCATGCTTAAACAATTATGCTTCTTTTAAAAACTTTACAAGGCACTCAATGAAGATCACAATAATGTAGGGATATAAACAATGACACATTCAACATCAGTCACATATATGAGAAACACAGAGACAGATATTTTTCGAGGAAACCCATTTAGGGTAAAAACCTCTTCTTCTTTATATGATAAGTATTATCTACATTCTTTACATTATCATACATATGCGCACCAACTCATTGTGAGGCTACAACCTCTGTTTTTGCAAGTTGTAACTTGCTGAGAGCATCAGCTCTCTGTTTTCTCTAGCACCCACTAGAAGGAAGCTACAACTCCCTAGTTTTTCTAGCACCAACTAGAAGGAAGCACCAACTCCCTGGTTTCTCTAGCACCAACTAGAAGGAAGCTTCAACTCCCTGTGTTCAAGCATTAACTTGAACCTATGAGGACAACAATCCTCCCTAGAACCTCCCTACCACCCTGGTTTATAAATCTTTGCTACTAAAACTCATTACAGTGATATAATGTTCAACAATGGAATTTCGTTGCTCTGTCTGCCTCACTTCCTTCCTGCACACATGACTTGGGCTGTCCGTTCTTATGCTTTTTATGCTCTATGCACCATGTCCTTTCACTGCATAGTTCCTCTTCTATTTAGTTCAGTTGTTGCACTCCCTCTTTACTTCCTCACACATGCATTACCTCACCTTAGCAACAACAACCACATCTCTTCTCTGTATCATGTACTTATAGCTTTTGTGCTCCTTGTGCATGCAATGCACGCAATACCTCTACATACTCACACCATGCTGATATCCTCCACGTCTCGAGTGCTCTGCCTGATCATCACAACTCTTCATCTTCTCTGGTGGTTCCCACCACGCGTCCAACATCACTGGGTGTTCTACTGAGATTCCTCAGCCTCTCTGGTAGTTTTGGCTCTTCTTCTTCTCTGGCATAGTCAATCTTATCCTTTCTGTTTCAGTTATGAGCTCCAACCCTCATCCAACTGTCAATTTCCTCCATGAATCGTCTTCATTCCACTGGCAGATTCCTTGTAACTCTTTAGCTCCTCTGGAAATCACACAGAAGTCTCTTCACATCCTCTGGTAGAAACCATCAATGATTTCTAGCAATTACACTGTGAGGATCAACATTAGCCCTCCGATCATGCTCAGGTTCACCTACAGCATTGGATTGGCTCCATGGGATCTTGCATTCATTTCAACATTTCGGCATTCAGCAATTCGACATTCATGTGACCAAGTGTCTCAACACTCCCAGTCGCGATCCCCGAAACTCCAATGCGGAGCTCTTCTGCACTAGGTCCTTACTCCACGTGACCACACGCGGTGACCACAGGCTACATCCATTTCACCTTTTTGGTATTTTCGTGAACTTATGACCTTCATCAACCCTGATCGACGATCCACGATCTCGATGAATTGACAGTCTAGATCTCATCGTGAATTCGAATCTCGTTGTTCCTTAGATGGAGGTTCTCATCACTCCAAGTCATGATAGGTGAAACTCTAAGATGGAGCTCAGATCGACAGTCCACGTTCTTAGTGATCTGACGGTCCTGATATTTTCGCGATCTCGCATCTCGTTGTTCCTTAGATGGAGGTTCTTGTCACTCCAAGTCACGATAGGAGAAACTCCGAGATGGAGCTCAGATTGACGGTCCACATTCTTAGTGTATTGACGGTCCAAATCTCATCGTGAATTCGCATCTTGCAATTCCTATGGTATTGTTTCTTGACTCTCCAAGTCATGATTCACGAAGCCCCGAAGTGCTGTAAACCTACTAACGTCACACATGGATTGACACGTGTCAAATAACTGCCACATGTCACTCTGATTCGTGACTTACATGTGCCTGAAATGTTGAACCAGCTTGACACTTGTCATTGTCTGATCATGCCACGTGTCATAGTCTTCCACCTGTCCTTTTTGACGTGGTCTTCCATATTCACCTCCTGGATATGACGACCTAGATCACACCTTGATCCAACGGCTAGGATCATTTCACATTTCGTGATTTCGGCACTTCACGATTTTTCCACTTTGCAATTTCATCTTCTTATGATGAAGGGTCTCAAGCCTTCAAGTCCTGATCTACGAAACTCCGAAATGGAGTTAGACCAACATATTTTGGCATTTCGCATTTCGCCTCTTTCTTCTCTTTAATGAACGTGTAGGTTCTCCCTGATCCAACAATGGTTGAATCTTACGCTTAGATCTGATGCCTAAGATCTATCCTCTTCTTCTGCACGTTCTTCTTGTCTTAATTCATATCTGATGGTCATCGAGGATTTAGGATGGGGTCCAAGGATCACTGATGCTCCTCCTCTTCCGTTATCACTGTACTGCTGATCATGCTGATCTTTTCCATCGCTATTCTTGCCATCAATGCACACTCTAATCCTACCATTAATGACAAGCTCACTTTTTCCTGTTAAACCTACCAACAATCCTCTGCACTATCTCTTCTAAACTTATCAAGCTTTCTCTGCAACGTCTTCCTAAAATACTTCTTATACTTCTTCTTGTACTCATGCCATCTTCCATGTTTTCCTTGCCATCAATGACAAGCATATGCTGCATGTTAAACAGTTACCAATAATGACCACCAGAAATACAATGTGGATCCATATCGCCATGATTTCAATGGATTCATAGCCACAAAAATATACATTATGGAACTATGAGCTATAATAGTAACATAGCCACAAACCTATAAAATGTGGATCTATGTGACAACATTATTCTAGTAATATCCATCACAACTTAGAAACGTAAATATTTAAAGGATTCTAACCATGCGAATAAATGTCTTGATGTCGAACATGGTAGAAACCACTTTATTATCGATCATTGATGTATACCAATAACATGTGCAAGGGAAATCACCATTAATGTCAATGACCCCACAAGGTACTCTAGTACATCCCTTCAAATGTGAATTAATGAGTTCAAATCAAACATATGACATTATATTTTCATCAGAGGTAAATGATGTAAACTCCTTGTCAAAAGCGAGGATACCTTCCATTGAGGCATGCAGGTTCCAAATTACTAAATAACTTCTAAATCAACTTCCTAGATAATGATTTGGCATCTATAGGAAGTCATTTTTCATAGGAGTGTTGGATTATTGAGAGGGGGTGTGAATCATTAATAGATCAATTTAATCATTTTTAAACATATAATGCTAGTTTTATATCAATGTAGAATTATCATCCAATAATTCCAGAGTAAATAAAAAATGAACAAATGAGCAATCATACACATACACAATACACTAGTGTTTTTACGTGGAAACCCAAAGTGGGAGAAAACCACGATTTTTTTTTTCTTATATGTCTTCAAGAATTACATTCATTGGAAGCACCAACTTCCTTGGTTTTCCAGCTGCAATTGGAAGGAGGCTCCAACCCCCTAGTTTCTTAGGCTACAACCTAAGGGAAGCTCCAACTCCCCAATACTTTGGCTACAACCAGAAGAAGGCTACAACCCTCTATGTTATTTGTCTACAACCAGAAGGTGGCTACAACCAGCTATACTTAACCCATCCAACCACCCTAAAATATAAGTAGAATGATGAAATGACTGTCACACTATCACTGTGGGATATACTGTTGTAAACCTGTACCAATCAACCTGCAACAAACAACATGTAATCAACCTGTACAAAACAACATGTAATTCACCTATACCAATAACATGTAAACAACCTGTACCAATAACCTATTCCAACATGTACCATTCATCAACCTGTACCTCAACCTGTACCATAAACAAGTTTCTTCAACCATGTACCAAGTATGTACCAATTATGCATCAACTACTCATCAACTATGACTCATCAATATGTACCAACATCATCAACTACACACATTATGTCTGTTCCAACTCATCAACTGCTTGTCTCAACCATGTACCCCACATGTACCTCAACCAAAATTCCTCATCAATTTCATCATCCAAATCTGATTTTTAACTTTGTAATAGACCTAGTGTATATGAACACATATCTGGAAACCTTCCTTAACTTTAAGAACAAGAGATTAGCATTTTCATCAAACTTTACTTTAGTCTCACATGACTAATCTTGGATTAGTCAACAACCCTAACTTGAAACAATCATAACTATGTACCTGCAATGAATAAAGATTTGAAAATAGTTCACAATTTTCTTCAGTTTCTTTTCTGCAATTCCTCCAAGTTTCACAACTTGGAACCTCTCAGAAAAGGAGTTATGGAAAAAATGGTATACCTTGTTGAATTATGGCGTATTCTAGAGAGCAAACTTGTAGAGCATTCCCCACATAGAATATTTGTTGTATGGATCTGAAAATGGTACACAAAATGCTACATACTGTACTCTAACCAGTAATTTTTTTCTTATTAAATTTGGATCCATTATGAAGAATTTAGGATGTTTTTACCTGAAACACTTGTTTTAGACTAGTTTCAAGACTAACCACAAACACTATTTTCCATGGTGTGTAACTCCAAAAATACAACGACCCACAAGATAATTTTTTTATCAAAACTACTTGGATATGTTTCCTCAACGACCTCCATAATTTTTGGTCTGTATCATCTTAGAAACAAATTTATTGCAAAAATGGTGAGATGACCTATAAGTAACATACCTTAGAAAGCATCATAAAAAAGAATTTATCCTCCCTTGAATTTCAGTGTTCTTTACTTCATCTCCCCTCTGAAATTCACCTTAGATATCATTTGGTTACCTCAGTCACTTATAGATATTCAATATTCTCAAGTGTGATTCAAATAAGAGATCCTTTCCTCTTATCTATACTTTTATGTATCTACCTCAAGGGGTTACCTTCTAACCATCTTAAACCACTTTCCTTATTTTAGGGCTAACCCACTTTTAACCACTTGTCCACTTAGTAATTTCTCCATTAACTTTTTTATTTAAATAATTTCTTTTGTATCCACTTTTAATTATAGTACACTCATCACTTCACTTTATTATTTAAATAATTTCTTCTTTGCAACCAATTTGACTACTTTTACCTTTTGGGGCTTCTAGATGACTCATGAGGGTTCTCCAACTTCACATGGCCATAACTCTCTACCCTTGAGGAGTTATATGATGTTCTGCATACCATCGTAAATTGCATGACATGTACTATCCATATAGAATAGTCTTACCTTCAAATATATTAAAACACATAGCATTATACATCAAACAAACTTGGATCCATTACCCAAACCTTTGTGCTACCAGAATTCACTACCAAAATTTATTCAAGGGTTGACATCAATGAAAACCAACTCAAATAATAAAAGAGGAGGGCCTTGATATAACCCCCATCAATGACACAAAACATCTATAATATTTGTAGTAAAAGCACAGAGTAATTTCATGGTTGAATCAGGGATGGCCAACAAGATATCAGGTTTAAAAGACTACACACTTTGGCCGATGCAATAGAAGGCTACTCGATTGAACTTCTCTCGAACATTGACATGACAAAGGCCTTGGAAGCACTGAATCAAAATAGAACATCATAGGGAAAAATATTTTTAAAAGGACATGATCGATAAGAGGCAAGTGGATTTCCCAACTTTGACGGAAAAGGTAGAAGATGTCATGTTCGAGAACAACTATTTCCATTAATAAAGATTCAATAAAGATTCCCTTTCCAATTTACCCCCACCATTATTGGCAAGTAACTCTTTATTATTTAATGATCTTGAGGAGGATTAAAAATGCTTATTGTATAAGTTCGTCCTCCGAACAATCCCTCATATTATTTTTAACAAACACTAGGAAGGAGTGGTTTGGTCCCATAAGGGTATTCCAATGTGAGTTTTACGAGTCCAAAGGAAGTGAAATCAATGGTTTTTAATATTTAGAGAGTTTGAAAAAAAATTAAAAAAAGATCCAAAAGGTATTTTTTCATAAATTTAGTCTCACAAACTCAAAAAGGTATAAAACAATTCAAGGGAGAACTCTTCTCGTGAATATTGATGTATTCCTAGAGCATACATTTTTCGTAATTAATCTACCCAACCCAAAAAAAGGGGTAAATTTACTCCGAATAGATGCTCCTTTTAAAAAAGAATGGTGCTTTACATCATTTTATGAGTGTGAAGAAACCAAGTTCACTCAACAATCTTTTTCATTTTTTAAAAGGGTTTCGAAAAGAGCTTAAAGGATAATCCCTAAACAATTCCCAAGGTAATGTCCATAGGATACGAATGGGACCCATGGATAGTTGGTAATTTTCCCCTAGCTTGAGAAGCTATTGGTTTAACTCCAACATGGTAACCATAGGTTGGATACATTCCCCACCAATCTTCATTTCATTTTCCAACTCTTATGTTATTTCCAATTTTTGTACCAAATTCGATTATTGGCTACTAATAGGAAAACATTCACCAAAGGAAGAAATATGATCAATTAGATGAAAATTTCTTGATGTTGAACATGGTAGAAACCACATTATTATCGATCATTGATGTATACCAGTAACAAGTGTTAGGTAAATCACCATTAATGTCAATGACCCCGCAAGGTACTCTAGTACATCCCTTCCAATGTGAATTAATGAGTTCAAATTGAACATGTGACATAATCTTTTCATCAGAGGTAAATGATGCAAATTCCTTGTCAAAAGCGATGATACCTTCCATTGAGGCTTACAGGTTCCAAATTACTAAATAACCTCTAAATCAAATTCCTAGATAATGATTTGGTTTCGATAGGAAGCGATTTTTCATAGGAGTGTTGGATTACTAAGAGGGGGGTGAATCGGTAATAGAGAATTTTTAATCCTTTTTAACCATATAATGATAGTTTTATATCAATGTAGCATTATCATCCAATAATTCCAGAGTAAATAAACAATTAACAAATGAGAAATCATACATATACACAATACACCAATGTTTTTACGTGGAAACCCAAAGTGGGAGAAAACCAGTTTTTTTTTTTTCTTATATGTCTTTAAGAATTACATTCATTGGAAGCACCAACTTCCTTTGTTTTCTAGCTGCAACTTGAAGGAGGCTCCAACCCCCTATTTTCTAAGGCTACGAGATGAGGTAATGATGCAAACCCCCTCCCCTAGTGGGGTCTGTGACCTCCTGGTCACTGGATTGTCCTCTAACTCTGAGCTGGAACAACTTTTTCGAGTCCTCACTGGAACCCTGTAAATCGGATCCACAGGTCCTCTTGTTTATAACTCACGTGTGAAGACTCCAACATCAAGCGTGAGCTCCCCCTTCATGTGATCGTCCTTATGACCATGACCTTACCCATAAGGTGTGTTTTTCATTTTGCAATTCAAGATTTCTCAAGGGAGAAATCCTTGTATCTTCAACCACCGAATGCCAAAAATAGCTTAGCGGCAATTAGGCTATGCTTAAATCTCGGTCCATGCGACCATTCGCCATGACCTCGCACTAAACCAAAAAGTGCTTTTCATAGATCGGGGCTTCCACAGTCAAGTGTCCCAGTCTCTTGCAACTTGAATCCCCGAATCTCGATTGGGGGCTCTAGCTAAGCGCTAGCCCTCTTCCCTTACTCCTCTTCCATACGACCACTATTCCATGACCATGGCCTACACCAAAAGGGTTGTCGAAGTTTGCAGTTTGGAAAACCAGCGAACATGCTCTCCTACCTCTTGGCTCTTGAAGTTCCAAACTCCAAAAGGACCCCACATTTTTTTAACGCCTCCCTTAGTGGATCACCATATGACCCTATCCCCGGACCTAGGGTCAAACCTAGAGCACATCAAGGTTTCTCACTTCAGGGTTTCGTAACTTGCGAAATAGAAAGGTCCTGCACCTTCAGTTCCCCGAACGCCGAAACTCCAAAATCCTTTCTCACTGGATCGACGGTATTCATTTCCCCTTGACCAATGGTTAGGATCCTCCATATTATTCTTCTTGAGGGATGGTCTGGATGATTTCATGGATTTCCTTCTCGCGAATCCGCCGATCTTCTCCTCGTGAGTCCCCCAGTCGATCAGATCTTGTCGCCACCTATCCTCTCCAAGATGGATGGTCTTCATTCTTTCAGTGGTTCTCCCAAACACCGACTACTCACCACATGTCCCAAATCTCGATCTCTTTCCTACCTGACAGTTGTCTTCCATGAAATTTGACGGTCGTCAGGATTTCACAACACGTGAGTCCAAAGGAACTTCACCCTTGTTCCACCAGACGCCGAATGATGAAATACTCCTTTGGGCACAAGACGTTAAGGTTCACATTTCTTCCACAGATATGAAGTCTATCGAAAGATTGACACTTCTTCTCAAAGTATTTCCACCGTCCGTTCAACTCCTCGCCATTCTTCTAGATATCATGGCTATCAGCTCTCTACATTCATATATGATGGTTATTGTGGTCTCCCCCATTGAGCTTCTATGACTTTTCTTCCCAGACTTAGGAAATGTTCTAAGTGTCAAGGACTAAATCTTCAGTCCTTCTTCAGCTGGATCTCTATCAATGAAAACACACTCCCTCCTGAGCTTCTTCTCCTTAAAGATTCAAACTCCTATGCACACCTTGCGTTCGAGGATTTTGAATAACTCAGATTTGAAGAGATTTTCTTGAAAAGAAAATACCTCACACCCTCTTGGCGTTCTTCTTTATTTTTTATTCAAACTTAGTCGACTCTAAGTTTTGTGCACTCCTTGCACCTGGAATGTCAAGTCTCCTTGTTCTCCTCTAAACCTCCCTCTCTGAATCATTCCGAGATCCAATTAAAACACACCTTGTGTTAGGAAATGCACACCTTGCATACATGGTTCAGTAGAAAAACAACTGAAACTTATCGAGTTTTGTTATAGAATCATACATTCATTCTCTCCACTCTCAACAATAAATGAAAATTAAAATATGAACATCACATAGAATACAACACACTTTTCTTTAAACAATAAATGAACACAGATATATGACAATCTCCTTTCTGTTCTATTAATTACTGAAAAACAAAAATTACATGGTGTTCCTACTATTCTGTTCTACTTTGTTCTATCCTACACTATCCATCCTGATCTACTCTTACAATGAAAAATGAAAACTTTCTAAGGATCGGCTCCCTGAGCTCTCTCGTCCTATTCATGAAATCTAACAATTTAGACTTAAAACTATTACCTACTCAGTCCTATTACAATAACTGTTAATTACTATCAGAAAGAGTCAACACTCAATGTATGTGATTTATTACAGTCCTTAGAGACTTTAGAAACAAGTTACGATTTTAAAATTTTCTCAGCAAAATATCTCAACAACCCAAATAAATTCTGAGTTAATGCTCGATTTGAATTTCTAGCTTTGCTGAAATGTCATTCTTCTCTCCTCCATGTGTGCACTGATGACTATGAAGGCGATGCTCCTGCATCATACTCCTCTGGTTAAAAAAATTCATGAACTCCTGTCCATGAGCTCCTGCACTATCATTCCATGTTTCAAAATATCAAGTTCTCTGACCCAACTTGCATCTCCCCTTGGATGATATTTGCACTTCACTAAGTACTCAGGATATGTTTTCCTCTTGGTTTTCTTTCCATCCCTTTGTTCAATGATTTTCTCCATCTGAGGTATTTATGATGTGGGAAATTTCTCTTCCCACTGAATCTCTTTATGATCATCTATCTCTCCTGCTTCATTCCTCTAGTAAGGATATAGGTCTGCAACATTGAATAGCGGTGATATCCCAATGTTGTCTGGCAACTCAATCTCATAAGCATTGGCTGCGAATTATCTGAGAATTCTACATGGCCCAATATTTTTCATCTTCAATTCATTTTATGTTCCCCTTGGGAATCTCTCTTTTCTCAATTGAGCTAAAACTTCATCCCCAACTTCAAATTTATTTTCTCTTCTTCTCTGGTCAACTTTGCTCTTGTATTTCTGATTGTTCTCATGTAGTTTCTCTCTGACTCTGTGATGGAGTTTTTACATTTCTGCTACAAAATCCTCTGCTCCAATGCTTCTGAACTCATCTTGGCTCAAGTATCTTAATTTGTAAATCCCTCTTGGCTGCATACCATATACAATTTTGAATGGACACTTCCTTGTGCTCCTATTTATTGAATTGTTGAATGCAAATTCTACGTGTGCTAGAATTTGATCCCATTGTCTTCCTTGCTCAGTGACTAAAATCCTTAGTAGGTTTCCCAGAATTTCATTTACTACTTCAGTTTTTCCATATATCTGAGGGTGATACGCTGAACTAAAGAATAAGATCGTCCCTAGTCTTTTCCATAGAGTCCTCCAAAAATGTCCCACAAATTTGGTGTCCCTATCTAAAACTATGCTCCTCGACAATCCATGTAGTCTCACTACTTCTCTAAAAAACAAATTAGCAATGTGTGTGGCATCAATTGTCTTCTGGCATGGTATGAAATGTTCCATTCTTCCATAATCTGTCCACCACAAAAAATATGGAATCACTTCCTCTCTGAGTTCTAGGCAATCCCAAAACAAAATCCATGATGATTGCATCCCATGGCCTCTCTAGAATTGGCAATGGCTGATACAAACCAGTATTCTTTTGTCTTCCCTTTGCATACTGACAAACTATGCATTTGTTCATGAACTTCTTCACTTCTTCTCTCATGCTCGGCCAATAATACAAATTTCTCAATTGTGCGAACGTCTTGTCGTGACCAAAGTGTCCAGCTAAACCTCCACTGTGTTTTTCTTTCAGTAGGTTGTCTCTCATTGAGCACTTTGAAATACATAATTGGCTCCCCTTGAACAATAATCCATCCTAAATTAAATATTCAGTCCATGGGCTTTTGTCTCCCAATAAAGGATTCTTGCATGACCCATACGCTCCCTTGAAATCTGCATCTTCTGTATACATCTCCCTGAGGTGTTCGAACCCCAATGTCTCCACTTGGAATTCTTGTACAATCAAACTTCTTCTGCTCAAAGCATCTACAACTTTGTTAGCAGTTCCAACAATGTGTTTAATAACAAAAGTAAAATTTTGCATGAATTCTACCCATTTTGCATGTTTTTGATTCAACTTTTCTTGCCTAGTAATAAATTGCAAAGCATGATTATCACTATACAAGACAAATTCTTTAGGAATTAAATAATGTCTCCAGTTTTTTAAAGCTTGAATCACCGCATAAAATTCCTTGTCATATGTGGAATAATTTTTCTTGGCGTCATTCAATTTCTCACTGAAATAAGAAACTGGCTTATTGTCTTAGCTCAAGACTACTCCAATAGCTAATCCACTTGTGTCACATCTCACTTGAAATGTTTTTCCAAAATCTGGTAAGACCGGAATTGGTTGTTTTGTGATCTTCTCTTTCAACACTTAGAAACCTTTTTCATCTTCCTCTATCCAACTAAAGGACTTTTGTTTCTTCTTCACAGTATCCAACATGGGTGCCCATATGCCACTGAAATTTATGATAAACTTCCTATAAAAATTCTCCAACCCATGAAAACTTCATACTACAAATAGGCTGCTTGGTGATGGCCATTCTCTAATTGCTCTCACCTTCTCTAGTTCCATCTTCAATTCATTCAAAGAGATTACAAATCCTAAATATATGAGTACCTTCTTCATAAAAGAACATTTCTTCATATTTATCAACAATTTCTCTCCCTGTAACCTTTTCATCACCGTGGTTAAATGTCTTAAGTGTTCTCCTTTTGTTTTGCTGAAGATTAGTATATCATCTAGATATAATATGACAAATTTGCCAATGAAGTCTTTCAACACTTCATTCATCAGTCTCATGAATGTGCTTGGTGCATTGGTCAACCCAAACGACATGACCAACCATTCAAATAATCCTTCATTCATCTTGAATGTTGTTTTCCATTCATCTCCTTCTCTCACTCTTATTTGATGGTATCTACTCTTCAAGTCTATATTGGAAAAATAGCTGGTGTCACTCAGGCAGTCCATCAAATCATCCATCCTTGGTAAAGGAAATCTGTACCTAATGGTTATCTTGTTGATGGCTTGAGAATTTGTGCACATTCTCCATCCTCCATCTTTATTTGGGCTTAATACAGTCGGTACTGCACATGGGCTTAGGCTTTCCCTGACTAATCCTTTATCCAACAACTTCTGGAATTTATTCTTGACTTCCTAATTCTCTCTAGGTGTCAACCTATAAGCTTCTCTGTCCGGAAAACTAGCTCCTAGAATAAGTTAAATGTGATGGCTTATGGTCCTGATGTGTGGTAATGAGTGTGGTAACTCATCTACAACTATATCAGTGAATTTCTTTAATAGTTCTTGGATTTATATAGGAAAATATCCTACATAAGTAACTGTAAGGATCACTCTAGGATTCCTCACAACAAAAAACTGCATCTCTCTCTCTTCTTTGACTTCCTTTAAGAGCTCCTTCCAACTCATGAGAAGTATGCTTGAACTAGCTTCTACCTTCTCCTTGTCTACTATGGGTAACAAAATATGTGTCCTACCATTATTTTCTAGGGTATAGGTATTATTCCTCCCATCATGAATAACCTTTCGGTCATATTGCCACAGTCTTCCCAATAAAATATGAGAGACATCCATAGGGATTACATCACACAATATTTCATCTCCGTAACCTCCTATTTTAAAATCAACTTGGCATTGTTGACTTACCATGACTTGATGTCCTTTCTGCAACCATGATACTTTGTATGGCCTTGGATGTGCAGTTGTATTAAACTCCATCTTTTCCACCATCTTTGTGGATACTAGATTATCCGTGCTCCCACTGTCTATGATCACCTTGCAAACCCTATGTTTCGTCTTGCAAGCAGTTCTGAATAGGCTTGTTCGCTGAACTGATTCTTCTGGTTCCTTCTCTGGTTTGAGAAGAACTTTCCTCATCATGAGGTTTCTTCCTCCTTCTGTGGCCTCTAGTTCCACATGCTTCTCTACTTCGACAATGTGTTCTTCTCTGCCTTCTCTTGTTGTGTCAGGACATTCCCAAGATTTGTGCCCTTTCTTTCCATAGGTATAGCATTTAACTATGCCTCCTCTGGCTCTTCCTCTTCCTCTACCTCTGGGAAAAGAACTTTGTTCACCATGTTGTCCTTCTTTATAGATTCCTCCCTTCTCTTGGTGGCTATGTTGCTTATCATCTTCCGGCTTTGACTTCTGGAACTTCTCCCTGTTGGTTCCTTTGCCTCGGCTCAAATTTCTACCTTTGCTTCATTGACTTTGCCTCCTGACTAATTTTTCCTCATCTTTCAAGGCTGCTTGATAAGCATCCTCAACTGTACTAACAGACATCATGATGATCTCTTCTTGGATTTCATATCTCAGCCCATTGCTATATTTGGTTGTCTTTTCATCTTCATTCTCCTTTTTTCCAACCCTAATGTTCAGTCTGTAGAACTCTTTAGTGTACTCCTTCACTGATAAACCTCTATGTTTTAGGTTCTACAACCTTCTGTAAAGATTGATCTGGTAATCCTTTGGGATAAATTTATCTTTCAACTTAGCTACCATCCTATCCTAGCTTTTAATTTTTTTCTTACCATTTATTCTACATTCGGCTTGTAGTTCATCCCACCATAATGCTGCATGACCCTTCAATCTCGTCACTGCATGCTTCACCATGTTTTCCTCTTCGATATCTTCATAATTGAAGTTCTTATCCATGGTGCGTATCCAATCTAGCAATTCTTCAACTTCCAAATTACCTTTGTACAAAGGTACTTCTATCCTTTCTCTGGCCCCAATCTTTAAAACAACTTTTATCAAGCGGTCTTGTGCAACATCCTCTACCACATTTTTTCCAGATTTGACCTCTTCTTCACTCTCATCTTCAGTGACATCACTAGTATATGGTGCCCTTCTCTGTGTTGTTTCCATGGCATCCAACCTCATTCTAAATCGCCTCATTTCTTCTTCCGTCTCTACATTTTATCTGTGCCTTCTTGGTGGCATGACTTCACTGTGTCACCTCCCAACAGAGTGAAATTCCCATGAATGATAGAAACCTTCCTCTCTTCTTCTTTTTTCTGTTGTTCTACAAATAAACTTTAAAATATTTTTCTTTAGCTCTGATACCACCTGATGCAAACCCCCTCCTCCAGTGGGGTCCGCGACTTCCCAATCACTGGATCGTCCTCTAAATCTGAGCTAGAACAACTCTTTCGGGTCCTCACTGGAACCCTGTAAATCAGATCCACAAGTCCTCTTGTTTAGAACTCGTGTGTGAAGACTCCAACATCAAGCATGAGCTCCCCCTTCATGTGATCATCCTTATGACCATGACCTTACCCATAAGGCGTGTTTCACATTTCGCGATTAGAGATTTCTCGAGGGAGAAATCCTTGTCTCTTCAACCATCGAATGTCGAAAATAGCTTAACGATGATTAGCCTGTGCTTAAATCTTGGTCCATGCGACCATTAGTCGTGACCTCACGCTAAACCAAAAAGCACTTTTTGTAGATCGAGGCTTCCACAGTCAGGCGTCCCATTATTTTGCAACTTGAATCCCCGAATTCTAATTGGGGGCTCTAGTTAAGCACTAGCCCTCTTCCCTTACTCCTCTTCCATACAACAACTATGTCGTGACCATGGCCTACACCAAAAGGGTTTTTAGAGTTCACGATTCAACAAACCAGTGAACATGCTCTCCTACCTATCGAATCTAAAAGTTTCAAACTCTGAAAGGACCCCATGTTCTTTTAATGACTCCCTTAGTGGATCACCATATGACCTGGTCTTGTGACCTAGGGTCAAACCTCAAGCGTGTCGAGGTTTCACACTTCGGGGTACTTGCGAGACCAAAAGGTCCTACACCTTCAGTTCCCTAAATATCAAAACTTTGAAATCATTTCACACTAGATCAATGGTCTCCGCTGCCCCTTGACTGATGGTGAGGATCCTCCATGTTATTCTTCCTAAGGGACCGTCTGGATGATTTCATGGATTTCCTTCTTGCGAATCCCCTGCTCTTCTCCTTGTGAGTCCCTCGGTTGATCAGATCTTGTCACCACCTATCCTCTCCATGATGGACAATCTTGATTCTTTCGGTGGTTCTCCCAAACACCGACTACTTACCACGTGTCCCAACTCTCGATCTCTTCCCTACTTGACATGTGTCTTCCATGAAATCTAACGGTCATTAGGATTTCACAACACGTGAGTCCAAAGGAACTTCACCCTTGTTCCACTAGACATCGAATTCTTAAATCCTCCTTTGCGCACAAGGATCTAAGGTTCGCATTGCTTCCACAGATCTGATGGCTATCAGAAGACCGACACTTCCTCTTGAATTATTTCCACCATCCATTCAAATCCTCGTAATTCTTCTAGATCCGACGGCTATCGACTCTCTACATTCCGATATGACAGTTACTGTGGTCTCCCCCCTGAGCTTCTGTGACTTTTCTTCCTAGACTTGGGAAATATTCTAAGTGTCAAGGACTAAATCTGCAGTCCTTCTTCAGCTGGATCTCTGTGAACAAAAACACACTCCCTCCTGAGCTTCTTCTCCTTAAAGATTTGAACTCCTACGCACACCTTGTGTTCGAGGATTTCGAATAACTCAGATTCAAAGGGAGTTTCTTGAAAAGAAAATACCTCATGCCCTCCTGGCATTATTATTTTTTGTTTCTTCGAACTTAGTCTACTCTAATTTACGTGCGTTCCTTGCACCTCGAATATCAAGTCTCCTTGTTCTCCTCTGAACCTCCCTCTCTAAATCGTTCTGAGATCCAGTTAACACACACCTTGTGTTAGGGAATGCACACCTTGCATACATGGTTCAGTAGAAAAACAATTGAAACTTATCCAGTTTCGTTATAGAATCATACAATCATTATCTACACTCTCAACAGGAAATGAAAATGAAAATATGAACATCACACATCATAAAACACAGTTTTATTTAAACAATAAATGAACACAGATATACGAAAATATCCTATATGTTCTATTCATTACTGAAAAACAAAAATTACATGGTGTTCCTTCTATTTTGTTCTACTTTGTTCTATCCTATGCTATCCATCCCAATCTACTCTTACAATGAAAAATGAAAACTTGCTAAGGACGGGCTCCCTGAGCTCTCTCGTCCTGTTCCTGAAATCTAACAATTCAGACTTAAAACTATTACCTACTTAGTCATATTACAATAAATGCTAATTACTATCATATAGAGTTAACACTCCATGTTTGTGATTTCTTACAAAACTTAGAGACTTTAGAAACAAGTTACGATTTTAAAATTTGCTCAACAAAATATCTCAACAACCCAAATAAATTTTGAGTTAATGCTCGATTTGAATTTCTGGCTTTGCTGAAATGTCATTCTTCTCTCCTCCATGTGTGTGTTGATGACTGTGAAGGCAATGCTGCTACATCAGGTAAGCTCCAACTCCACAATTCTCTGGCTACAACCAGAAGAAGGCTACAACCCCCTATGTTCTCCTTCTACAACCGGAAGGTGGCTACAACCACCTATCCTTACCCAATCCAACCACCCTGAAATATAAGTAGAATGATGAAACCACTGTCACACTATCACTGTGAGATATACTGTTGTAAATCTGTACCAATCAACCTACACCAAACAACGTGTACCAAAAAACCTGTAATCAACCTGTACCAATAATATGTAAACAAATTGTACCAATAACCTATAATCAACCTGTACCAATAACATGCAAACAACCTATACCAATAACTTGTTCCAACATGTACCATTTATCAACCTGTACCTCAACCTGTACCATAAACAAGTTCCTTCAACAATGTACCAAGTATGTACCAATCATGCATCAACTATGACTCATCAATATGTACCAACATCATCAAATACACACCTTATGTATGTTCCAACACATCAACTACTGGTCTCAACCATGTACCCAACATGTACCTCAACCAAAATCCCTCATCAATTTCATCATCCAAATCTGATTTGTAACTTTGTAATAGACCTGGTGTATATGAACGCATATCTGGAAACCTTCCTTAACTTTAACAACAAGAGACTAGCATTTTCATCAAACTTTGCTTTAGTCTCACATGTCTAATTTTGGATTATTCAACAACCCTAACTTAAAACAATCATAACTATGTACCTGTGATTAATAAAGATTTGAAAATAGTACACAATTTTCTTCAGTTTCATTTCTACAATTCCTCCAGGTTTCACTACTTGGAACCTCTCATAAAAGGAGTTATAGCAAAAATCGTATACCTTTTTGAATTCTACCTTATTCTAGAGAGCAAACGTGTAGAGAATTCCCCACACAGAATATTTGTTGTATGGATCTGAAAATGGTACACAAAATACTACATACTGTACTCTAGCCAATAAATTTTTCTTACTGAATTTGGATCTGTTATGAAGAAGTTAGGATGTTTTTTACCCCAAACACCTGTTTTAGACTACTTTTAGGACTAGCCACAAACCCTATTTTCCACATACTGTAACTCCAAAAATACAAGGACCCAAAAGCTGAATTTTTTATCACAACTACTTGGATATGTTTCCTCAACGAACTCCATATTTTGCGGTCTATATCCTCCTAGAAACAAATTTACTGTGAAAATGGTGAGATGACCTATAAGTAACATACATTAGAAAGCATCATCAAAATAATTTATCCTCCCTTGAATTTTGGCCTTCTTTACTTCAACTCCCCTCTGAAATTCACCTTAGATATCATTTGGTTACCTAAGTCACTTATAGATATTCAATATGCTCAAGTGTGACTCAAATGAGGGACCCTTTCTTGTTATCTATACTTTTATGTAGCTTCCTCAAGGGGTTACCTTCTAACCATCTCAAACCACTTTCCTTATTTTAGGGCTAACCCACTTCTAACCACTTGTCCACTTAGTCATTTCTCCATTAACTTTATTATTTAAATAATTTCTCTTGTATCCACTTTGACTTATAGTACACTCATCACTTCAATTTATTATTTAAATAATTTCTTCTTTGCAACCACTTTGACTACATTGACCTTTTGGGTCTTCTAGATGACTCACAAGGGTTCTCCAACTTCACATGGCCGTAAATCTCTGACCATGAGGAGTTATGTGACATTCCAGGTACCATCGTAAATTACATGACATGTACTATCCATATAGAATAGTCTTACCTTAAAATATATGAAAACACATACCATTATACATCAAACAAACTTGGATCCATTACCCAAACCTTTGTGCTATTGGAATTTACTACCAGACTTTATTCAAGGGTTGACATCAATGAAAACCAGCCCAAATAATAAACGAGAAGGGCCTTGATATAACCCTCATCAACGACAAAGAACATCTATAATATTTGTAGTAAAAGCATAGAGTAATTTCATGACTGACACGGGGATTTCCAACAAGATATGAGGTTTAAAAGACTACACATTTTGGCTGATGCAATAGAAGGCTACTTGGTTGAACTTATCTCAAACATTGACATGACAAAGGTATTGGAAGCACTGACTCAAAATAGAACATCATAGGGAAAAATCTTTTTAAAAGGGCATGATCGATAAAAGGAAAGTGGATTTCCCAAATTTGATGAAAAAGGTACAAGATGTCATGTTCGATAGCAATTGTTTCCATTAATAAAGATTCAATAAAGATTCCCTTTAAAAATTTCCCCCACCATTATTGGCAAGTAACTCTTTATTATTTAATGGTCTTGAGGATGATTAAAAATTCTCATTGTATAAGCTTGTCCTTTGGACAATCCCTCAGAGTATTTTTAACGAACACTAGGAAGGAGTGGTTTGGTCCCATATGGGTATTCCAATGTGAGTTTTACGAGTCCAGAGGAACTAAAATCAGTGGTTTTTAATATTTAGAGAGTTCGAAAAACACTTAAAGAAAAATCCAAAAGGTCTTTTTTCATAAATTTAGTCTCCCAAACTCGAAAAAGTACAAAACAATTCATGGGAGAACTCTTCTAGTGAATATTGATGTATTCCTAGAGCATACATTTTTCGTAATTAATCTACACGGCCTGAGAAAGGGGTAAGAGATTTTTAAGAGGAGTGTTGGATTACTGAGAGGGGCAATGACTAGTAATTGAGAAATTTAATCCTTTTTAACCATATAATGCTAGTTTTATATCAATGTAGCATTATCATCCAATAATTCTAGAGTAAATAAACAATGAGCAAATGAGAAATCATACACATACACAATACACCAGTGTTTTTACGTGGAAACCCAAAGTGGGAGAAAAACACAATTTTTTTTCTTATATGTATTTAAGAATTACATTCATCAGAAGCACCAACTTCCTTTGTTTTCCAACTGCAACTGGAAGGAGGCTCTATCCCCCTAGTTTCTTAGGCTACTAATTTTGTATTAGTCAACAACCCTAACTTGAAACAATCATAACTATGTAACTGTAATGAATAAAGATTTGAAAATAGTACACAATTTTCTTCAGTTTCTTTTCTTCAATTCCTCTAGGTTTCACTACTTGGAACCTCTTAGAAAAGTATTTATAGAAAAAAATGTATACCTTGTTGAATTCTAGCTTATTCTAGAGAGAAAACCTGTAGAGCATTCCCCACAGAGAATATTTGTTGTATAGATCTGAAAATGGTACACAAAATACTATATACTGTATTCTAACCAATAATTTTTTTCTTACTGAATTTATATCTGTTATGAAGAAGTTAGGATGTTTTTACCCTAAACACTTGTTTTAGACTGGTTTTAGGACTATCCACAAACCCTATTTTCCATGGAATGTAACTCCAAAAATACAATGACCCACAAGCTGAAATTTTTATCAAAACTACTTGGATATGTTTCCTCAATAGCCTCCATATTTTTCAGTCTATATAATCCTAGAAACAAATTTACTGTGAAAATGGTGAGATGACATATAAGTAACATACCTTAGAAAGAATCATCAAAATAATTTATCCTCCCTTGAATTCCGGCCTTCTTTACTTCACCTCCCCTCTAAAATTCACCTTAGATATCCTTTGGCTACCTTAGTCACTTGTAGATATCCAATATGCTCAAGTGTGATTCAAATGAGATACCCTTTCCTCTTATATATACTTTTATGTAGCTTCCTCAAGGGGTTACCTTCTAACCATCTTAAATCACTTTCCTTATTTTAGGGCTAATCCACTTCTAACCACTTGTCCACTTAGTAATTTCTCCATTAACTTTTTTATTTAAATAATTTCTTTTGTATCCACTTTGACTTATAGTACACTCATCACTTTAGTTTATTATTTAAATAATTTCTTCTTTGCAACCACTTTGACTACTTTGACCTTTTGGGGCTTCTAGATGACTCATCAGGGTTCTCCAACTTAACATGGCCATAACTCTCTGGCCGTGAGGAGTTATGTGATGTTCCACATACCATCATAAATTCGATGACATGTACTATACATATAGAATAGTCTTACTTTCAAATATATTAAAACACATACCATTATACATCAAACAAACTTGGATCCATTACCCAAACCTTTGTGCTACCAGAATTAACTACTGAACTTTATTCAAGGGTTGAAATCATTGAAAACCAACCCAAATAATAAACAAGGAGGGCCTTGATATAACCCCCATCAACAATACATAACATATTTAATATTTTTAGTAAAAGAATAGAGTAATTTTAGGACTAACTTAAGTATGGCCAATAAGATATGAGGTTTAAAAGACTACACAGTTTGGCCGATGCAATATAAGGCTACTCGGTTCAACTTCTCTTAAACATTGACATGAAAAAGGTCTTGGAAGCATTGACTCAAAATAGAACATCATAGGGAAAAATATTTTAAAAAGGGCATGATCGATAAGAGGCAAGTGGATTTCCCAACTTTGATCGAAAAGGTAGAATATGTCATGTTTGAGAGCAATTGTTTCCATTACTAAAGATTCAATAAAGATTCCCTTTCTAGCTTTCCCCCCACCATTATTGGCGAGTAACTCTTTATTATTTAATGATCTTGAGGAGGATTAAAAATGATCATTGTATAAGCTCGTCCTTCGGACAATCCCTCAGAGTATTTTTAACGAACACTAGAAAGGAGTGGTTTGGTCCCATATGGGTATTCCAATGTGATTTTTACGAGTCCAGAGGAAGTAACATCAATGATTTTTAATATTTAGAGAGTTTGAAAAACACTTAAAGAAAGATCCAAAAGGTCCTTTTTCATAAATTTAGTCTCCCAAACTCGGAAAAGTATAAAACAATTCAAGGGAGAACTCTTCTAGTGAATATTGATGTATTCCTAGAGCATACATTTTTCATAATTAATCTACCCGACTGGAAAAAGGGGTAAATTTACTCCGAATAGATGCTCATTTTAAAACAAGCATGGTGCTTTACATCATTTTACGAGTGTGAAGAAACCAAGTTCACTCGAAAATATTTTTCATTTTTTAAAAGGGTTTTGAAAAGAGCTTAAAGGATAATCCCTAAAGAGTTCCCAACATAATGTCCATAGGTTACGAACAGGACCCATGGATGGTTGGTAATTTCCCCTTAGCTTAGGAATATATTGGCTTAACTCCAACATGATAACCATAGGCTAGATACATTCCCCCCCAATCTTTGTTTAATTTTCCAACTCTTATGTTATTTCCAATTTTTGTACCAAATTAGATTATTGGCTGCTAATAGGAAAACATTCACCAAAGGAAGAAATAGGATCAATTGTAATATTCAGATGAAAATTTCTTGATGTTGAACATGGTATAAACCACTTTATTATCGATCATTGATGTATACCAGTAACAAGTGCGAGGGAAATCACCATTAATGTCAATGCCCCCTCAAGGTACTCTAGTACATCCCTTCGGATGTGAATTAATGAGTTCAAATTAAACATATGAAATGATATTTTCATCAGAGGTAAATGATGTAAAATCCCTATCAAAAGTGAGGATACCTTCCATTGAGGCATGCAGGTTCCAAGGTACTAAATAACTTCTAAATCAACTTGCTATATAATTATTTGGCTTCAATAGGAAGTGATTTTTCATAGGACTGTTGGATTACTGAGAGGGGGGGGGTGAATCAATAATAGAGAAATTTAATCCTTTTTAACCATATAATGCTAGTTTTATATCAATGTAGCATTATAATACAATAATTCCATAGTAAATAAACAATTAAAAAATGTGAAATCATACACATACACAATACACCAATGTTTTTACGTGGAAACCCAAAGTGGGAGAAAACCACATAATTTTTTTTCTTATATGTCTTTAAGAATTACATTCATTGGAAGCAACAAGTTCCTTTGTTTTCCAGTTGCAACTGGAAGGAGGCTCAATCCCCCTAGCTTCTTAGGCTACAACCTGAGGGAAGCTCCAATTCCCCAATTCTCTGGCTACAACCAGATGAAGGCTACAACCCCCTATGTTCTTCATCTACAACCGGAAGGTGGCTACAACCAACTGTCCTTACCCCATCCAATCGCCCTAAAATATAGGTAGAATGATGATACAACTGTCACACTATCACTGTGAGATATAATGCTATAAGTATGTACCAATCAACCTGCACCAAACAACATGTACCAAACAACCTTTAATCAATATGTACCAATAACATGTAAACAACTTGTACCAATAACATGTTCCAACATGTACCATTCATCAACCTATACCTCAACCTATACCATAAGCAAGTTCCTTCAACCATGTACTAAGTATGTACCAATCATGCAACAACTACTCATCAACTATGACTCATCAATATATACCAACATCATCAACTACACACCTTATGTATGTTCCAACTCATCAACTACTTGTCTCAACCATGTACCCAACATGTACCTCAACCAAAATCCCTCATTAATTTCATCATCCAAATCTGAATTGTAACTCTGTAACAGACCCGGTGTATATGAAAACATACCTAGAAACCTTCCTTAGATTTAACAACAAGAAACTAGCATTTTCATCAAACTTTACTTTAGTCTCACATGACTAATTTTGGATTAGTCAACAACCCTAACTTGAAACAATCATAACTATGTACTGGTAATGAATAAATATTTGAAAATAGTACACAATTTTTGTTATTATATTTTCTGCAATTCCTCCATGTTTCACTACTTGGAACCTCTCAGAAAAGGAGTTATAGAAAAAATGGTATACCTTGTTGAATTCTGGCTTATTCTAGAGAGAAAACTTGTAGAGTATTCCCCACACAGAATATTTGTTGTATGGATTTGAAAATGGTACACAAAATACTACATATTGTATTCTAACCAATAATTTTTTTCTTAGTAAATTTGGATCTATTATGAAGAAGTTAGGATGTTTTTACCTGAAACACTTGTTTTAAACTAGTTTCAGGACTAGACACAAACCCTATTTTCCACATACTGTAACTCCAAAAATACAATTTCCCACAAGCTGAAATGTTTATCACAACTACTTGGATATGTTTCCTCAATGGCCTCCATATTTTTCGGTTTGTATCATCCTAGAAACAAATTTGTTGCAAATATGGTGAGATGACATATAAGTAACATGCCTTAGAAAGCATCATCAAAATAATTTATCCTCCCTTGAATTTCGACCTTCTTTACTTCACCTCCCCTTTGAAATTCACCTTAGATATCCTTTGGTTACCTCAGTCATTATATATATTCAATATGCTCAAGTGTGATTCAAATGAGACACCCTTTCCTCTTATCTATACTTTTATGTAGCTTCCTAAAGGGGTTACCTTCTAACTATCTTAAACCACTTTCCTTATTTTAGGGCTAACCAACTTCTAACCACTTGTCCACTTAGTAACTTCTCCATTAACTTTATTATTTAAATAATTTCTTCTTTGCAACCACTTTGGCTACTTTGACCTTTTGGGGCTTCTAGATGACACATGAGGGTTCTCCAACTTCACATGGCCATAACTCTCTGACCGTGAGGAGTTATGTGACGTTCCACATACCATAATAAATTGCATGACATGTACTATCCATATAGAATGGTATTACCTTGAAATATATTAAAACACATACTATTATACATCAAACAAACTTGGATCCATTACCCAAATATTTGTGCTACTGAAATTAACTACCGGACTTTATTCAAGGGTTGACATCAATGAAAACAGACCCAAATAATAAACAAGGAGGGCCTTGATATAACCCCCATAAATGACACAAAACATCTATAATATTTGTAGTAAAAGCATAGAGTAATTTTAGGATTGACTCAGGGATGGCCAACAAGATATGAGGTTTAAAAGACTACATAGTTTGGCCTATGCAATAGAAGGCTACTTGGTTGAACTTCTCTCGAACATTGACATGATAAAGGCCTTGGAAGCACTGACTCAAAATAGAACATCATAGGGAAAAATCTTTTAAAAATGGCATGATCGATAAGAGGCAAGTGGATTTCCCTACTTTGACAGAAAAGGTAGAAGATGTCATGTTCGAGAGCAACTGTTGCCATTAATAAAGATTCAATAAAGATTCCCTTTCCAATTTCCCCCCACCATTATTGGCGAGTAACTCTTTATTATTTAATGATCTTGAAGAGGATTAAAAATGCTCATTGTATAAGCTCGTCCTTCAGAGAATCCCTCAAAGTATTTTTAATGAACACTAGGAAGGAGTGGTTTGGTCCCATATGGGTATTCCAATGTGAGATTTACGAGTCCAGAGGAAGTAAAATCAATGGTTTTTAATATTTAGAGAGTTTGAAAAACACTTAAAGAAAAATCAAAAGTGTCTTTTTTCGTAAATTTAGTCTCCCAAACTCGAAAAAGTATAAAACCATTCAAGGGAGAACTCTTCTAGTGAATATTGATGTATTCCTAGAGCATACATTTTTCGTAATTACTCTACCCGACCCGAAAAAGGGGTAAATTTACCCCGAATAGATTCTCCTTTTAAAAGAAGAATGACGCTTTAAATCATTTTACAAGTCTGAATAAACCAAGTTCACTTGAAAATATTTTTCATTTTTTAAAAGGGTTTCAAAAAGAGCTTAAAGGATAATCCCTAAAGAGTTCCCAATGTAATGTCCATAGGTTGCGAACGAGACCCATCGATATTTGATAATTTTACCCTATCTTGAGAAGCTATTGGATTAACTCCAACATGATAACCATAGGCTAGATACATTCCCCCCCAATCTTCATTTCATTTTCCAACTGTTATGTTATTTCCAATTTTCGTACCAAATTAGATTATTGGCTACTAATACGAAAGCATTCACCAAAGGAAGAAACAATATCAATTGTAATATTCAGATGAAAATGTTTACCAAATGAAGAAATAGGATCAATTTTCATACGCATATGAAATGAAGGGTCAGTTAGGATTTCTTATGAAAGACGTGACTTGATGGGTGAGGAAACTGTTGCATTTTTTAATGAGATTGACATAGCAAAAGAACCATGCTCATGATGATCTGTTTCATTTTTTAATGAGATTGACATAGAAATGATAACTATGATCGTGATTATCATATTGATCATGGCTTCCAAGAGGAGAATGATCTAGAAGGAATACATGTCAAGGGAAATACCTGGATCATGGCTTCCAAGAGGTCTTCGCTAGACAAAAGAACAACACTCTGGAAGGGATACATGTCGAGGGTGGTAAGAGGGGTTGGGATATTAGGCTATAAAATACCTATCGAAGATATCACCATGTCAACTACCATATATAAGTGAGAATAAGGGAGATATTCCTTCTCATTCGAATTTGAATGAATTGGACAAGTTGCCACATAATTGACCTGTGGCGGGGTAGATGATGTTGGCATGTAAGGACCATTCAAGGAAGTCATAGGGTTGGCCATAATATGAGGGCCAGTGAAATAAATATTCTCTATTGTCACTATGTTTCCATTATGAGGGAACAACATCACTCGAAAGAGTGTGGAAATAAGAGATTTCATGGCATAAAGATAGTCTCACCCTAGGAGAAAATTAAAGTCCCAGGGTCATGGACTACCATCACATCAGTGTATACCATTTCCCCCCCCAAAGTAATAGGAAACTAAGGAAGGATCCCTAATATTTCTAACCCTTTTGTTAAAATCCAATAGATTATGAGTCACCGACACAAGCTAAGGTGAACCAATATATTTCCAAGCCTTCAAGGATAGGATTCTAACAGAATCTCCTTCATATATTATAGTGTTAGGAATATTCCTACCACAAACCCAAACAATGATTTGGAAAGGCATGTAAGAAGGAAGACAAGGTTCTGTTAGAGCATTCCAATCAATGGTAATTGAATTTCTTGGAGGGGGTGTCATTGGAAAGGATGGAATGACCCCTTGTATGTAGCAATCTGTTGTAACAAGAAATACCTAAGCGACATATTCAGTCTTCGAAGGAGGAGTGGGATTGATTGAACAAGAGACTGGATCAACCACTTGGGTTTCACTCTTAAATTAAAGAGTGATATCGACTAATGATGGTTTTGTATTGATCACTTGGGTTTCACTCTTCAATGGAACAGTGGGATCAACCGATGATGGAATTAGATCAATCACTTTAATAAATTATTCAACTGAGGATGAAACCAAATTGACCACTTGATCAACTAGCCTAACTGAGGATGTAACTGAATTGACTAATAGAGTTTACAGTAATATGTTGGAAGTTGTTGTTGGTCATCAAAAATTTTGTTCAGGAGATATGAAGCTTCATCCATGTGAGAAAAAAGTTAGGTGTGGTGCATCTCCTTACATAACAAGCAAGAAAAATTGACTTTACCCTTCCTACTTCCAACCTAATTAATAGTCAATGGGTCCTCACCAACATGACCTACAATGGCTGATGACACATATTGATAATAAACATGAGACCATACTTCTATGACCTTGGGAATGCCAGGGAAATCATTGAGAAGGTTATCACCCTTTCAAATTGTAGAAGGGAATTTGGGTTTGTGAGTTTTTGTGATAGGATTCTCAATGTTTCCAGCATGATCAACAATAATTGGTTTCTTGACCTTTTTTTTATTTTTCTTCTTCTTGTTCTTATTTTTATTCTTCTTCTTAATCTCTTGGTTACTAGCAGTAAGGCTTTCACTAGGTGAAGAAGAAGAAAAATAAGATGCAACGAGAGAAGAAGGAAAAGGATCAACATCATGTGAACATTCTTGAGGACATTATTGAAAGGGACGGTGTGCATTCAAAACACTAGGTGCATTCATAATAATAGGTGCATTTGGAAAAACTGTAGTGGAAAACAACCACATGGGTAATCTTAAGGTGAGTCCCGGTAAACTCAATGTAGCAATGTAAGGGGGGACTAATGTTTCCAATAGAAGGAAAAATAAAAGGTTCCTCGAGAAAAGGGGCTCCTTTGTTGGGAGTTCCAGGAACTTATGACATAGAGATAAACTCAACCTAGAGTCCACTAAAAGAAAGAGTACACACTATCAAAGTCTAAAGGAAACAAGAAGTCATGTGAATAGGTGGGATCAATAGGAGGAATCTCACAGGAGTGTCAATTTGTCACAACTCGTGATATATTGTAGGGTCCAATAGTAATACTCGACCCAATATTTTAGAGCACCAACCAAGGATGATAAACCGTACCATTGGTTGTATTACTTGACTACCTAGAAATACATGCGTAGTAATCTCCCTGAGGGTTGTTCTCGGTGTATTCTGACAACAAGACAGTCGAAAGGATGCTCACTTTCAGGTACTATAAGGGTTTTCCGATATACTCAAGGTATGTGGGAGCTCAAATACATAGTAGTGTTGTATAATACGTAGTCGTTCGAAAGGGGCCTCTCGATATACATGAAGGTACGTGGAAGAACCACATAGTCCTGGAATTGTAGCGTTGATAAATAACGACAGCTCCTACGTTTAAAGACACTGGAAAATGTTCCTACCTACCCACACAATGTTACTAAATTTTTTAATTGAGTTCCATTTATTCACTTAAAATAGATTTTGGATGCAACACAATGATGGTGTATGATACTCGACTCCAAGAAGACTTGAAAGAAAATATGAATGCAATGCAATCTTTTCTTTTGATGAAATCTATCTATAGAATGGAACAAGATATTTCAAGCAAGGAAACAATTATAAATTTCAAATAAAGAAATGAAAATCACTCTTTGAATGCAAAAGGTGCTCGATATATGAGTTAAATAAATTGCAGAATACATGATATCAAAAATCAAAAATGCCAAAAAGCATGCAATTTCACTCTAAAATGTAAGCTTAGAAATGCACCACCCAAAAACTTCAAATAAAATCATCCAATGAAGAAAGATTACTTTGTTAATATCAAAAGCCCTCAAGAAAACAATATAAAATATTAAATTCAAAATCACTCAAAGATACAATTGAGAGATTATACCCTTTTCAATTCAAAATAAATAAGAAAGAATAAGAAAAACATTCAATGGTGAAAAAGAAACTCTAGATCATCAAGAAGATTGTAAATCAATGAAATAACCAGTTAAAAAATTGTTCTAATCATTAGATCTAAGATATGGAAAATAAAGAAAAATCGAAATATAATGTTTTCATAGGTTGTTGTGGGTTTCTTTGATAGAAAATGTGGCAAGTCACATTGTCGCATGCATGAGGAATATCAGAGTGCGACAATGTCGCTATGTAACTCAAACAATGACATGACAAGAATTTAAAACTCAGAAAATAAAAATAAAAATTACCCACACTCTTCAGTGGAATTTTAGATCTACTGATCAAACAAGGCTAGGTGATGACACATAAAGACTCAAATAGGAAATAGGAACAAAACTAGGAGAACAAATATAGAAGACCATTCCCTAGTATGGTCACAATTTGTTTTTTGATAAATTTGTAAATGGGAACATAAACAAATCTCCCTAGTTCAAGAACTAAAAAATAGAATAAAACAAGACATAACACACTCCTTTCCTTACATTCAAATTAAATCCGAAACGATATAAAACTCGTACCCTTTTAACTGATGTTTTTCCTTATTGCTTGTAGCTCCAAGATTGATCCAATGCTTTTTAGAAATAGAGACTTGTAAAAGGATCAAACGAAACCAGTGAATGTAACAAACATACATATGTTTCAATAAATATATGTAAATAGCCAAGGAGAAATAAAAATAAAAACCATTGACAACCTTTATTAGGAAAGGAAAATGTATAAATATATTAATAAATGAAGAAGCAACTTACAGCCAAGCCTTGGCATTGAAAAAATCCTTTCAACGGTTCAATGTTCCAATACCCAAGTAGCCTCCATTAATTCCATCGCCATCTCTTGAAAACTTTACCCCAAATCTCTTAGGACCAAAATGATGTTCACAAACACTCAATTACAAATGAGGAGCTATTCTTAATTCACCATTATTTTATTATTCATCCCTTATTACTTATTATCCTTTCCCTTTAAAAGATGTCTCCATTTATATATTGGAGAGGAATCCATGATGAAGTTAGGATGATAGGTTAGGATCTCACTAAATCAGGAGAGACGGGTGAGATCCAAACTGATTAGAAAACAACTCATCATTGAAGTTTATTGTCTAGAAGCTTAGAGAATTTATTCTTTTTTCCCATGTAAAAAGGTTGTTGCACCCTTAAACCTAATAAATAGGTGGCATTGTGACACCTTCCAGTTATGTAGCACATGACAAGTGAAGTTATCGGAAATTTATAGAAAGAAACAAGAGACAACTTTTTAATTTAGGCATTTTTTAGAGTTGATCCTTCCCAAGAAGACTTTCTCTCAAGTGTCTTATAAATTTCTATGATTTAGATGTCATAGAATAGGAAGTATCATTTTCTAAGAAAAAATGTTGTATAACACTTGGCCCTCCCAAAAGGTTTAGGAGGGTGGGGTTTGAAGAATATTTTCCTTTTTGCAAAATCTCTTGTTGCAAAGTCATCTTGGAGACTCATCACAATGAGGAGTTTATGGACTCAGGTGGTGATACAAAAATATATTAGACCTTCATCCATTCATGATTCGATTAGAAACCCACTAAAGAAGTTTCCCTGGGCCTCTAATATCTAGAAAGATTTAGTTTCCTCTTTTGATGTTATAGGGGATAGTCTGGCATGGAAAATTGGTAAACAAAATCAGGTGTGGATTGGTAGGGACCCATGGCCAGGTTCTAGGGGAGATAATATACTGTTAGAAAATCTAATTTAGAGTATTCATGATAAAGGGTATTACCTTTTAAGTCAAATTAGGGATCCAAACCTTACCACTCTCTGGTCATAGGAAAAAACATCCCTTCACCAATTGGTTCTAAAAGATGGCAATGAAATTCAATGGGAAAATTTCACTACATCCTTAAAATGGGCTCTTGTTAGACTAGTTGACAAGGAATATGAATTGATTTGGGCCTTAGAACCTTTTGTAATTTATGCACCAAACTCTAGATATGTGCAGCTAAACCTAGATTTCCACCTCAGGGAGCCAGAGTGGTGGTGAAAAGGGGTATGTAAGTTAAAATACCCACCAAAATAAAATATTTTTCTATGGTGTTTGTTGGTTAAAAACATTTTGACATGGGATATTATGAAAAAATGGCAGATTGAATGTCATAAATATGTTTCTTTATGTAAATGTGAGGAGGAATGACGCAAAACGCGCCACCAACACGTCTTCTCCCACCAGGACCTTCTCTTCTCTCGGCCCGAAGAGTTGAAACGCTCTTCCAATCCCTAATCGGGACTGTCCAATACCCACATAATTCCTTATGATCTCCCTTTGTCCTATCGGGAAATCGGGTCTAGTGTGACCACGAGTCCTGTACTCACAATATCGGGTCTTATAAATCCACGAACCTTGATGAATATTCCTCGAATGCTTACCTTGCGTCTATCGGGAATTTCCCCATCGGGAAATCGGTACTTACGAGGTTGTGAATCACCCACCTCGCGGGCCCCCGATTCCTGATGACCTGTCATTCAAGTTTGACTTTAACCCAATTGGTCGGGACTTTGGCTTTCTCGTGCCTTCGCTACTCGCGACCTCCAACACTCAGTTCTCCAACTTCCGAGTCCCGATGTGCCGAGACGCCGATACCCTCCTGTCACACTTACGCAACCTCGCGTCCTCGCAACTTTTGATGAAATTCCTTGCAGCTCCAACTCACGAACCTCCGAGTTCGCGATATGCCGATGCCACTTGGCGCTGGCCCACTGCAAGGCTCGACCTTCCAACACCTATCCTCCACTGAAGTGCTAAGACTGTGGGACCATCGCGTTTCAGGATTTCGCGACTTCTCCTGTCATGAGTCTCTCGTCACCGAGAATCCTGAAATGCCGAACCCCGATGCACGTGTGAACGCTCTCCTCCATGTCACCGCTTCTTCGTCGCTCTATCGGGTATCACAAAATCATGATTTCTAATGCAACAAGTCCGTTGTAGGCAGAAACCCCGAAATGCCAAACACCGACTCCTTGGGATCTTCTGACACGCGTTCCCCAAATCGAACGGCTCCTTCTGTGTTGGGAAATCGTGGATCATGATTCCTATATGCAAGAGTTTCACGACTCTGAAAACCCTGATTCTCCGATGAATCCTCCTCTGCACACTAAGGCTTCAACCCGGCGCAACTTTACCGTGATTTAACGACTGACGGGAAAACAACCACTGATCCAATGGTGCACCGACCTTTCAATCTTGGCTCAGGTGTGGTCGTAACCTCCTTTCACCTCCACGAGATCCAACAACTGACGGGTTTTATCAATCTCCCCTGTAGATCCTAACCATTGACTTCCTTTCCCCTTGGGGATTTCTTGGCATGAAAATCTCTTGTGCAACCCTTCGATAATTCTGAAGGCCTCTCTTCCTCCTGAGATTTCTTCACACTTCTCGGTCTCGTAGAAAAGAGATCTATTTGCACGCACTCCTTGCGGCAACCCTGCAAACACTTCAAGTGTTCGAACTTATTTTGACTTTGCGCACACCTGCAGCAGCAGTCCTCGATTTCCTTTGCTCAGATTTACAACTGAGATTTCTTCTTCAGCCTGCGCACTTCTTGCACGGCTTCAGCAACCCACTTACACTTCTAGGTGAATGAGGACAAAAGTTAAACTACTGAGCCTTCATCAACGCACTCCTTGCGGATGAATTCAACTGCACACCTTGCAGGAATCTCCTGGCTCAGATAGAGAAACAATTGAAACTCATTCCATCTCCCCTTCAGACTTCAGATTGAAACATGAAATCACATGCACATCATATACAAAGCAAATGCATATCAAGAAGCAAACATTCACGAGCACATAAACAACATACACAGAGAAACAACACCAGCCATGAGTTTGAATCAGAATTTCTTCTATTAATTCAAATGCATGTACATGGGTGTTCTTCATACACTATTCTCTGCTTGCTCCTCTCTTTTCCTGAACGCTTCCATTATTTTACAATGGTACAATGAGGGTGTCTATATCCGTTTTCCCTCTCAAATCTCTAAACTATCAAATCTAGACTTAAAATCCTATCTACCAGCATTAACTAGATTAAATGCCTCCTATCTACTTCAGACAAGAGCGTATGGCTCGGGGTTTGATACAATATACAAAAGGTGCTCCTTCATAAATGGTTCCTTGAAGGTTTGGTGCTTCCTTTCCAAAAAGAATTTTTCAAAGCAATATGTCATGTGTTAAAAAAAAACACATGCACTGGCTCCACGCTTGCTTTGGCAATTGCGATGCTCCTGCATCATACTCCCTTGTTTGAAAGATTTCATGGGCTCCTGTCCATGAGCTTCTGCATGGTCTGTCCATGCTTCTGAATTTCCGCTTCACTTTCCCAGCTGGCATCTTCCACTGGATGGTTCTTCCATTTCACCAGATACTCGAAGTTTTGCTTCCGCCTGGTCTTTTTGCTCACTCTCTTGTCAAGTATACACTCCATCTGCGACTTTTCTACAATCGACATCTGCTTCTGCAACTGGATTTCTGGTTGTTCATCATTTCCAGCTCCTGCTTCCTCAACCTTATATGGATATAAGTCTGAGACATTGAATTTCGGAGATATTCTGATCTCATCCGGCAACTCAATTTCATAAGCATTTTCTCCCAATTTCTTTAGGACTCTGCATGGCCCAATTTTCTTCATTTTCAGCTTGTTGTATGTTCCCCTTGGGAACCTTTCCTTCCTCAGATGTGCCAGAACTAGATCACCAACTTTGAACTGAAGTTGTCTTCGATGCTGATCCGCTCTGCGCTTATATTCTTGGTTTGATTCCAGCAATCGCTCCTTCACCCTGTTGTGAAGTTCCTTCATCGCCTCTGTGAATTCTTCGGTGCTTGCGCTCTTAGTCATGATCTGTTCTGAGTCCCTCAGTCCAGATACTCCTCTTGGTTGTTTGCCATATACAATTTCAAATGGGCTTTTACCTGTACTTCGATTCACTGAATCATTGTACGCGTACTCTGCCTGTGGCAACACATTGTCCCAGCTGTTATGGTGCTCTGTCGCCAAGCTTCTTAATAAATATCCCAGACTTCTATTTACCACCTCTGTTTGTCCATCCGTCTGAGGATGATAGCCAGAACTAAACATTAAATTAGTCCCCATCTTCGTCCACAGTGTCCTCCAGAAATGTCCAATGAATTTCGTATCCCTGTCCAATACTATGCTTCTGGGTAAACCATGAAGTCTAACGATCTCTTTGAAAAACAAATTTGTAATATGAGTCGCATCGCTAGTCTTCTAGCATGGAATAAAATGTGCCATTTTGGAAAACCTTTGAACCACCACAAAGATTGAATCATGTCCTCTTTGTGTTCTAGGCAATCCCAATACGAAATCCATGTTGATTTCATCCCACGGCCTCTCGGGTATGGGTAATGGTTGATAGAATCCTGCATTCTTCTTCCTACCCTTTGAATGTTGGGAAATTCTGCACTTGTCAACAAACTTCTTGACTTTCGACCGCATCCCTAGCCAAAAGTATGCTTCACTCAGCTTTGTGAATGTCTTGTCATGGCCAAAATGCTCCGCTAATCCACCACTGTGTTTCTCCTTTACCAAATTCTCCCTCATGAAACAATTCAGAATGCATAACTGATTTCCTCTGAACAACAATCCATTTTGGATCATGTAATCTATCCATGGGCTTCTGTCTTTGAGAACTGGATTCTCAGTTGCTTCATATGCCTCTGCAAAATCTGCGTCACCTGCATACATGTCCTTCAGATCATCAAAGCCTAACGTCCTGACTTTGAACTCCTGCAGCAGCAAACATTTCCTACTCAAAGCATCAACCACTTTGTTAGCAGTACCCAAAATGTGTTTAATTACAAATGTAAAATTCTTCATATACTCTACCCATTTAGCATGTTTCTGATTCAACTTCTCCTGTTGAGTCACAAACTGTAATGCATGATTATCACTATACAGAACAAATTCTTTCGGAATCAAATAATGTCTCCACTTCTTCAGCACCTGTATGATAGCATAAAATTCTTTGTCATACGTGGAGTAATTTACTTTTGCCTCATCTAACTTCTCGCTGAAATACGCAATTGGTCTGTCCTCCTGGCTCAAGACTGCTCCTATGGCAAAGCCACTTGCATCACATTTCACCTGAAATGTCTTTAGGAAATCTAGCAACACCAAAACTGGTTGCTCTGTGATCTTTCGCTTCAATAGATGGAAGCTCTTCTCTACCTCTTCAGTCCAATGAAAAGATTTGTGTCTTTTCTTGACTGTTTCCATCATTGTTGCACTAATTCCACTGAAATTCCTGATGAATTTTCTGTAGAAACTAGCTAATCCATGGAAACTCCTCACCTCGAAAATATTCCTCGGTGATGGCCAATTCTTAATTACCTCCACTTTACTTGGATCCATCTTTAATTCATTCGCCGATATGAAAAACCCCAAGTAAATGAGTTCTGTCTTCATAAATGAAGATTTCCTCATGTTGATCAACAACTTCTCTTGCTGTAGCTTCCTCATTACTGCAGCTAAATGCTTCAGATGTTCTTCTTTTATCTTGCTGAAAATCAATATGTCATCTAGATAAACAATGACAAACTTACCAATGAATTCCTTCAGCAATTCATTCATTAATCTCATGAAGGTACTCAGTGCATTCATCAAGCCAAATGGCGTGACTAGCCATTCATACAACCCTTCGTTGGTTTTGAAGGCTGTCTTCCATTCATTGCCTTCCCTCATGCGAATTTGATGGTATCCGCTTTTCAAATCAACCTTTGAAAAAAATTTGGCTCCACTTAAACAGTCCATCAAGTCATCCATCTGTGGCAATGGAAACCTGTACCTGATGGTTGTCTTGTTAATGGCTCTGGAATCAGTGCACATTCTCCAACCTCCATCTTTCTTTGGACTCAATACCATTGGAATGACACACAGACTTAAACTTTCCCTGATCAGTCCTTTATCTAACAGTTCCTGTACCTGCCTTTTCACTTCTTCATTTTCCTGCGGCGTCAACCTGTACACAGCTTTGTTCGGCAAACTAGCTCCTGGTATGAGGTCTATATGATGACTCACACTCCTCATCGGTGGCAACGAATGAGGTAATTCATCTACCACTATATCAGCGAACTCTTCCAGCAGTTCCTAAATTTCTTCCGGCAAGTCATCCACTCTTGTGCTGGTGAAGACAATTTTCGGTTTCCTGACCACAAAGAATTGTGGACCTTCCTTCTTCTTTACTTCCGTCAGAAGTTCCTTCCCACTCATGAGAAGTACAGTATTTCTCGGTTCTGGTTTTACTTCTTTATCTTTTATTGGAAGTAACATATGTGTTCTTCCATTCTTCTCCAAAGTATATGTATTCATCTTCCTATCATGAAATACGTTCCTGTCATATTTCCATGGTCTGCCTAGCAATAAATGACATACATCCATAGGAATAACATCATAGAGTATTTTATCATTATATCCTCCTATCTTGATGTCAACTAAGCACTGTTTGGTGACATTTACCTGATGTCCCTTCTGTAGCCATGAGACTTTATATGGACTCGGGAGATCAGTTGTCTCAAGCTCTAGTTTGTCCACCATTTCAGTTGAAACGAGATTATCTGTGCTTCCGCTATCCACAATAAGCTTGCATTTCCTGTCTTTGGTCTTGCAAGTGGTTCTAAAAAGTCTGTTTCTTTGAGATGTGTCCTCCACCTCCTTCTCGGGTGTTAAGAGAATCTTATGCATCATCAGTGACCTTCCGTCTTCTGCGTCTTCTGCCTCAGCATCTCGCCTCTATGCCTCAACGATGTGAGCTTCTCCTCCATCCTTCTTCCTATCTGGACAGTCAACTGCTTTGTGTCCATTTTTTCCACATGTGAATCATGTGATGACTCCACCTTGGCCTCTTCCTCTACCTTTGGTACGATGAAATGTGTTATTGTCAGTGTATCCTCCACTCTGTTCTATCTACTGCCTTCACTGTTCAACGTGCTGGCCTTGCTGTGAACTTCCAACTCTTTCTGTCCTAGTCTGAGGCTTCTTCCAGTCGTCCTTGGATTTCTGGAACCTATCTTGGGAAACTGACTTACCTTTTGGCTGGCTCCTACCTCGGCCTCGCTGTGCTGGCTTACAACTTAGTTTCTCTTCAGCTTTCAATGCCATCTGATACGCATCCTCCACCATTCTGATGGTCTTCATACTCATCTCATCCTAGATATCGTATCTCAAGCCATTCATATACTTGAAAACTTTTTCATCATCGCTCTCCCGATGACCTGCTCTGATATTTAGTTTGTAAAATTCCTCAGTATACTCTTTTACCGTCATCAGCTTCTGTCTCAGGTTATGCATTCTCCTGAACAGTGTGATTTGATAATCCCTTGGGATGAACTTTGCCTTCATCTTTGCAATCATTCAATCCCATCTTTTTATCTTTTGCTTTCCTTTGGATCGTCTATCTGCTTGAAGCTCGTCCCACCATAATGCTGCATGTCCCTTCAATTTTGTGACAGCATGTCTAGCCTTCTTATCCTCTTCGATATCCTCATAATCGAAGTAGGTATCAAGAGCTCTTATCCAATCCAGAAGCTCTTCTGCATCCAGACTCCCTTCATAAACCGAAATGTCCATATTTGATTTTGAACTCATCAGAGCGATAGCCTTAATTAATCGCTCATTGGTTGCATCTTCGACTGCAACTTCTCCTTGTTGTTTGGCTTCAACTTCTCCTTCGGAGTCACTCAGATCTCCAGCACTGGCTGTGCGTCTCTGCGCTGCTTCCATATCTTCTAATCTCGCTCAGAGATCACGTATCTGCCTCTCCATTTCTGTATTCTGTGCTTGTCTCCCCCTTCCTCTCGAGTTTCCCCTATCCTCTGGATCAGTTGATTGTCTTTCTCTCCTCAGCGACATGCTGAAAATTTCTTTTCTTCTCTGCTACAGAAAACAGAGAACTTTTCTCGCTCTGATACCACTCTTCGTGTATCAGAGTGCTCCTTCTCTTATTCTGTCCTCTTGCTTGAAATATACAGACAAGAAATCTGTTCTGATACCACTCTGATGCAAAACGTGCCACCGACACGTATTCTCTCACCAGGACCTTCTCTTCTCTCGGCCCGAAGAGCTGAAACGCTCTTCCAATCCCTTATCGGGACTGTCCAATACCCACATAATTCCTTATGATCTCCCTTTGTTCTATCGGGAAATCAGGCCTTGCGTGACCATGAATCCTGTACTCATGAGATCGGGTCTTATAAATCCCCGAACCTCGATGAATATTCCTCGAATCCTTACCTTGCGTCTATCGGGAATTTCCCCGTCGGGAAATCGATACTTACGAGGTTGTGAATCACCCACCTCGTGGGCCCCCGATTCCTGATGACCTGTCAGTCAAGTTTGACTTTAACCCAATTGGTCGGGACTTTGTCTTTCTCGCGCCTTCGCTACTCGCGACCTCCAGCACTCAGTTCTCCAACTTCCAAGTCCCGATGTGCCGAGACGTCGATACCCTCCTGTCACGCTTACGCAACCTCGCGTCCTCGCAAATTTTAATGAAATTCCTTGCAGCTCCAACTCACGAACCTCCGAGTTCGTGATATGCCAATGCCACTTGGCGTTGTCCCACTGCAAGGCTCGACCTTCCAACACATGTCCTCCACTGAAGTGCTAAGACTGTGGGATCGTCGCGTTTCGAGATTTCGCGACTTCTCCTGTCGTGAGTCTCTCGTCACTGAGAATCGCGAAATGTCAAACCACGATGCACGTGTGAACACTCTTCTCCACATCACCGCTTCCTCGTCGCTCTATCGGGTATCACGAAATTGCGATTTCTAATGCAACAAGTCTGTTGTAGGCGGAAACCCCGAAATGTCGAACCCCGACTCCTTGGGATCTTCTGACACGCGTTCCCCAAATCGAACGGCTCCCACTGTGTCAGGAAATCACGTATTGCGATTCCTATATGCAAGAGTTTCAGGACTCCGGAAACCCTGATTCTCCGATGACTCCTCCTCTACACACTAAGGCTTCAACCCGGTGCAACTTTATCGTGATTTAACGGCTGACGGGAAAACAACCACTGATCCAACGGCACACCGACCTTTCGAACTCAGCTCGGGTGTGGTCGTAACCTCCTTGCACCTCTGTGAGATCCAACAACTGACGGGTTTTATCAATCTCCCCTGTAGATCCTAACCGTTGACTTCCTTTCCCCTTGGGGATTTCTTGGCACGAAAATCTCTTGTGCAACCCTTCGATAATTCTGAAGGCCTCTCTTCCTCCTGAGATTTCTTCACACTTCTCGGTCTCATAGAAAAGAGATCTCTTTGCACGTACTCCTTGGGGCAACCCTGCAAACACTTCAAGTGTTCGAACTTCTTTTGACTCTGCGCACACATGTAGCAGCAGTCCTAAATTTCCTTTGCTCAGATTTACAACTGATATTTCTTCTTCAGCCTGCACACTTCTTGCACGGCTTCAGCAACCCACTTCCACTTTTGGGTGAATGAGGACAAAAGTTAAACTACTGAGCCTTCATCAACGCACTCCTTGTGGATGAATTCAACTGCACACCTTGTAGGAATCTCCTGGCTCAGATAGAGAAACAATTGAAACTCATTCCATCTCCCCTTCAGAATTTAGATTGAAACATGAAATCACATGCACAGCATATACAAAGCAAATGCATATCAAGATGCAAACATTCATGAGCACATAAACAACATACACAGAGAAACAACACCAGCCATGAGTTTGAATCAAAATTTCTTCTATTAATTCAAATGCCTGTACATGGGTGTTCTTCATACACTATTCTCTGCTTGCTCCTCTCTTTTCATGAATGCTTCCATTATTTTACAATGGTACAATGAGGGTGTCTATATCCGTTTTCCCTCTCGAATATCTAAACTATCAAATCTAGACTTAAAATCCTATCTACCAGCATTAACTAGATTAAATGTCTCCTATCTACTTCAGACAAGAGAGTATGGCTTGGGGTCTGATACAATATACAAAAGGCGCTCCTTCATAAATGGTTCCTTGAAGGTTTGGTGCTTCCTTTCCAAAAAGAAGTTTTCAAAGCAATATGTCATGTGTTAAAAAAAAACACATGCGCTGGCTCCATGCTTGCTTTGGCAATTGTGATGCTCCTGCATCAAGGAATCTTTGGCACACTTATTCTTATTTTTCCCTTTTACTAAGGCTATTTGGCAGGAAATGTCACAGGTGATGGGGAGAGTCCTCTGGTGGAATGGGAATCAAGTGGAGGAGGAGTGGAAGTCTTGGTGTTCCATTTCATCAAATAGAAACATTAGAGCTCACCCATCACTTGTCTGTTGGGGTATATGTCTTTCCAGTAGCTCTACAATATTTCTAAATAAATATATACTATTCAAAATTATTGTTGCACAATCCTTAGCCATTTTGGCTCATTTTCCCCGGGAAAAAATTGGCCAAACAAAAGAGAAGTTCAGGCTAACAGGGACGATATATAGAGCTACTCCTTAGGATTATATATGATGGTGGGTTGCATATTTGTGGCTTAGTTTGTTTTTCTATCAGCAAGATACCTCTTTTGGTATATGTATTCAGGATGTTTAAAGTTTAAAGGATGCAAAATTTTGGTCTATTTGTGCCCCTATGGTTTTTGGACATAGCCCAGAAAATGCATATCTTTTCATGCATCTACATAATTCAATTTTCTTTCCAATGAAATAAAATTATTCTTTTTTCTTAGGAAAAAAAATAATTAAAGTGTCGTATAAAATGAATATTACATTCATTTCTTAGATTATAAATATCATGTTCTATGTCATTGTAGAGACAATTTTTATTTAAATTATTTTTCATTCAAAAGGTAGAATTTTATTTTTATGACGTTGGGAGAATAAATAGTGATTGTAACAAATGTACATCTATTTGATGTGCCCTCTTTCAATATCATGAGTGACCTAATTTAATAAATTAAATGCTCCTACAAATATAATAAAATGTCTCCATGTTGCTTGACAATGCATGAACCAGCCAAGGGTGGTGTAAGGGAGTATCCTGAAAGGTTAATCATTTATATAATCCTAAGAAGGTTTAGAGAGCCTATTGTGTGGTAATATCATTGCAAGGTAAGGAAGAGTCAAAGACTAGAAAGATTGCATATCTAGGATATGATTCTATAATCATTTAATCTTTTATGGAATGTACCAAGTCGAGAACCCTCATGGATCTAATGGGTCAATATTACACTAGGAAAGTGACTCTTGTAGATTCATATGTATGCATATTGGGTTTTGGAAATCTCTTTATCAATGGAATGATGACTATAGCCTTCATTTCAGATTATCTTGATCTCAAGTACACTTTCAAAGTGTGGTTAACTCTTTCAATGAGATATTTTTAATATTTTGGGTGAGATTCGATAATTTTGTGTTATATATAAAGCAGAAAGTTGAGTTCATGTTGAGGGCTTTTGTAGATTAGAAATGCTTTATTTTTTAACGTAAAAAAATGATGATTTTATCTTGTTATCCAAATATAACATATTGTAATGACCCTGCTTAAATAGATGTATAGGATTATTAATTATAATTAATTTGATAATCTGACTGTCCTAAAAGTTAGCTAAACAATAATTATTTCTTAAATAATATTAACTAATTAATTATTATTAATTACTTGTTCATGTCTGTCAA
>ML778406.1:263677-284598 GCA_009831015.1 Picea engelmannii
AAATGTATGAGTTTGTGTTACAGACTAATCTGCAGGTTATGGGCTATGAAATAGCCAAGGGATAAAGATGATGAAAGTGGATATCATGACCACTAGCCAAGAAACATTATGGTATGAGTATTGTATGTGAAATTATATTGGTTTGGAGGCATTGCTATGATATGTGGACCAGTGCATGATTTCAGGTGATGACACTGCCCAAAACCGAATAAATGATGACAAAACCCCCAGCAACATGGTGCCACTGTGTATTCCATTGTAGGGTGTGGACCCTAGTCCTGTTAGGAGGGGTGGATACATTTCCCACCGTGTATCCTCCATTGTAGGGTGTGGACCCTAGTCCTGTTAGGAGGGGTGGAGGCATTTCCCACCATGTATCCTCCGAAACCTGAAGTCATGGGAGGATGGTGTTAGCTCATGCTGCCCCAGACGTGTGATGAAGACTGTTAGTTGCCTACTGGGGAAGCTTGGTCAAGATAGTGACATTTCCTCTTACGGGTTCTATTTGGAGTTAGGTCAATATAGTTGACGCTCCAAGATAGTCCAACAGAGGAAGGATATTAATGGAGATGGAAGTAGGTTAGGGAGGAAGGATGAGTAGAAATAGTTGAGAGAGTATGGAGATTTGTCTGATGGTGGAATTTAATGTTTTCCCTTCAAAAAAAAAAGAGAGAAATGTGTATATAGGAATATTCATAATTACGTAACTAAACCACAGTTGTCTAAATAAAATTGTTGAACCGGATAATAGCAATTAAAGAATTTCTCAAACAACTGATTGGTTTGTTGTCTTTTATAAAAGATTAGTCTTCCTGATTGGATTGGAGGCATATATAAATTACTAAAGGATGGTAGTTTTGATTATTAATACATGCACGAGACTTGTATGTACTAGCTACACATACATTTCTTGTACATATACACTAGTATGTATGAGTTTTCTTGACTTACTTACTAATAGTGTTGGTTAATTGTTATGAATGTGTGAACCATGTTTCTTTTCCTTTGTACCATAAGATACCTTAACATCGGGACGAAGTTTCCTGAAGGGTGGGTGTATGTAACGACCATGCTTAAATAGATGTATAGGATTATTAATTATAATTAATTTGATAATCTGGCTGTCCTAAAAGTTAGCTAAACAATAATTATTTCTTAAATAATATTAACTAATTAATTATTATTAATTACTTGTTCATGTCTATCAAGGATTAATTAATTATTAATTGACTCATTAATTAATTGAGTAAAGAATTAAAGGGGTTAATAAGTTTAATTTGTTAAAGACTTACGTATTCGGGAAGGGATAGGACATTAAATATAAGGATAAGATATTAATAAGGGATAAGATAAGATAATAAATACGAGGGGATAAGATAATAAATAAATGGATAAGGAAATTAATGAAAGGGGGAGAGTCGGTGAAGGGGGAATGTGACGGGAAGAGCCTTACAGTGGAAGGCATTCTTTTGGGGAGGAAGCATTTTGGGAGGAGGATTTTGGTGAGGGAATTTGGGTGGAGATGGCTAGTGTGAGGAGTTTGTCTTTGGGGGCTTTTGGTGAATCAGAAGTAGGGGGCACCGGTTTGCTGGGGGTTTTGGGAATGGGGGCCAAGATTCCTTTTGGTTTCCTGGATCTAGGGAGCTGGACAAGCTGCTCCTAGTTGGCTGGGAGGATAGTCGGTTTGGGCAGAGTTGGTCAGTGCAGCAAGGCAACAATAGGAAGGACAACAAGACTAGAGGGAGTTAGCATCAGACCAAGGTAGCAGCAGGCTAGACAACCGGGTCAGTGGAGAAGTTAGCATCAAGAAGAGGTAAATTTGTATTATTCTGTTAAGTAATTCTTATTCTATTATGAAATTGTTGTTCATTAATTAATTTAACATGCTTATATGCTGAATTGAAAGAAATTATTGAGTTTTCTGCGTAGAAGTAGAAGTTTACTATTTTAAATCTATGGATTTAATAGAATTGAGTTAATTAGGTCTCTACACATATGTAGAGACAAAACCATAACTATGTATCATAATTACATTGAGGTGCAATGTGAACTTAAGTTCTTTCATCTTCAAATCTTGTCTCAGTTAGGGATATCGTAAAAAATGAGCCTTCTAGTTTAGCTTCTCCAAAAACTCTTATAACTACTTCATATATAGTGGATAAATCTATGGAAATTTAGAGGTTTCTGACGAGGTCACAAATATTTTATCCTTTTATGAATAATCTCTATTAATTTTTCAATTCAATGGATTCTAGCCTCCAAGATACTACATAATATTTGTACTAGTGTATTCATTTAAGCTAGACTAGGAATTGTGAGATGAGTTTATGTTTCCAAGTTTTTTTATTGTTCAAATTCTAAATCCTATTGATCGTCAAAAATGTTTGGTGGAGGGTCATTGGTTTAAGGGAAGAGAGAGTCTTTTTCTTCCCCCATTGTTTCCATAATTTAGCCCAAACATAATGTCTATCACAAAGTTACCATTTTTGGTTCATCTTCCAAATATACTAGTATACTTTTAACATTTACCTGATTTTAAAGACATTGGGAACATTTTGTGTGAGATATTTAAAAATATACCTTGGGTGGGTTGTGCTGGGACATTTTACATATGTATATATTTGTGTTGAGATCAATCTCATCCAAGATATTCTAAACATGATGATTCTACAAAAAGAAAATTTACAATAGACTAAGATTTGAGAATATGAGAACATATCCTCTTTGTATTAGAAATTTCAACAAATAATACATTTGCAATATTCTTGTCCCCATATGAGAGCTCACTCAAAACAAAAGAAAGGTCACAACATTAAACAAAAAAAAATGGCAATCATGTGAGAAACCATTCTTGATCGATGAACATGATCAAAATAGATAAAATCAATAATTAGTAGAAGCATAGAAGGATATCAATGTTAGTCCAAAAGTGGATAATGAAGAGGTAACCACTTCCTAGACGAATAGAGAAGAAACAATGAATATAGAGATTTATTATTTAAGTGAGGTATTTGTTAACAAAGGCCCCTTATTTGGAATGAAACAACTCCAAGAATTAGAAAATGTTGATTTTGATAAAGAGTTACATTTGAGACAAATTATAAAAATATGAATTTTAATTTATCGTTAGTCCCTATGGAACCTTCTAAAAGGGGGTGGACTTAATTCAAAAAGAAGAAAGGGAAAAAAGGTACGATCAATGATTATTTTCCCCATTAATAATGGTCATCATTTTAGGATATTACTTCCTTGTCTCTTAGATGTGTTTTAATATATACTCTATGGATATTTATAAATGATCTCATAGAATTTATAGAATGTAACCTCTTTTTTTTATATATCAATAACAATTTACGATATTTTGGGGAAAAAATAAAAATAATATTGAAATAAATGAATATTCTTTTAAATGGTTATCAATACCAACTTATAAAATATTAAAACAAATTCATAAATTTAAATAATAATAAATAATAAAATGATAATTATATTTTTTTATTCTCACTATATATATGTATATATTCCAAGGAAATCCTTACAGAAAACCCATCGAGTACTTCCCCATTATTCATGGATGATAAAGGGGGTAAGTTGTCAGCCCTGATTATGGATCCTCACCCCAAGGGGATCAGGAGAGTCAAACCTGTGACCTCGCCAAAAATGTAATTATTTGAAGACTTCATGTACTTTGATTTATGAAGCACGTAATTGTGTTTATGTTAATCAAAACACCACACAACTAACTAGGAAGGAAGCCTTGATTATTGGCCATGATACCATGAGTGGGACTGGTGAGGTGGAGATGGGATGTTTCAATGGATAAATTAGGAAGATATCTAGCATTCCAACTCACATATACATACTTAATGAAGAAATTTTCCATTGTACCTAGATGACATCGACCGACAACTTTTTTTAATGGTGACCAGGATGGGTAGTTGAGAATTTATAACTTCCAAGTGATTTGGTACCTAGAAAAGTGAATGGTTGATTGAGACCTCATCTAGAAGGACATGAATATTTTCCTCTTTGATTCAGAAGCTTGACATTGAAAGATTATTTTGACATAAGTCATCAGGGAGTTTGAGGGTAAAGAGAACATTCCAATGGTGAATAAGGAATAATGAGGAAGAGAGGAATAAAAAAACAAGTGAGACACACTGAAGAAAACACAAGCATCTAATAAAATAAAGAGACAAAGAAACTAGACATGTCGATATTGAATCCATAGAGAGGAATAGATAATAATCATGCATGGGGATAAGTTATAAAATCACAAAAAAATGGTGAAAATGAGAAGATTAAATCATGCACATGGCTCTAAGTAGCAGGGAATATATGGGAAGTTTTTATGAAGAAAATATAATTTTTTCCCAAAACTTGAATGGTCAGCATGGAATAGAGAAGACCCATAACCAGACTAGAGAAATAGAGGACCGTTACTTGTTTCTTACTAGAAATAAACCGAAATTGGTAAGGGGAGGTCATTGAGGGACTATGTAGTAGAGAAGGGGGTCCATTTTGTAGAGGAAATCTATCTAGGAAGGTTCATGATAAAATCGTGGAGGTCATGGGCTTAGTGCGAAGAGGGAAACTTCTATTGTTGCCAGTGGAGTGAAGGAGAGTAACCTTCTTGAACCATTTATTGACTTGGAAATCAACTGAGATAGTCACATGGTGGTATCATGGCATGGAACAACGGTGGAATGTTGTAGAAAGGTGCAATGTAGCATAGCCTACAACTAGGTGGAAAGGAATTTCCCCTTAGCTAGCTAGATGGTTGGAATTCATTACTAAACAAATAAGTGTTTGTACCTATAATGTTTCTTGAATATTTAATAAATGGTATTAGATGGTATGTTTTTCATCTTAACTTTTTAAGTGTAACGAATAAATGTTGAACTCCAAATTTAAATGGAGTAAGAAAACCTCCTTCAAATGTTAATTGCAATAAATGTGATAAATATAAGAAGAAGTCTAGTGTAGGCCATTAACCCTATATTTTTACCTTTTTTTGAAATGAAAAGTATACAAGATATAAATATTAATTTGAGAGCTAGATATAGTGTTTCTGTTTGTTGGAGAATTTTTATAACAACCTAAAGGAGTTAAGTGAAATCCTTGTAGGAAAGGAAACAAGATTGTTGAGTCCTAAACGAATCAATTAACCTTGTTGAAACTCTTATTTGAACCAATAGGAATGATATCCATTAATTTGATGGAAAGGAATATCTATACCATTTGTCAGATATCTAAGATTTGGGAGAAATCCTACTGGATGATGAAACCATTGAGAAAGTCCAAAGTGTGAACTCATATTAGATTTTTCGATGGGAAGATTCAAGAGGTCAAGATTTGTTGATCTATCAAAGGTAAATCCAATGAGATTTGGGTTCTATATGTTTGTATGTTTCATAGAAAATTATATCATGAAGTAGGTGATCATTATTATATCAAAAGGTTCATAGTAAGGGTCCCTAAGGGGGAGAGTCATATGTCAAGATACAAAGGATGAGGAAAGTTGTATATCTATAGGTGTGGATGTCGAAGGATTTAGAACTGTTGGATATAGAACAATCCATCCATAGGAAGAAACTAAGATGAAGAGTGGCATCAGTTAAACACCACTATTTACAACTAACTCACCATCAATGTCAACCACATATCTAGGGATTTTAGAATTCTCCAAGGGTTGACATCAATGAAAACCAATTGTCCAAACCAATTGTCCAACAATATCCCACATTGGCATTGATAACAACATTGTTGGACATATTGATGCTCCAACACTCATGCTCCCCCTGTGACCATTTATCTTCATCAATGTTTCTTTCTCTCCCGCTTTGACATCAATAGAAAAGGGTATCTTTCCTTAGGGATACTCCCCCTATATTCATTCTTATGTTCTTTCTCTCTATTTCCATGGATTAGTTCTTTGTCTTCACATGTTTTTGTCCTCATGTTTCTTTCCTCTTGTGACTTCCCATGAAAGTATATCTTCTCTAAACAATCCTTTTCTTAATTCATGGTATTGAATCTTACTCTTCTGATATTTCTCTTTCTCTCCCTTTGAAATAGTGGGAAATAGGATAAATCCCCCTATCGACATGTCTCCCCCTATCTGGATGTTGTTAATATTTCTTTCCTAGTCTCTTTATATAACGATTTCTCTTCACTTGACTTCTCTGCAAGATGTCATGTTGATCAATGTACAAATTCTTGTATAAGTTTATTTTCCTCTCTTCCATTGTTGCTAATTTTCCATTGGTACTTCCTCTTGTAATTCTTTGACATATATAAAAGGAATTCATTAGTTGATTTATTCATTCAATTGTCATGTTCACTTGACCATACTGTTCAATTATTTTATTCTGATGATTTAGCTTCTACTGACGGTTTCTCTTTTCTTGTTTTGTTTTACCTTTCATGACTTTCCTTTATGTGACTAACTAATTCCACTAACTCCAATTGTGAATATGCTACTATGCATATTTTCTGACCCATCTTATCTGTACCTACTAAGTATCCATCTCTATCCATAACTGTAATGCATCTTCTCTGACCCATGTTGTATGCACCTTCTATCTGATTATTTTTAATTTGTCTCTACAAATACGTCAAACTAATCAAAGGATGGTTCTCTAATCTATATTAGATATTGCATTGAATCCCCCTATTAAATATTCATATTTATTGGGAGTCTCTAAGTTTAATGTCTTAGAACAACACCTGCTTTGATGTAGAGTAATCTTCCTCTTTTTATGGGGATTCATCATCTTCCTTTTCACCCTCTTCGTAAATTTTGACTTCATCCTCTTCCTAGATTCTATCATATTCCTCATGCCCTACAAATTCATTATGATATTGCGGTGATGTGAATCTTGTGAGTATGATCTATGGGACCTGGTCTTCATTCATCTTCTCTTGTTTTTTTTTCATTTCTTTTCCAAACATTCTTGTATTTGACATCAGTGTTTTCCTTCATGGGAGGCTATATCACACTTCTACAATTTTGATATATGTGTCCATAGTTATGGAATTTGTAACATTAAATATTATGTGTATCGACACAATTGTTTCCTCTTTGAACATTTCTTTCATAATCCATGCAATCTATAACTTTATGTCCAAAGTTAGTATAATTAAAACAATGAAAATAAAATAAATTTACATCCATGGGAGTGAATGATATTCTTTGTAGTGTAGTCCTTTTGGGTTCCCATATTAGTTGATCATGATTGATGTTTCATTGTTTCCTGAATGTACAAGATCTTTTGTATTCATTCCTTTTTTATTCTTGTTGACCATGATTCCCTCCTTTGAGAACTTTTGCATAACTCTTTTTGTTTTGTTTCTTTCATCATGGATCTCGAACCTTTCTCAATATGAATATGGTTGTATCCTAGCCCGGACCTATCATAGTATGGAATTTGATTGTTGATGATCTTATCCATTTTTTTGGTGTTATTCTGATACATGTCATTCTTCTGAAGATCTTTTCTTAGAGTGACTATTTTTGCTTTCATCCTTTGAGTCATCTTCTCCTTTTCTTCTAACTGACTTCTAAGTATTTCTTCAATCCTTCTATATTATTCTAACTGGACTTTCAACTTCGTGATTACCTACTTGACTTCCTCTGAGTTGAAATTATGGGATCCTTTGATCTTTAGTTCTGCCTTGAGTGAATTTTTTTTCTTCTTTCTTTCCTTAGTTATTCTAAGGCACTAATTAACTCTTCTCTAAGATCGACTTCACCTTCTTCTTCAAAACCATTGGAGTTTATTTTTTTATTTCCCCTAGCCATAAACAGTAGTTTTTCTTAATAATTATCAATTTCATCATATTCATAAGATGAGGAACTATGTTTTCTTGATTATTGATTTGTCTTGAAGGCTTTCCTATTGTCCCTCCTCTTGTTTCCCTTTTTATATTTATTTTATTTCTTGGGAACTTCTTCTTCATCACTTTCCGACTTCTTTTCATAATGACATTTATTAGCAAAATGACCAATTCTATCACATTTGAAACATTTTAAGGGAAGAATACCTTTGTACTTGTTGTTTCCTCTCTTAAAATTCCTTATGAAGTTGGATATTTCTTCCTCCTCGTCTGAATCATTGCTACAACTGCAATTTTACTTTGACTTGAGATTTTTCTTCTTGTTTGTCTTCTTGGATGTTGTAAATATTTTCCTTCTTCGTTCTCATTTCATAAGCTATAAAATAATCTATGTAGCTCATCCATGCTTATTGTACTCAAATATGTTATTTCTTCTAGTGTGGAAATTTTATGATCAAATATCATTGGAAGAGATCTTGATACCTTTTGAACAATTATAGATTCATCAACCTATTCTCCCAATCCTTTAATCACATTCACTATTTCATTAACTCATAAGAATTAAGTTGCATTGTATTCATTTTCCTTCATTTTCAACTATTCAAATTGGCCTTTGTAAGTCTGAAGCTTTGCTTCCTTGACTTTGTCATCTCCTTCATAAACATTCTGAAGTTTGTCCTAAATTTCCTTTGGATAATTGTAATGCATAACTTTGACATATACTGAATCAACCAGACCATTCAAGATATCATTTTTGGATCTCAAATTGTTTTGACTGATCTGCTTTCCATCATTATCTGTTGGAGGAGTGGAAGTATATTTATATCCATCTACTACTGATTTCCAAACATCAAATCTCTATTTTTGTACATATGTTTTCATCCTTCTACTCCATAATGCATAGTTATGTCCATCAAACTGTGGTATTCCATTTTTATACATATTGTTCCTCTCTATGATCTACCTTCCAGTAGTTAAATTGTTTCCTCAAGGAACCTTATTTAAAACTTATTGTTGGAATATTGCGGAGGGAATCAATATGAGCACTTTCACCACTTTTAACCAAAATATATAAAATTCAACTTAACCAAAAATATATCATCGGTATATCATGATCATATAAACATAAGCAACATCACATAAATGAAATCACATCAAGTACATAGTAAACCATAATTTACATGGAAACCCAAACATGATAATTGGGAAGCACCAAATTCCCAATTCTCCAATTGCAGATGAAATGAGGCTACGACCCCCTATTTACAGGCTCAAACCTAAAGGAAGCTACAACTCCCTGAATTCTATGTCTCCAACTAGAAGGAGGCTACAACCCCTTGATTCTCAATCTCCAACTTGAAGGAAGCTCCAATTCCATGATTCTCTGACTCCAACCAAAAGGAGGCTACAACTCTATTTACTCTAGGGAAAAGCAGGAAGAGTTACTAGTAGATCCTTACATAGACATTATAGAGATACATGCATACACATAGACATATATAAATACATACACAATAACAATATCCCAAAGAACAATCCTTTTATTATATGATATAACAATACAACACAATTACATACAACCTCTCACTTGAATATATTTTATCCTTCATGTGCTTCTCTATTTATACATCTTTCAGGATTTTGTAACTACTTAAGTTCCTGGGTTGGTTGGTTAAAAGGTACTATGACTGACCTCTACTTATGACTACATTTGTTGACTGACTAGTTCTTAGTCCACCATTGGGTCTAGTCAACGTAGTCAACTAGCCCCTAAAAAATATCCCCCGACCTCAATTCCTTACTCGTCCCGAGCAAGTGGGGGTTATACAAAATAATTTTTCATTCTTTGGTTACAAAATTACAATATGGAGAAGTATAATATGAGGAGAGAAAGAGAAACCTGTAATAAGAGGAGACACAATCTTTATATGAGAGGCCAACTTAAAGTACTTTTTCTGACTGTTTTGTTCTACTTGGATTTCCTTCGCTGGATTCATGGACTTCCTTCTTATTTTCGATTTCTTTGCTCACTTTGAAATTGGTCTAAATAATACTAGGAGATGATTGCTTTTTCTGTTGAATGAAGCCACACCATGTGTTGATCGCCTTTTGTGCTTCCATATTTAGAATTTTCGACTGGGAAATCAAGTTGACTTTCTCTACAATGCTTGATGTCTGAAGTATGCTCGAATATTTCTCAAATTGTTGTTTTTTGTCCTGCATTTTACATATGAGTTCACTGAGGTGATTGGATGCTTGGGAATCAATATGAGCACTTTCACCACTTTTAACCAAAATATATAAAATTCAACTTAACCAAAAATATATCATCGGTATATCATGATCATATAAACATAAGCAACATCACATAAATGAAATCACATCAAGTACATAGTACACCAAAATTTACATGGAAACCCAAACATGATAATTGGGAAGCACCAAATTCCCAATTCTCCAATTGCAAATGAAATGAGGCTACGACCCCCTATTTACAGGCTCCAACCTAAAGGAAGCTACAACTCCCTGAATTCTATGTCTCCAACTAGAAGGAGGCTACAACCCCTTGATTCTTAATCTCCAACTTGAAGGAAGCTCCAACTCCATGATTCTCTGACTCCAACCAAAAGGAGGCTACAACTCTATTTACTGTAGAGAAAAGTAGGAAGAGTTACTAGTATATCCTTACATAGACATTATAGAGATACATGCATACACATAGACATATATAAATACATGCACAATAATAAGATCCCAAAGAACAATCCTTTTATTATATGATATAACAATACAACACAATTACATACAACCTCTCACTTGAATCTATTTTATCCTTCATGTGCTTGTCTATTTATACCTCTTTCAGGATTTTGTAACTACTTAAGTTCCTGGGTTGGTTGGTTAAAAGGTACTATGACTGACCTCTACTTATGACTACATTTGTTGACCGACTAGTTCTTAGTCCACCATTGGGTCTAGTCAATGTAGTTAACTAGCCCCTAAAAAATGTCCCCCAACCTCAATTCCTTACTCGTCCCGAGCAAGTGGGGGTTATACAAAATAATTTTTCATTTTTTGGTTACAAAATTACAATATGGAGAAGTATAATATGAAGAGAGAAAGAGAAACCTATAATAAGAGGAGACACAATCTTTATATGAGAGGCCAACTTAAAGTACTTTTTCTGACTGTTTTGTTCTACTTGGATTTCCTTCGCTGGATTCATCGACTTCCTTCTTATTTTCGATTTCTTTGCTCACTTTGAATAATACTAGGAGATGATTGCTTTTTCTGTTGAATGAAGCCACACCATCTGTTGATCGCCTTTTGTGCTTCCATATTTAGAATTTTTGACTGGGAAATCAAGTTGACTTTCTCTACAATGCTTGATGTTTGAAGTATGCTCAAATATTTCTCAAATTGTTGTTTTTTGTCCTGCATTTTACATATGAGTTCACTGAGGTGATTGGATGCTTGGTCAATTTCCAATTGTACTTTGTGTCCCTTCTTCTGCCATTCCTTCTCTTGTTGTACTAGTTGTTTCTTTGTTGCTTTTTCTTTCGCCAACTATGAGGTGAGGGATTCTTTTATTTCATTATTAGTGGCCAATTTTATTTCCCTTTCTATACCATTGACTGTGGCCTTTTGTATCCTAAATTTACTAATTGCATCTGCAAAATGAGTCAGCCATTCACTTACCACGGAATTTAGTGTGCTAGCTTGTTTGCTTAACTTATCTATGTTCTTCTTGAATCCTTTCAAATTATTTATTTTTGTTTCTAAGGTTGTATCCATCTTCTCCTGAGATGCTTGGATCTCCCCCGTGGATTTGTTGCATTGATGTTCAACTTCTTCTTTTTCTTTTGTCAGAGTCGCTACTTGTTGTTAGTAGTTTGTACTAGTTTTGATCATTCTATCAATGATCTCTTTAAATCATTCTAGGGGGTTACGTTCTTATGCTACCTATTATATCCCCTCCTGTCGCCTAACTGCTTATTTTCATCCCTCCAATATGTTCTTTTTCTCATGCTTTAGTCTCTCAACCCGACATCATTCTTTGATCACCTTCTTCCATATCATTTCTGACTCTTTTCAAATAGATTAATGTAATTCAAATAAGTGTTTTTCAGAGACATTGGTCAGGTCGAATGAAGCCTCATTCGTGGAACCCGATGGAGAGGTTTTTCTAGTCATTCTAATTGTGATCATGGGAGGCTTATTTGTCCTTATTTTGTCTGTATATTTTGATGGTTGAACCTATTTTGACACTGTCTGTTATGTCCTCAGAATTCTCCGTTCATCTGTTTGTTCATTTTCTGTCTCCTCTTGTTGACTGTTCTACACCTCCATATCCTCTTTGTCCTAGAGATATTGGGTTTTCCATTCTGTGATAATTGGTTCAATATAAATAGGGTTTTCCTCAAGTAAAGGTCTCTCATGCTACAGACTTTCCAAGTTTAATGTTTGTATTCCTAGAATGTCACTTTATGGCTCCACTTATTTAATACTTTGGCCAACCTCGACTTGATGTGTTTTAGTTGTGCACAAAACGTCTTCCTACTAGTGCAATGCTTCAAACAAATGAACTTCCTACTTTTGTATTGGGTTGGTCAACTCATCAACTTGTATTGATTCAACTGGATGTTTTATTGACTCTGTTTTGATTTACTTGACCGACTCTTGCTACTCCATGTCGAGAGTTTTTATCTCAACATCATATATCTCAATCAATTGATATGAATATTTTACTTCAAATAAATCTTTGATTATTATCTACCTCTTCTTTTTCCTTACTGACAGTTCTTCTACGATTGGTACCGACTCTACTAGAGGTGACTCCATGGTGAAGTCAATTGTAGCATCAAGTGTCCTTTTCTTACTTGGTGTTTATTTCGGCCTTATTTCTCATTCTTTCCTGTTTAATATGACCTTTGTCGGGATGATATAAGTAGTTGTGCTTTCTAAAGTTTTCTGCCTCTTTTCCCCTCTTATTTCAATTTGTCTAAGTGTGCTCTTGATGTTCTTGACCTTCTGATTTTGCTCCTTATCTTTCTAGAAATCATCCTTCATTTTTGGTCCAATCGTGGAACTGTATATATTCTTCATGACAAGAGTGTCTTGTCGAGTTTTCTTCAGTTTCTCAGCGATCTTGGTGGTAATACTTGTCATTTTTTTTTTGGATAAGGGGGTCATTGAATTCAATGCTTGCCTCTGACTAGAATGTTTCTCTCAAGATATCCTTTGTGTCAATATCGAGTGCTACTTCCTCGAAAACCTTCTTCCCCTTGTTCTTTTTGGTTCATTTTTTTCTTTTCTTGGGGAAGGATTTACAGGTACGATTGTCAAATCTTGTAAGTATTCAACAAAAGGAAATGTGTAAATATCGACTTCTCTTTCTTCTTCTTTATCCTCGTCGGTTAACATAAATATTATAGGTACCCCTGTATTTTATGCCTCAAGAGGAATTTCTAAATTATGATTAATTTTTCTTTCTAATTATGTGAATATTTCTTCCATTGTCGACTAGTAATGCAGTTCTTTTGGTTCTAGCGCTAACGTGACTCCACACCACATATTTGTGCATTTAAGGTCAAGTTGAATATGGAAATGTGTTTGAATTTCTCAATGGATTTCTTTCTCAAATCGCCATCTATGGGTACTATCTTACAATCCTATTACCCACAGTTGGAATATCTCTTCTTGTGGAAGTGAGCTTGATGTACATGTCTGATTAGAGGAGAAGACTTTGTACTTCTCCATTTTCATGGTTTCATTAGCTATGAAGGTTAATTCTATGATAGGCCCATACTATTCCATTGCTATCCAAATTATTAATGAAGGAAATTTGATGGCTCTTCCCGAATATTGAACTTCCTTGCAATTGGTTCTGATCATGTTGGCCAAGTGTTCCACCCAATTGAACCTTTTTACATTCTGGTAGACTTGAGCTATTTCCTCAAACATTTTCATATTTATGTCAGACACCTAACCTACTGGTGTGAAGAAAAAATAAATTATTATGGAAGTCTAGTGGGCTCTTAGGTCTGTAATTTTGTTGATCAATAACCCCTTTTATTTTTTAGTTGTTGTCGACCCCGTCAAAATCTGGATGTAGTCGTTTGTGTTTTTTGACTTGGCTACCTTGGCCCCTGTTCTTGGGATGCCCAAGATTTGATAGATGAGTCTGTTGTTTATTATTATTGACTAATCCAATCAGATGTATCCTTGATGATACTAAAAAAAAATGATTTTTTCCACTTCTTCTTTCCATCGACCCATGTCAGCGACTTGCGGGGCACCAAGGATATGTAGAATTCCTACTTTTTCCAGAAATTTAGTTTATATCTTACAATATGCCTCCTCCATATTTGACAGCTAGATATTATGCATTTGGATTAGAAATGATCTCATAGTACCTCTATAAAAAATACTCCTCAATCTTGAAGCTTCTATTGAACTGTCGACTTGACCTTTCACATTCACAACATTTGTGGATGTGGGTTGTTGGTTTCATTCACGCTTGGTGAATTTGTGGGTTTGAGTGACTATGCTCTCTGCTCTATGCTTAGCCGTGGAGGAAAAAATAACAATGACGAAAATTCATATTCTTCTTCCAAATTTATAGTTGGTGGAGGAAGCATCGAGTTCAATGCATCCAATTGTTCTTGTATTTCACACTCTTCCATCATAAATACTAGTGGTATGAGTGATTCAAGAAAGTGGACGTTTAAATTGTTTCTAGGTTGAAATTCGTTTATGTATTTTCGATCATTAATTGAAATATCTTGTTGCTTATTGTCATGTGTATTGGTTTAATTGATGGTTGTGTGGGTGGATACACAACAGTCATTTCCATCATTAATGCTCTCGTCGACCTTTACCCATCCCGAATTAAATGCTCCTTCTCTGTCGATGTTGGTATTTTATCGATCGATGTTGTTCTGGACTCGACCGATGAGTTCTCCTCTGTTGATACATGACCGATACATGGGCTGACCAAATAGTGTTCTTCAACTGTCTTTATTATTGTACTAGCTTTGTTGATGTCGTTAATGTCTTATTTTCTCATTCATTTTGCTAAGCTTAGTCGAGTCTAAATGATGTTGTATTTTTCCATACCAATTTGATTCATGTTCTTTTGGTCTGTGCTCACTTGATATTCACTCTCCTGGTATATGTTCACTTGAACCACACTCACTTTCTCCTTGACAGACCCTTTCGCTTGATTCTCTTCTTATGAGTATTTGTCGCAAGTCAGTCGATGGGGTGGAATGTCCAGAATATCTTTTGTTTCTTTGTCTCAGACTCAACCAAGGGTTTCTTTCTCTCTCCATTTTACTTTATTTACGCCTTGCTTTAGCGCTATGGCTATCATTTAAATACTTTACATTTTCAATTTTTTATAGTTGAATTTGTCTAACTATTTTTTTTTTATTAATTTTAAGCAGGGTTTATTTCTCATAAGTATGATTAGTCGATTTAGTCATTTCATGTTGGAAACTCCCTACTATATTTTTCCAACAGGGTTCTTTTCTTTTGCACCTGATACTTCTTCAGATGGGAACCATTAATTAATTTCTTAAATGGTTTACCAAATAATGCTCTAAATTGGACTGCTCTAGTTGATCGAATATCTTCCACCACATAAGGTTCAAGCCATGTTGTTTCAAATTTTATGGGCTTTCCTTTTATACGACTGTCATATAGAAAGACTAAATTTCCCTCTTTTATGTCTTTTTTCTTTAAGTGTCGATCGTGCCGTGCTTTCTATCGTTGCTTCTGAACCTCTTGTTGATGGATTTCCATTAACATTTCTTCTTCCATCTTATTTATTTGGTATATTCAATCGGTCATATTTTTTTCTCATCGAATTTAGCTATAGTTGCAACCATGTCATAGTTGGTCCAAAATTGTAAAGGAATAACAAATTCTTGGCTGTAGACTAGATTGAATGATTTTTCCCATTCTATCCTTTGTATATTGATCTGTAATCCTAGAGAATTGCAGGAATCTTGTCATTCCAGTCCTCTTTGTGAGTCCTTTGTGTAACATTTTGTTAAATGACTCGACTGCCACATTTTCTTGTGGGTGATAAGTTGTCATTTTCTTATGGTCAATTAAAAACATTATGAGTAGGAATTTAATTGTTTTGTTTACAAAGTGAGTTCCTTGTTCACTTATAAGTGTAAACGGATAGCCAAATCTTGTAATTATATTTTGAGGATGAATTTTTCTGCTACCTCTTTAGTATAAGATTCAATTGGCTCAGCTTATGCCCATTTGGTCAAATATTCGACTGCAACAATGATGTAATTTTCCCCAATTCTTCATTCCCTTTGTGGAAATGGCCCGATAAAGTCGATATCCAAAATTTCAAAATCTCGATTAGAGTTTATTGAACTTACCGACATTTCATTTTTCCACAAGGTTTATCAAAGCCTCTAACAACTATCATTTTTTTTTACTTGATCCCGACAATATTTATGCAGAGTCAACCACCACAGGCCTGCTTGTAATACCTTTCTAGTTGTTGTGTCAGCCTAAAAAAGTCCCCCGATAGCTCTTTCATGGGATTCATTGATTATATCATGTCGTTCATGTTCTGGAACACATCTTCTTAAAAAATCATCCATTCATATTGTGTATAAGTATTTGTTAATGATTGTGAATGGTGTAGCTTTTAGGGATAGAATTTCTTTTTGTTTGTTGGGAGGTCCTCAGGGGCATTTCCTTATTCTAATAAATTGACAATATATTCTAAATATTTGGGGGCATCTTTGACTCTAAATAAATGTGCATCTAGAAGATCATCATTGATGCATGTCGAATCTTCTCCTATTTCTAGTTGGGAAAGGTGATCAGGTCGAACATTCTTTCTCCATGGTCGTATGATTACGTCAAATTTAAATTCCTGGAATAATAGTAACCAACGACAAATATTTCCTTGATGAATTGGTTTGTTGACCAAGTATTTCAGAGCTTGATGGTCTGTAAAAAATTTAAAGTGATTTGCAATTAAATGGTGATGAAACTTTGCTCCATTTAAATTCAAAGGATTCTTGGTAGTCTTGGCTCCATTTAAATTCAAAATCTTTTCATAAGAGCTAATCCATTGGGAAGGTGATGTCTGAGTAGTGGTGTATAAACTTCCTATAATAGCCCATCTATCCCAATAAAATTTGATTTATTTTTTATTCACAGGCGATTTTAGATCAAGGATAATCTTAATATTAGCCATGTCAAACTTTACCCCATATTTACATACCACATGTCCTAGAAAGATTCCAATAGGTGTGGTGAATATACATTTCTTGATATTTAATGCTAGTTAAATTTTTGTACAATGTTTGAGCACAATTCAGAGCCATTGTATGTGATTTTTGAACAAACTATATATTTTCCAGTCATCGAAGTATATGGCCATGGTTTTATAGATATAATATTGAAATGATTTAACCACTATTCTTGAAAAAAATACTAGTGCATTCTTCAGTCCATATGGTATTACTCTATAGGAAAAAGATCCAAATTCAGACATGAATGTTATTTTTTCCCGATCTTCTTTTGCTATTGGTACCTGGTTATACCCTAAAAATCTATCATTAAATGAATACCATTCATTTCCAACAATTTCATTGATAATTTCATCAACAAAGGGAGTTTGGAATGAATATGTCACAATGTGTTTGTTGAGTCCCCAGAAATCAACAAAAAATCTTAGTGCTTTGGGATCATTTTTCTTTGGTTGCACCACCATGGGACTTGCCCATTCTTCCTTTTTGATAGGGTGAATAATAATTTCTTCTATCATTCCTTCGATATCTTTCTGAATGATTGGGTTATATTTATGCGCTAACTTGTATGGTCATTTTTTGATGGGTTTTGCACCTGGAATAAGTTCAATTTTCATTTCTTCCATTTCCTCTAGAAGTCCTTTCAAATCCTTGTAGTGGCGTGAAAAAACATCTTGATATTCTTTTAGTATAATGACTATGTCGTTTTTTTAATTTTCAGACCAATATTCACCTATTCGTACCATTTTTTGTCTATCATCATTTGATATGTTGAATCTATTTATTTTGATTTCCACATCCATCCATTATGGTGGCTTAGCTTCATTGAGATGGCATTCTCCCTCTTCAATTTTCGTAAATATTTTTGGGAAGTCGGGTTGTTCCTAGTCTTCATTTTTTTCTATGGTTATACTTAGTACTTAATTCACATGATTCTATAGTGTTGAGTGGTCTTTCTTCCACTGGAATCTCTTTCCTGGCCATTTTATATTTTCCATGTCAATCCTTCGTGTAGTCGAGGTTAATTCTTTGTTTTCTATCTTGGAATTACTTCACAAACACCTAAGATTTATTTTTCCTAAGGTTTTTCCTTGTTTATTGGTCATAATTAGTCATTATCCAGTCTCCTATATTTTAGGAGAGAATATTCCATCTCGAGAATATTCTCTTTTAGTTGACACTTCAGTTTGACTAGTCGAGTTGAGTCTAGATGTTGCATTGGTTTTGTCACCATGAAAAATTGGGATCATCACCATACTAATGTGAAATTTCCTTGGGAGAATCACCATACTGGAGAATTACCATTTATTCCTTTATCTACTCCTCACTACACTTTGTTCAGTCAGTCAACTGAAGACTAGTTGACTAGTTAACTCAACAGTTGACTAGTTAACTCAACTAGTTGGCAGTTCACTCCTCTAACTACCTGAGAGACTGGACTAGGTGGAAGTTCACTCCTGTAATTATTGGTGTGTATCCATATCACTCTATACCACCACCATGGTGCATTGGTTCTCCTCTAGTTCACATTGATTGATTCATACAAAGTATATCTTGTGTAATTTATTCATTATTCATTACGGTTAATGAGAATTCTTCCATTGTTTCTCTCCTTCTTCTTCTTTCTCAATTTATCTCTGCAAATGTGTGTAGTATTTTCTAGCTAGATATATTATTTATAGTTTCAACACATTTACATGGTATGAGAGCCGACGAACTTCTAAACAAAATCTACACCAATATTGTTTGCAGGTACAAAAGATTTAAGACAATGGAAAGATGGATTTCCAAAAAGAATTCACTCTTACACCTTACAATTACTTTGCATGGAAGGAGAAAATAGACATACATCTCCAAACCAGAGGATTGTAGGGTTTAACCTTGAATAAAAATACATAACTGAAATCATCCATAGAAAAATCAAAGTACTTAAATCAAATGGATGAAGCATTCGAAACAATTTGTAGTCTTATTTCTCATGATCTCCTTTTTCACATATCTTCCTGTAAGACTCCCAATGAATCCTGGACCACCTTGGAAGGGATATTTGGAAAATAGGATGATATTAGGGGACACATTATGGAGGTGGAATTTCTCACATTGGATCCAAAAAGATTCGACAATATCCAATATTTCTTTACAAAATTCAAGGATTTAGTGTCGCAAATCAAAGCTTGCGGGGTTGATAAATATAAGGAGGAGAAACAATGGTTCTTGCCATTCTCTTCAAACTTGGTCCTGAATTATCTTTATTCATATCCACATTCCATTCTATCAAATTCACCTCCAAATCCACCTTGAATATGCCTTCTCTAAAGGATTTTATCGAATCCATGATACAAGAGAAAACCAAGCTCATCAAGATGGGTAAAATCAAAGGACCAAATGCGCATGCTCTTACTGTGCAATATGGCATGCATAAATCTCCAAAATATAAATATAAATACAAAAGGAAATAGCATGCACATCCTAAGAAGGAAGGGTACACAAAACCCTTCATTGATGCCTCCAGATCCAAAGGGGAAAAGGCGAGAAAAGGGGAGAAATCCATGTATTGTCACAAAGTACTTTGTCCAAAATTTGCATACATGAAAAAAATAGATCTAATGTATTAAATACTTTATAAAAAAAATATTGAAGATCACATCTCTGAGGGTTCCAAGAAGAAGAAGCCATAATATCAGAATCCCAAGAAAGGTAATTCTTGCCATGCCTCGATTGCCATCAACTCCTCTCCCAATGTTTGGATCATAGATTTAGGATAATCACATCACATGGCTTCATAAAAATTAGTATATTATTCATTGGATGCATGAAAATTCCCTCCTATTCTGATGGGGGTCAACTCTTCTATCGAAGTCACCAACAAAGGAAGGATTGAACTCACCAATGGAAGCTTTGAGAATGTGTTACACATTGCCAGACTTTCGGTCAACCTTCTCTTCATGTATCAGATGAAGAATTATGGCACTGGAAATAAATCCATATTCACACCAAATTCCATGGACATCTATGACATGCAAACCAACTCCAGGGTTTCTACCGGTGAGGTAAATCATCCGTCTAGATTGTATATATTTTTTGAATTCATTGAACCTGATTATGCTTTACTGCTTACTCATGCTGATGAAAGTAGTAGGATATGGCATGAAAGTTTTGGACATTTGAATTTCATATACATGCAACAACTTAGAAATCAAATATTGGTTGATGGTATACCATACATCCCTTTCTCCAAGGGAGTATGTGAGGGATGTGTTGTTAAGCCCTAATATTGGCTCATTACCCCTTAATTGGGGCATATTAGATTAGTAATGTTATTTATTACCCCTTAATTGGGGCATATTAGATTAGTAATATTATTTTATTTATGTCAGCTTTAAGCCATTAGTTGTAATTATACCTCCTAGTCTCCTAAAACACCTCAACCTACAAGGTTGACACCTCAACAATTGGAGGAAAGAAAAGCAAAAGGTTTATGCTTTAATTATGACAGCAAGTACAGTAAGGGACATAAGTGTGGTGAGAAGAAATTATTCTACATAGATTGTGAAGAGGAAGAAGAAGAAGAACAAGAACCATCTCAATATGAAAACGTAGAAGCAATTTGGTCTGAAAAGTTGACTCCCACGATATCGTGTAATGGATTGGATGGAATTAGCACTCCTCAAACCCTCAAGATTGAAGGATACATCAAAAAGAAAAAGGTAATAGTCCTAATTGATTCTGGCAGTACTCATAATTTCATTCACTATAAATTAGCCAAAGATCTCAATTGCTTTGTATATC
>ML778406.1:316735-345030 GCA_009831015.1 Picea engelmannii
CAAGGTAGTAACACATCATGTCATATAACTTAACGCATCATAATGAAGGAAACAGTTTTATCATCATAAAAATCCAGATCACTTGCGAGCAAGTGTCCTCAAAGAATAAGTTTGGTAAGTGCGCCAGAGCGGGATGTTACAGTACAGATCATGAAGGATTTTCTAGAAATATTTTTATCTGTTGTGCTGCATCTCTCCAGTTTTTTTCTTCTAGATTGAATTTGAAGTCTTGTACACAATTTTATTTAATTTCAACCTAGCTTGATGTATGGCTACAGGATTCTTCAATATTATACCATTTGTTTGGTATGCCGTATAATGTACTTGGAAACATATGGGGCCATACCATTTCATCTGTATATCCTTTTTTTCTCCATTAGCTTTCACAATGTTGAATGTGTTCTTTTGGGTCGTAGCCGATTTTGAAGGTTGGAATATCTACAACTTTGGATAATTTCTTGTCTCTAAATCATTCAAAAAATTATGTCGACACAATCATCCATGTTTTTAATCTAGTGGAATATGTTTCCCACTATCTTGCAACTTGGATTGTGAAAGTTTTCACAAGGATCTGTATACTCCCTTTTTATCCTATTGATTTTGTCACCTCTTTGAAATGGGTCGAAGGGTCTTGTAATTCATTATATTGTAAGGGTTTTCTTATTTTATTTTTGGTAGTTCTAAGGGTGGGAATTTATTCAGTTATTTTTTAATATATTTTTGGACCTCATGGATGATTTTAGGGGTTAAATTTAACTCATGGGAAAAATTTCCATGGTTTTTACCAAAAAAATATTAACCATTCTAAAAATGATTTGCCCAAATTCTGTAGGATAAAATTATTTTACCTTAAAAATTGCCAAAATTTTATACAAACTATATAAAATCCATAGAAATTTGAATATTTTTGTAAAAATATCTTCAAACATTTTATGGTTGGCATATGAAGGATTAGTAATATTCTCCAAGGTTTCTACATTTTAAAATAAATTTGCATCCTTAAAATCATCCCTTCTTTTGGTACAGACTAGATTGAATAACACGTCCTCGACTACTTTTTTGGAATAATTTCAATAGACCAACAATCTTTCACATGTGCTTCGTAATTCTCAACTTTCCAGTTATACAAGGCAGAGTCTGAATTATACCTGAATGACATGGGATATTCTCTCAAAACTTATCCTTCTGTCGTCGGTTCTATATAATATTTTTGTTCATTATTTATCTGATATAGGAATATGGCTTCTTGATATTCATCCCATGAATCCATCCACGGTTTTCCTTCCTTCGTATCAAGGGGAATAATTATTTTTCTCCCACTTCCTTTCAATTTAATTCTATCTCTTTTAAGAAATATATTTTCTTTCATCCGTCGACCCCATGGTTGACCGAAAAGAGTTGTGTATGCTAGAATTCCTTCAACAAGGTTGATCACTTCAAAGTTAATCGAAATAATTATTCCTATAATTTGAGTGTCGAAATTTCTCAATATTCCAATTGATTCTATTAATATTTGATCAAATAATTTAAGATAGTTCAATGTGGGCTCTAGGATGGGTTGACCCATTTGTATCCATGTTTTTCATGGTAGAATATTGACTTGATAACCAAAATCAACAACAACCTCATTCACCATAATTCCCTCGATCTCCAAGTCGAATCGTGTGTCGTAATATTTGTTGTTATAAGTGAGGTGATTTTCATCCTTGGTTAGTCTCTGATTGTCTTTATATTCTCTTAATATGTTGAGTAGATCGAACAGTCTACCTATTAAATATTTTTCTTTGAGGAGCTGCAAAAATTCTTGGATGGTGTCTTCATTTTGACTTATCGAGTTTTTTTGATCTTCTGTGGAGTTCTTGAAGAATTTAAGAGCTTATCTCATGATTTTCTCTTATTTATCTGGGTTTGAGAATTCGCTAGTCTTATTTATTTGGTAATTTTATGGTGGGGTGTGAACATCTCGTCCTTCACCTGACCTTGTAACAATATGTTAGTTTTTTGAGTTCAACACCTCTTCCTTGGACACTTCATGTAGTAGGTTCACATTTTTTCTTGGTATGATTTTATCGAGTACTATCAAGAAATCTTAGAGAGAATGATCTTCAATGCCACATATATTGAAAAATTTCATATCAATTATGTGATTTATAGGGAAATCTATGTTGATGTGATCATCTTTCCAACAATTAAAACAATATGGTCGTATAGGACCTCGGCCTCGACCACCAAATCAATGTCGGCCTCCTCAACCTTGACCACGACCACTATAGTAATCATATATTCAACCATAATTGTTTTCTTGATCAATGGTTTTTTTGTGGTATACTTTTCATATATTATTCTGATCCCAGGTGTTTAGATGGAACTTTGATGTTTGGGGATCAAAATATTTATAGATATGGCACCAATTTGTTTTTTTCAGATTATGTGGATAGTCTTGTACACTGTCATGAGTTAAGAATTCACATATGTTACAATATTTGTGTCCTTGAATTCGATAAACGTTTTTTGTTTGTGTGCACTCATTGAGGGTACAATTATCCTTTGTATGCCCCTCCTTAGTGCACCACATGCACTATACTTCATTTCGTCATATAGATAGATTTTTTATTTTTTGTTGCAAATGTTTTTTTTTTCTCCTCAAGTCTTTCAATCATAGTGGAAGTTGATGGGACATCATCATCCGAATCAAATCGTTCTACCTTTTGTAGCACATCTTCATAGTTGGTTCTCTGGTATAAGCATAATAGAGAATAGATTCATGGAAGTAGCCCAACTACATATCATTGGACCCACAAGTTTTGATCAATTGTCATTGGGATTTGACTTAGGATATCTTTGAATCTCTTATCATATTCTCTTACAGAATCACCTAGTCTTTGTTTTATTTTATTTAACTTTTTGGCTGCCAGATGTGTGACATCCTAAGTTTTAAATAATGTTAAGAAGCTATTCTTTATTTCTGATTTTGAACGACTTTGGTTTTCTATGTAATTCATGAACCATGTTAAGGCACAGTGGTGCAAAGCAGCTCCAAATTGTTCCACTTTACTTTCTTTGTCTGTTATATCAAAACTTTTCACACACGAACCAATGGCATTCTGGGTCCTCCTCTCCTTGATAAATTTGTATGTGATTGAATCCCATTTTAATTTTCTTGTTAGGAATGCTCAGTTTCTTTGGTATTTGAGCTACTACTTTCGAATAATCTATTGAATCTTCTGGTCAATTTTTTTCTGTGTCTTAAAATGGATAGTATTCTAGGAACAATTGTTTCTTCTTGAGGATGGAAAATGTGTCCTTAGTTTGAGAGCTTTGATATTTATATTCGACTAACCGTTGTTTTGAAGTTTATGTGGCTTGCCAACTATAATTAATTTCTTCTCTTGATATTAGATGTGGTATGGGGGTAATGTTGGTCGAATACTTCATTTGGATAATCATATTTTTGACTTCATTTATCTCAGACTCAAAAATCAGTGCATCCCATAGGTTTCCCTAGTTGTCCATTCTATACCATAATCTTGCAGATTGCTTGTCAATCTGTAGTCATCGCTGGAGAAATTAATTATCCACGGGTTAGTTTCTAGTTCGAGATAAGTATGTTAAGTTGGTCCATATTCTTCGTAGTCCATACTTTCTGGTTCGTCATCCAATTAATGGTTGTTGGTGCAATTATTTGCATAATATATTAACAAACATAAATTATCAACCGAGATTCATAATCAAAAGAGTTGATGCACTATAGGTGTCAATAATAGATAAGTTCCTATGTCTGATGAGTATAGTTCAATCAACAAAACCATATAAAAACCAATACTTTGTTTTCACACTTCAAAGATAACACTCTTCACACAATTCATAAATTAGAAAACAAAACTTGCAATCATCCACTCAAAAGGTTTTGCTCAGATAATGCCTTTTCCATTTACAAGCTCATGAAGTGGAAAGATGGACTTTGACTTAGTTATATGTAGATAATCCTCTTAACAACAACTAACACTCTATTTTAGAATATCCAAATGCTTCACACGACTTCAAACTTAGAAGAGAAAACTGATAATAAAACCTCTCAAGCAAACAATTAAGCAAAAGGTTCTTTCTTAGGTGACAAATATGTTCATTAGAGGCTCATGAAATGGAGAGATGAACTCAGATCTTGTTTCTTGTAACAATAAAAAACAGTGATAAACTTTCTACACACAACATTTAAAAGTCAATCACTCATAACTTAATCAATTCTAGAAGAACCTCTTTGTTCCTACACAGGAAACATTAGGTGTATTAAGATTCTCCATTTAATAGTCTATGTAGGGTGAATGATGGGATTTTAATTGTTCCTATACTAACACACTTGAAATTTCAAAATAAATTATGAAAGTATCTATAAAGAGCACAATTTCAGGAATACGAAATTTTATAAATCTCTACAACTATCTCAACACAAATTAATGTTTATGAAACTAAGTAAAATTACTAAAGATCTGGTGCACCATAATTATCAAACTTACACTAATACAATCCCATTCAAAATTTACTCAAAAGATATAACAATTATACATATCAAACACAATAGGTATGCTTTATGAATTTATAGTTTAACTCAAACAAGAAATCAAAATAAAATTTACAGGACACACACAATTGAGTACTGGAATAAAACAAACATGTACAGGAATAGAAAGTTGAGTTATATTTTACATTAAGCTTACCATATCATAATGGTGGGCCCTTCCTGATTCCAACATGGAAGCTCTAAAAAGATAACAGACTAAAGCATTCTAATCATACCCAGAAATTGGATAGCAGATCATTTGTATTTCTTCAAATGGTAAATGAAATCAGCAGCTCATCATCTTGTACATCAAAACAGTATGCAACATCTAGTTCTTACGACTTTCTTCATTACATTCATCATTCATGTGCTCTATCACCTATACAACATCCCTTATAAATAAGGTAAGACGTTACTATCAAGAGCTAAGGATAATTATGAAACAATTTTAAAATATTACAATTGGAAATACATATCAAATTTTTAGGAATGGACTTCATCCTCATGACATGAAGTGCATGAGTGATGAATTCTATCGTGATATCAAAAGAAATTTGGAGACTTTGATCCAACTTATTTCTTGGAATCTTCAACAACAAACTCGTCCAACAAACAATTTCTAGAAATAGTAATTGGTACCAGAATACACACAGTCATTTGGTACTAGAATAGCACAGTTGCACTGGTACCCAAATAGCGAAGTCACACTGGTACCAGAATAGAAAAGGCTGGTACCGGAATAGCACAAGGCAATATCGGGTCAATATTATGCAATTTTGTTGGTACCGGATCACTGTTATGCGGTTTTGTTGGTACCATATAAATGCTTATTAATACAAAATGATTAGGATCATGCAAAATAAACTATTTTAATCGAATTAACTCAATAAAATCAAACAAAACATGCCTTAACCATAAGTTACCTCTCTATGCACATGAACAGGGTCATTAAGTGTATTTGTGGAGGAAACAATCAATTATATATACATAGCATAGGTAAAATAGGCTTATATAAGGGGTAATATAGGGCATTAGAAGTGTCAAAATGGAGACTCAACATTCCCCCATGCTTAAGTCATTGCATGTCCTCATGCAACAATGATATTCAAAATTTCACAGTTGATGGTACTCCTTACTTCTTCAAGCATTTCCTGAAGTTTCATCCTTTTTCAGCTCCTAAGTTTCTATTAAACAATATAAACTTCCTGACTTATGCTTCACATTCTTACTCATGGAAAAGTAGTTATGGTAACAAAGCGGAGTCATGAGTAATAGATTAGATATGTTAGTGATTTGACGTTAAGTCTTGTCTAATATGTTTTCGATCAAAGTTAGGAGAAAGGCTTAGATGTGACTCTAATAGGATTATAGGATAGTGTCCAAGAGTTTTCTAAATGACTTTGACTTAATAGGCCTCCCTGGCTAGATTACCTTTAAAAAAAAAGTGATATAAGCATAGTTTAGATATCATTTGAAGAGAGGAACACATAAAACAATACACCCCAAGATGATTAACTTGTTTCATAGATGAATCTCTTCTTTTTTAGGTAAGGTGAATTACACATACTGAGGGTCCCACTTCTCATGCAAAACTATTTATGTTAAATATATAACTCTAAAGTGGGTACTTGAAGGTTCTTAAGAACATCATCCAAGAGATATAAAGGTCATCTCCTAGCCTTGATTTGATAGTGATTTCTTCAGAATGAGACCCAATGGTTTTTGTTCAGTTTTAAATGTGCCACGTTATGTTTTTCAACTCCCTTTACCCGGCATAGCCCTACTACCGGAAGGCCCGTTCAATACCCCAACGGGTTTACCTTAGTACCATAAAAGCATGGCCCTGCTGCCAGCAGGCTTGTTTAAGACCCCGACAGGTTTACTTGTACTTCCTGATACTTCATTTTTATTATATTACTCAAAAGATTTAGAATAGTGTATATTGTTCATTGACAGTTTTAGAGTATAAGGAAGGCAAGTGGTGCGTGAGTGTTTTAGATTTATTAGGCACATAATTAATTGTTTGCAATTATCCCAAGGGTGACATCATCCACATTCAACTTAAATCTCAGCTATTCAATGTATAATGGAACATCTTGGATAATGACTAAGAGGTCCCTCTAGTTAATCCTATTAGGGTTCTCATGAAATTTCATTGCGGTTTTGCAAGGGTGGTCCACCACATGAGGTTTTCATCAATACCTCCCAAGAAAAACTTGTAAAGATAAACTTGGATAAAAAAAATTTTAAATCAACTAGGTTAGTATTTGACATAATGGTGTTACCACTTTTCAATGGATATTTCAATTAGAAATCACTTCTTCAAAATGATGAGGTAATAAGACAAGTGCACCCATTATCATATAGAGTTGAATGTGAAAATATCTTCTTAAAGGGAGAGCAAGGATTATTCATTTAGGGTTAAGTGTAGAAATGTAGGAGGAAGATGCACATGAGAGTAAAAATAATTCAACACAAGACTTAAATGATCCTTGATAGAAATAACATGAAGAGATTAGACCATATCTCCAATTACCTAAAGTGAAAACAATGTTAAGCACATGACAAATATCATATCACTTTGGCATCAATACCAAATAAGTAATGGAGTAGGTTTCTGCAGTACTGGAACAGATAGTATTGGAACAAAGTGACATGATGGATTTTTTTTTCTCATTCATGGTGACAACCACTTCATAAAGGAATTCAGTGATAATATACAAGGAGATGTATATGAGGGCTTGAAAAATTTCATGGTAGGGAGCGTGCAATAATTGAGACTAACCATATGTTTAATGCACAATTAGTCTAATTCCTTACTAAAATGAAAAAATGTTGAGTTTATACATCCTATTTCCTGAAGCATTTAAATCGAGCAGCAAGACTTGAATATATGATTAGAGCTACCAACACCTTATTACCAGTACTGGATCACCTAAGTACTGGATGGACGTAGGGTTGTGCTTCAGTACCGGAATAGTGCAGAGTTGTGGTTCAGTACCAAAATAGCACAAACCTCCTCCTTTGGTACCGGATGAGCACACAGGTGACCATCAGTATCATATGAGCACAGGAATGTTGTTCAGTACTGAATGAATGAAAACTTTCTCCTTTGGTACTGGATGAACGCAGATGAAAACATTGTTTGTTGTACCGGATGAATGAAATTTTGCAATACAGGAATAGAATGGTACCATAATTCTGGAAATGACTATCAAATACCAGCACTGAACATGTTGATTTGGCCTCGCCGACGAAAGTTGCAAAAGAATATGAAGGTTTCAAAAACCACTCCCCCATGCCTAAGGTTTTTCATGGCCTCATGCAAACAATGTGAGATGCTAAAAAAAGGGCTTCTCAGAGAATTGTGAACACCTGCTAAAAACAAGCCAATAGAACTAATTAAAACTGTATTTTTATTCATGCTTAAAAACAGAAAAATTAGGGAAAATGTCAAAAGTTGAATTATAACTATGAATAAAATAGTTTGGAATTAGCATTTAGTTTCAACTTCTATTAAAAAGATAATTGAATTGACCATCCTTGTGAAATATTGTTCTTAAAATAGATAGGTAATGATAAAGCATGAATGCATCATTTTTAACAACTTAAGGAAAAGAAGAAATTTGAAGAAATAGGTCATGAAGAACTCCCTTAAGTGTTATCTTTTGTTGACAAGGATGCCTTCTTCACTTTTGAAACCCTTCAAATATTATGTGTGCATTCGGAGGATGAAAATATTCCCTTCTCATAAGATTCCAAACAAAATCATCATAACTTTTAAAAAGAAATCTGCTATAGCAACAAAATATCTTAAACTGATTGCTTTATTAGCTTTTGACATTCCCATTTATGAAAAGTATGAAAGATAGGTTGCATTGCAACATCTACTTATTGATTTACTATCCTACTCTAATTGAAAAAAAGAAAATGTGCTTCAAGTATAGGAATACTTCTAGTGAAGCCATGTGCGTAACAGGGTCAAAAATATATCCATACCTGGGTTTAAAAGATAAATTTTAATCCATACCAGAGTATGAAGGACCAACTGCTTTGATGATGATATCAAGTAATAAATAAAAGAGTGGTGTGACCTAATAACTAATTGAAACCATATTTCAATAGGATCACTATATTCTTGTTTCTCTTCTTTGTTTAGGTCACACTGAATATCCTCCTCTACCATGCTATGCAAATTATCGTCTTCAAAATGATTTGTCTTTGGAGTACATACAAGATCTGTTGAGAGGCATGCTAATGACTCCTCAATCTTAGGTTCCACTGGTTTCTCTTCATTGAATAATATCCATGATTCTTTATTCTCCTCAACAAATTGACAAGAGGAATCCGATGAGACTTCTAAATCTTCCTGTGGGGAGACAACTAGATTCTTGACTGTTGTGAAGATATGCTCTTCCTGAGAGGCGGATATCCTAGCTATTGCTAGAATGTGGGAAAGTTCTTGGAGGAACATTCTTCAAGAACTTGATCATCCTTGAATTACTCTAGCTAGTTGATGATACCTGTTTCACAACACAGATTAGTACTCGAGGGGTTCTTACAGTACCCCAAACATGATTTATCATTTAAATATCTGAATTTTAAAACTATTTGCAAAAAAAAACATACCAAGCTTGAACTCCTTGCGTTATTGGGATCCTATTTTCACCAGGCTATCGGTTTGCACAAGTTAGCTCATCATAAATAAAACTAAATTTGCATAAAAGAAGGAAACACACACTTGCATTAGAAGAAGAGGACAACCTAATTTTGGAGCAACCCCACCAAAGTGGATGTGTGGGATATTCCCACACGTCTTACCATCTTATCTCTACCCTTAGGTCATCCATAAAACCAATCCAAATCCATTAAAGCAATATAATTCAAATAGTACATATTATCGTTTACAACTCCCTGACAACAATGCCAAAATGTTGGTGCAATTATTTGCATAATATATTACCAAACATAAATTATCAACCAAGATTCGTAATCAAAAGAGTTGATGCACTATATGCATCAATAATATATGGGCTCGTATGTCTGATGAGTATAGTTCAATCAAGAAAACCATATAGCAACCAATACTCTATTTTCACACTTCAAAGATAACACTCTTCACACAATTCATAAATTAGAAAGAAAAACTTGCAATCATGCACTCAAAAGGTTTTACTCAGATAATGCCTCATCCATTTACAAGCTCATGAAGTGGAAAGATGGACTTTGACTTAGTTATCTGTAGCTACTACTCTTAACAACAACTAACACTCTATTTTAGAATATCCAAATGCTTCACATGACTTCAAACTTAGAAGAGAAAATTGATAATAAAACCTCTCAAGCAAACGGTTAAGAAAAAGGTTCTTTCTTAGGTGAAAAATCTGTTCATTAGAGGCTCATTAAATGGAGAGATGAACTCATATCTTGTTTCTTGTAACAATAAAAAACAGTGATAAAAATTTTGCACACAACATTTAAAAGTCAATCACTCATAACTTAATCAACTATGGAAGAACCTCTTTGTTCCTACACAAAAAACATTAGGTGTATTAAGATTCTCCATTTAATAGTCCATGTAGGGTGAATGATGGGATCTGAATTGTTCCTGTATTAAAACACTTGAAATTTCAAAGTAAATTATGAAAGTCTCTATAAAGAACACAGTTTCAGGAATGTAAAATTTTATAAATCTCTACAACTATCTCAACACAAATTATTGTTTATGAAACTAAGTAAAATTACTAAAGATATGGTGCACCATAATTATCAAACTTATACTAATACAATCCCATTCAAAATTTACTCAAAAGATCTAACAATTATACAGATCAAACACGATAGGTATACTTTATGAATTCATAGTTTAAATCAAACAAGAAATCAAAATAAAAGGTATAGGACACACACAATTGAGTACTGGAATAAAACAAACATGTATAGGAATATAAAGATGATCTATATTTTAGATTAATATTACCATATCAAAACGGTGGGCCCTTCCCGATTTCAACATGGACGCTCTAAAAAGATAACAAACTAAAGTGTTATAATCATACCCATAAATTGGATAACAGATTGTTTGTATTTCTTCAAATGGTAAATCGAATCAACAACTCGTCATCTTGTACATCAAAACAATATGCATCATCTAGTTCTTACGAATTGCTTCATTAAATTCATCATTCATGTTCTCTATCACCTATACAACATCCCTTATAAAGAAGGTAAGTCGCTACTATCAAGAGCTAAGGATAATTATGAAACAGTTTTAAAATATTACAATTGGAAATACATATCGAATCTTTAGGAATGGACTTTATCCTCATGAAACAAAGTGCATGAGTGATGAAGTCTATCATGATATCAAAACCAATTTGGAGACTTCGATCCAACTTATTTCTTGGAATCTTCAACTACAAACTCGTCCAACAAATGATTTCTGGAAATAACAATTGGTACCGGAATACACATAGTCATTTGGTACCGGAATAGCACTGTCACACTGGTACCAGAATAACATAGTCACACTAGTGTAGGAATAACACATGCTGGTACCAGAATAGCACAGGGCAATACCTGGTCAATATTATGCAATTTTGTTGGTACTGGATCACTGTTATGTGGTTTTGTTGGTACCATATCAATGCTTATTAATATCAAAGGATTAGGATCATGCAAATCAACTATTTTAATCGAATTAACTCAAGAAAATAAAAAAAAAGCATGCCTTAACCATAAGTTACCTCTCTATGCACATGAACATGGTCATTAAGTGTATTTGTGGAGGAAACAGTCAATTATATATACATAGCATAGGTAAAATGGGCTTAGATAGAGGGTAATATAGGGCATTAGAAATGTCAAAATGGAGACTTAACAATGGTTGTTCAACTATGCATCACTATATTTTTCAGTGGCACCGAGGCTGTTGTTATATCCAAATATGGTCAATCTCTATCTGTCTCAGAATGCTCATGCACTCTATCACCCTAAAATTCCCTAAACATATTTCTAATCAACTTTTTTCTATTCCACTAGTTACAAAGTTATTCTCTTTTCTGTTGTCTCTTATCTTGTTCTAATTATTTCTGGATATCCATGGATTTCTTATGGGCTTGCATCCCTGTTGATGACATTTAGGCATGGGAAACACTACTTCAATTTTTCTTGTTTTATTGCATCTCATAGTTTCGATCGACCCCCCATTTTTGACCCGAATTAATCTAAGTCGGTTGCGTTGGCCATGTTTATTTCTTCAAGAAGTAGTATTAGGCTTCTCTTGTATCTTTTCACTTTGTGTCAAGAAATGCTTCACACTTTTCTTCTCTTTCTTGGAAGTTACTATTTGGTAATGGTGTTCTTAATACTGGTCGGTATTCAATGATGTCACCAACTCCCTTATCGAGGAGGAATTTATGAAGAAGGGTCTTAACTGTGAAGAAAAATCCATTCTGAAATTTGGTGTAGAATTTTTCTTTTGTTTTGTTGAGAGACATTCGATCTTCAATGGCTTGTTCTAAAATATAATCTTCGATAATTCTTTCAAGCCATTCGTGCAATTTTTTTCTTCCCTCATTCGTCAATCTTAGGCCTAACTTCTTGTCGGGTGTCAGATTATGCATTACCTCATCTATTAATGTACTAAAATAATGATTCTAGGATAGCTTCAAGGAATCGTTTGCGAGTCTCTGAAAATAACTGTGACCGTGCTTCGACTAGTGAGAGGTTATTCCTTCTTGTGTAGTTTATGATGTAGTTCTAAATTTTGCGCTCTCACCACTCACGCATTTCTTGTAGAGTTAGAATTTATGTACACTTCTACATGCCCAAGTCCGGTACTACCGACAATGGAACCAATGTTGTAATCTAGGGAAAAGTAGGAAGAGTTACATGTATATCCTTACATAGAAATTATATAGATACATGCATACACATAGACATAGATCAATACATACACAATAATCAGAGCCCAAAGAAAAGTCATTTTTTTTTTTTGTTAATGTAGCCGAACCTATTGTCATCGGGATTAACCTGTGGCTTGAGAAACCGCGACTCAGGAGAATCTAAGCCGTAAAAATCACTTGGGGATCGCACTGGGCCTGAGCCACACCAACCCTTAACATGGTTGGATTTTTGGTCCCCGTAGGTTTCGAACCGGTGACTTTTCAACACGGAGTGGCCTAACAACACACTCCGTCACCAACTGTCCTACACCTTGGGGACTAAGAAAAGTCATTTTATTATATGATAGAACAATACAAAAAAATTACCTACAACCTCTCACATTAATCTATTTGAACCTTCATGTGCTTGTATATTTATACCTCTTTCAGGCAGGTGTAGCTACTTAACTCCCTAGGTCGGTCCGTTAACAGGTACCCCTACCGACCTCTACTTCTGAATACATCGTTCGATCGACTATTTCTTAGTCGATAGTCGGGTCTAGTCCACAAAGTCTACTAGCCCATACAACAAACCCCCTTTCTGTGCCCCATACTACCACCCTAAAATATAAATGTATACCAATTTTCACTACCACAATCACTGCTACTGTCACTACCACTATCTCTACCATTGTCACTGTCACTGCAACTGCCACTGGCACATCAACATGTAACCTATCAACCTGTCACTGATCAACATGTATAATGTATCATTGTCACCGATACTCAACCATATCCTCTCACATGGATCATATACCAAGGAAAAATCAACAATGTATCAAACACCCAATATCATATATTAATTATATTCATCAACCACGCACCTAATATGTGCCTCAAACATGTGCCAATGCCTCAACAATATACCAAAGACTTGCCTCAAGCATGTACCATACCATCATCAACATTTAACCCTCAAAAAATGCATACAAACATACTTGTAACTCTGTAATAGACCTGGCGTATGTGATCATAGACTTGCATACCTTCCTCAACTTCAACAACAAGATAATAAAATCTTCATCAAACTTTACCTTAGTCTCACGAGACTATTTTTTGGATTATTCAATGCATGTAATGAATAAAGGTATGAAAATTGTACCCAATATCATTCAATATCATCTTTGTAAATCCTCCAAGTTTAACTACTTGGAAAATCCCAGAAAAGGAGTTATAGAAAAAATGGCACAATTTCTTGAATTTTGGGTTATTCTAGAGAGAGAACTTGTAGAGCATGGAATGCATGAAATATTTGATATATAGATATTAACATCATGAAAAACATACTATGAAATGTACTCTATACAATTAATTTTGTCTCACTGAATTTTGATCCTCTATGAAGAAGTGATGACATGTTTACTAGGATCACATGTTTGAGACTAGTTTCCGAACTAGGCAAAAACCCTATTTTCCACATAGTGTATATTAGAAAATACTACGACCCATATGCTGAAATTTTTACCATATATACATTGACATATATTCTCAATATCCTCCTAGTTTTTCTATATGAAGCATTCTAGAAACTAATCTATAGTGAAAATGATAATTTGACCTGTAAATAACATACCTTAGAACACATCCTCACAAGAATTCATCCTCCCTTGCAATTCCGCCCTTATTCACTTCATCTTCCCTATAAAATTCATCTCATATCTCCTTATTTACCTCAAATAAAAATCACTTTCTCACTTATAATGTATTCAATAGAATGTGTGTGTCAATATACTTATGAGTGACTTCTTGAGGTGTATACATTTCCTAAGTAACCTATTTCCTTAACTTTAGGGATTCTTGAAATTTCTTGTTACCACCACTATACCCTTTCATTAATGACTTGCAACAAATTAGGGGATTCTTAACCGATCTTTCGGGCTTCTTAACCCATATTTAGGGCTTCCAACTTCATGGCCTCATAACTCCTCAATTGTAAGGATCCACGTGGCGTACCACCTATCACTAAAAACATAATGATGAGAACTATCCATCCATGGGTGTATTACATGCATGTACACTATCCTTTATTTCCATATTCCTCAACCAACTTTGGGTACCATAACCATAACTGTAGGGCTTCGTGCATACTTCAAGAAATGAACCCATCACATTTGTTGACATCAATGACTCCATCAATGACAACTAACTCATCATCAATTTCAACCACATATCTATGGATTCCAAACTTCTCCAATGGTTGGCATCAATATTCAAGAGTTGACATCAATGAAAACAAACTTTCCATACCAACTTTCCAACACTTGATAACCATTGTTGTAGACAAACCCTACCAAGGGTAGATGTTGTTCCCATTGTTTGGGTTGATGACATGGACCCTCAACATGCATTCCAAAACTCTATTTACTCATTTGGTCTGACCATATGTTTGGGGATGATAGGTTGTAATACGCCATTTTTGAGTCCCCATATTAATAATGTAATTTTTTTATTTGATAAAAGGATGGAGTGCTTGAACAATTGAAAATGGGTTCCTAGGAAAACTAATACTTTGATCATTGTAAATAATAAAATACATCACTAATTTCTATACATACAAGGACAAAAGTTATAGGGGGATATGATTTGACGATAGGCCAAAAATATTAGGGGCTAAGCATTTACATTTTTAAATTAATTTTATTTACCCACCTTGGAATTTTTGGAGAGAAAGAGGGGGTTACATGAGCTTCTTTGGGGACTCCCACGTTATTCTTTCGATTTTTAATCATTGTTATTGATTGTCTTGGGGGTTAGCCATTTCCCTGTGAACCAAATTCATTTGTGTATCTCTTCCTGATATGGGACTGGGGTAACCCTATTACCAATATTTACTTGGGTTTATGTCACTCCATTAAAGGTCATATTTAAGATTGTTTTTATTGACATGATTGTGTTAAAGGGTGAAGTTGAAGTGATTAAGAGTCTTGAATCCAAATTGAATTAATCTTGGTAAAGATGCTTATTAAATATCATGTGCCATTTACTTAATGCATCCAACAACTTAACTGCAGAAATAAGGAAGCATAGAAAACATGATATTAGTATTCAATCATAAGGACAATGAATCACCAATTGTTAACTAATTTCACCCCGGGTGGGCTACATCTCTAAGCTTCTCTCAAACGATTATCCACTTTATTATCCTCTTTAAAAGATGCTTCTCCTTTACAAATAAAAAGGTTATAGTCCCACTTCCAGTGACAACATCGAAGAGGTTCTCTTATGTGTAAAGAGAAGTTTCTCACAACATGTGGCAAAGTATCTCATGAAATGAGGCAAATCTCCAAGGACAATCCAAGGGAAAAGTTCTCACATAGATGATTCTCACAACATGTGATAATGATATGTTGCCCTCAAATACAAGGACTAGGTTTTCACGACAAGTGGTAATGTCTCTTCCATAAAGAGATGATCTCTTCTCCTAAAGGTTGATCTCTCACAAGATATGGCATAACATGGACTCTTTTACAATGGGAAACTGTGATACTCTTTGAATCAGCTGATTAGATTCAAGCATCATCATTGGAATTACATTTGTCTCACAATTGATGAGTTTCCTACACTAAACCAAGACTTTCTACCCTACTCCAGGACTCCATGCTCATCGAAATATATAACATGTGTACATATTTTGCAAAATATCATAAAGAAACCAAATTTACAAAAGCACCATGCTTACATTGGGTTTTCTGCAATAAGCCTTCTAATCCACATCTTTGATGAAGATATAGATGTCATCATTGTGATCGTGGCATGAAATCAGTTAAGATTGACCATCAAATCATCTTAAATAGAACAAGTCACCTCTAGGACCCTGCTAGGCTCTCTTCCTCATAAAGTGTTCCTACAACATGCATTAAATTCTACGACTCTACATAATTTTCTATTCTTTTACATATGTGGGTGCACACAGAACTCCCCTCCCGAGCACATGGAAGAATTGGTGTTTAAAATAAAAATCAGGGATGAAATTTAGAACATGTTTGTTTGGTTTTTTGGTAATCTGAAGTTAACTAAGGTTATTGGTTGGGGAGGTCCTCGGGTCAAACCCATGGGCCTCCCCCTTTTACCATCCATTACAACAATATCATATATATAACAGGCCATTGGAATTTTAAATCATATTTTCATTGTGACCTCCTGCCAAATATATGATGTCATATATGCATGGTATAGGTTCCATTAATGTCTTTTCATATTTGGTTCATATGTTTCTGTCGAATTGGTTGGAATGAAACATATGTGTGGGTTTCAGGTGGAATATGTTGTCATTTATGGTGGCTACCGTCATGTTTGGTCACTGGATTTGGCGCTAATCGATATGACATTTAATATATATATATATATATATATATATATATATATATATATATATATATATATATATTGTTTGTTCAGATTCCATCCCACATTTGGAATTTCTATAGTGCCACCTGGCACCTTTCTATTTGTCATACCCTATCCAATCAGTTTCCACCTTTATTCCTATCACATTGCCACATGGTGTTCACCACTTCAAAACCACATATCATATTGTCATCCTTCCATGTGGAAGATCCCGGGTGGTGCCATGTGGTCTCACCTGGGTTGCCACATGGAACACGTTGATAGGCCCCAAGTGGCTGCCAAAAATGCTAAAAATGTATGACACATGGTAGCCTCTTGTGCTGCTGTAACACCCTATTTCCCCTAGTCTATAAATATAACTATATTGGCTAGGAACTAAGGGAAACTCAAAGGTGTGAATGTTTTATTTGATGGACCTTTGTATAAAAGGTCGATGAATGTAAATTATGTTATGAATATGTGTTACATGACTGCTGGGAAGGGGATATGCTAAAAGAGACCACGACGGCTAAAGAAAATGTGGTGGAAGGGACCCGAAATGGTTGTGTTAACTTCCACTAAACCAGTACCTTACTGGTTTTTACTTACTCAATACCAAACAACTCTTTGACCCAGGAATGAATTTCCATCAGGATGGTAGGTGGGGAGGCTCCTCAATATTTAATGAGGGGATGGGGCGGACCACCCGTCTGTAAATATATCAGACCTGACCACGAATGAGAAATTCGCGACACACACAATCTTGCAGGGGGATGAAAGAAATAAAGAGTGGGTTTGGGAAGAGGGGATGGAGAGTTGATTTTAGAGGAGAACCTCAGCTCCTAGAGCAATATAGGAGAAGGAGAATAACCTTTGTCCCTAACTTTCATTGAGCTGGAAGTAAGAGATGGAATCTCATAGAATCTTGGCCTAAGCTCAGAGGTGGCCAGTGATAAATCCATTGGGAGTGATTGAGCCTATAGTTTGGTGGAAATGAGCACCCTTCTCAAAAGTCACATCATACCTTGTGGTTCTGATAAGTGTTTTATGCCTTGTATTTTGAATTGAATATCATGGATACATGCTCATGTATATACGGCCATAAATGGTTTATGTATGCTATGATTTCCTGTTATTTTAGATTGGAAATAATGAATGCATGTGTATACTTATATTCCACAGTTAGTTTCTATATAAACTGAGTAAGTCCAGAGCATGAGTCCGTTCCACTGAGAATCGTCCCATTTGCTTGATTCTCATGATGTTCTGGTTTAATCCCCTGAAAGCACCTTCCCCAGAGAATTGCATCATGTCTCAGAGTCAGAGTAAGCTCCTTGGTATGGCTACTGCTATAGTAAACCCACAAGGTTACCCTACCTCGGTGTCATAACTCATAACTCGATGAGTTAGGAAGGAATTTGATTTAGGATAGTATCCTGAAAATTATCCAAGCCCTTATCCAGAAACCCAACTAAGATTACGGGTAATTTCCCAAGAACCATCTGAAGGTTCATGTGTCCTAGGTCTGGAAACCCTATGAAAGAAGGGTTATCTCTCAAATATTTTGGGTTCGTGGGAGTTTGAAGCTCTGAGATATTGAATTTTGTTGCCCAAGTTCAGAAAGGATAGCAAGTCCAAGTATCGAAAGTGAGTATCCTTTCATTTGGTAGATGAACGAATGAGATCCTTTTGGAAGTATCCCAGGTCTGTTAGGACCAATGGATCTAGAGGAGGAGAAAAATCATTAACACCTCGACCCCTTCAGTCTTCACAAGTAGCAATGGAATCAGGATCGTAGGTCCCAAGATCCATCGGGAGCTACCTTGACCGTCAATCTTAACCCTTGTGTATGTGGGAGAGTGGGTTCATCAAAGTTCTGAAAGTACCGAAGTGATAAGAACCATCATTTGACAGAGGACACATGGCGAAGGATCATCGTTTCACTAACCCACTATTGAAGGAAGTCAAAGGGTAGAGTTTTGTGAACTCACGAGACCCAAACTCATGATTTGATTTGAACCCTCAGATCACAGGAGGGCCATGACCATTGATTTTGACGCAGGGATATTGGGAGTTTGGGGTTCGAGCTTTAGAAATATAGGCTTTGGTTGTGTTCCAACTTCGTGAAACGCAAAGTCCCAACGAGTTCTGAAGATTAATCCCCCGTTTGTGACAAATGGTCATGTGGGTGGAAGATTAAGGAAGGAGCTACCGAAGGCCAGGATTTCCAGGAACAGAGAGTTAGAGATGGCTCATGTTCATTATCCCAATACATGAAATCATGACATGATCACAACCGTCGATTGTGAGGATAGCATAGGACTGTATATCTAGCCTTGGACAAAAACCGAAGATCAAGAATTCAGGAAACAAGAGTCAATGTTGACTCTCTTGCAAAAGTCCCGAAGTCCTAAAATGTGAAGAGCCTTTTTATAGGCATGCAGTCACAACCTGTGTTCACATAGGTGAACTCGCGCCTTGGGAATGTTCAAGTTGATGGGGTTTCAATAGGTCTTGTGGATCAGATATCAGGATTTCAGTAGGAAATCGAAGAGCTAATCCAGCTCTTAAGCGAGAAATTTTATTTAGTTCTCGCTCTAAGAGTGGGGGTGTTACAAATTGGTATCAGAGCATGGTTACAACACTCGACCTGTTTGGGCTCATGGATGAGAACATTTAGAGGCTACATATTTCATTAATCCATTTTCTAAAAAGGTTGGTGAAGCCCTTATTATAGAAATAATGACAACCTACTGCTATGTGTGTATGAATTACTTTTGTGTGTGTAGGAAATTAAAAAATGTGAATTAAGTGTTGGTTGTGAATGAATATAATGTTGGCTAAGAATAAGTGTTTTGTCTACACGCAAGAGGAATATCAACCATGGGAAACTAAAGACGTATAGAATGGTGATGCTCCATGAAGTGGGGGATGGCTCCCACAATAGAGGTGAAGATTCTGACGAAAGGAGGGAGGTAGATACCCCACCGGATTTAGCTGAGACTATGAGGAGTCTCATGGCCAAACTAAATAGTTGCAAGGTTGACAACGAGAGGTTGATAAAAGTGCAAGAGAAGAAAACATAAATTAATGTAGTCTTTCTGTAGATTTTATCCGACATACAAAGACAACTACAGTATGGACCTGACAGCAATCATGTGGAGAGACGATAGACAAAGAGGAGTTGAAGTCCACCTGAGATACGAAAACGTGTCCACATTGGGAAGAGCACCTCGAGAAAGGTCCACCCTTGAGATAGGGGACAACCATCGGACAATTCCTATGGAAATAAAACTGGTGACTCAGAGGGCTCTTCTAGTAGCAGAACTAGTTTACATTCCCAAAGAAAACAGAAGAAACAAAAGCATTCCAAAAGTCATGATCTTGAAGAATTCAAGAAGGCAAAACCACTCTCTTTCGATGGTGAGATAAAGAGGGGAGAGGAAGAGGAGGCCTAACTACTTGGACTAAAGAAGTATTTCAGAGTCCATGACTTCTCAGAAAACTTGAAGGCCTGAGTATCCACTTTCACGCTGAATGGAAAGGCTTCCATTTGGTGGGAAGACCTTAAGAATGTGAAAGGGATTCATGAAGAATACCTATCTTGGGAACGGTTTGAAAAATACTTCAGGAAGAAGTATCTGTCGGAAAAGTATTTAGATGAAAAGACTAAAAATTTCTATGAACTCAAGCTGGGGCAAATCACTATAGAGGAATATGTCAGTAGATTCCTTGAGTTGCTGAGGTATGTACCCTACATAAAAGAAGAAAAGGAAAAGGTGCAACAATTCATCAGTGGGATACCTAAGGACTATCAGAAGAAGATTGAGTTTGACGAGCCAAGGACCCTAGAAGACACTATCTGAAAGGCAATATATTGTTACAAACAATTTGGGCTTTAGACAGAACCTCGCGAAGGCTGGAAGTAGAAGAATAGTTTAAGATTCTAGAAAAAGGGGCTTAAATCCCCAAGATTTAAAAAATATAAGAAGGATTCAAGGATGATCTTTTCATCTCGAAGCATACACCAGTATAATTTCCCCTCCCAGAGAGAAAATAAACCTTTTGGATCAACCCCAGGGAAGACTGACAACCCAAAGAAAGAACCCTTGAAGTGTTGGGGTTGTGGAGAAGAACATCTACTAAGGGATTGCTTGCACCGACAAAAGAACAATAGGAGAATTTTCAATGTCCAAGAAGCTACCACCATGAATAACGTGGCTAGGAGTATGTCATGAATTTATGCAGTTGTGGATAATAAACAAGCCAACCACCAAGTTTCAGTGGTGGAGATGGAAGGTATGATCACCAACCATCTAGTGTCTATTATAATTGACCCTGGTTCAAATTTGAGTTATATAACTTCTTAGGCTGTTGATAAGTGTAAATTACAGTCACATAAAAATGCCAAGCCATGGTTGGTATAGTTAGCCATTGGCACCAAAAGAAAGGTGGCAGAGTTCATACCATCTTGCCAATCCACTATGGGTGGATTCCCCACCCAAGCAACCCTTAACATACTACCCCTAGGATGGTATGACCTATTGGTTGGTATGGATTGGCTAGCCACATATAAAACCATACTGGACTATTACCATAAAACCTTAGAATGTGTAAGTGAAGAACGAAGAAGGATAACCCTTCAAGGGATCCAGAAACCTGTCTCGGTGAGACAAATATCAACCCTTCAAATGAGAAAGTATTGCAGAAAGGGGTGTCCACTATATGCGATAAAGGTGTTGAAATTAGTTGAGGATGACAGACCAAGCCTTGAATACCACCCCATACTAAGAGAATATATATATATGTGTTTCTAGAAGAGGTATTGGGTCTACCTCTGAGAAGGGACATTGACTTCTTGATAGAACTTGCACCAGGAGAGATGCCAGTGTCTAGGACATCCTACAGGATGAGCATACCCGAGCTAGTTGAGATTAAATTACAATTAAAAGAAATGATGGACATATGCTATATCTAGCCCAGCATGTCTCCATGGGGAGCACCCATCCTATTTGTGAAGAAGAAAGATGGTACCCTCCGACTGTGCATAGATTATAGACAACTCAATAAGGTAACCATAAAAAAAAGTACCCCTTACACAGGATCGATGACTTATTCAATCAATTGGGAGATTCTTCCATATTCTCAAAGATTGACTTGAGATCTAGATACCATCAAGTCCAAATCAAGGGTGAATACATCCACAAAACCTCTTTCAAGACGAGATATGGTCACTACGATTTTGTGGTAGTACCATTTGGATTAACCAATGCCCTTGCCACTTTTATGTGCTTGATGAACAATGTGCTTAGAAAATTCCTAGACAAATTTGTACTGGTTTTTATTGACGATATATTAATCTACTCCAAGAATAGAGAGGAGCATGAGGAACATCTTAGACTTGCACTTGAAGTGCTAAGAGAACATCATCTCTATGCCAAATTTAGCAAGTGTCATTTTTTGTAGAAGAAAATACATTACTTGGGCCATCTCATATCTGAAGAAGGGGTAGCAGTAGACCCTAACAAGATCAGGTCTATCATGGAATGGTCTACCCCAAAGGACGTTTCAGATATCATATCCTTTATGGGCTTAGAAGGATACTATAGGAGATTTATAAAAGGATTCTCCAAGATTGGTTGTCCAATCACTGCCCTCCAGAAGAAGGGAGCTAAATTCATGTGGACACAAGAATGTGAAGAAATATTTCAATCCTTGAAATACCTTATGACCCATGCACATGTGCTGAAGATCGTCGATCTCGAAAATGACTTCCTTGTGTGCATATATGCCTACAAGGAAGGGATCAGAGGAGTCCTTATGCAATAAGGAAGCATAGTCTTCTATGAATCTCAAAAGTTGAATGAGCACGAAGTCAACTATGTGACCCGTGATCTAGAGTTGGCCTCCATAGTGCATGCCTTGAAAATGTGGATGCATTACCTCATGGGTAGGAAATTTGTACTTATGACAAACCACTGTGGATTGCGACACCTGTTTGACCAACAAAAACTCAATGCTAGACAAGCTAGATGGATGGCCCTCCTTAGCGAGTTTGATTTCGAAATCAAATATATCAAAGGAAAGGAAAATAAGGTGGTCGATTCCCTTAGAAGAATTATGAAAACAATTCACCTGGAATCAGTGAGCACCTGCGAGATGAATGTCAAGGAAAGAGTCGGGAATGCACAAGAAGCAGATTCATTTTTCTAGACTGTGACCTCGTACCTAAAGCAAGAACCCGCAGGGATAAAGTATGAAGGATACCAAATGATATATGGAGGTCTTCTAACTTACAGAAGAAGATTGTATATTCCAGATTATGATGACTTGAAGATATTCGTAATGGATGAACTACATAAAATACCATATACTAGTCACCCAGGATACCAGAAAATGATCACGGCCACCAAGAAACAATTCTATTGGCCCGGATTGAAGAAAGACATAGCGGAGTATTTATCCAAGTTTGTAGAATGCCAACAAGTTAAAGTAGAACACTGGCACCCAATAGGATTATTACAACCTCTACCAATCCTATAATGGAAATGGGAGACCATATCCATGGATTTCATCACTGGATTACCAACATCTGCCAGGGAAAATGACGCCATCATGGTAGTGGTAGATAAATTGAGCAAGGAAACAGATATCACCAACATATTCATGAATTATATATTCAGAATACATGGCATGCCTAAAGAGATCATGTCTGACAGAGACAAAACATTTACTTCAAGCTTTTGGAAATCCTTGATGGCTGGCTTGGAGACCAAATTATTGTTTAGCATATCTTATCATCCTCAAACCAATGGAAAGATGGAAAGAGTGAACCAAATATTATATGACATGCTAAGGATGCATGTAATGCATCAACCTAAAAGGTGGGAAGATTACGTGCCACTGGTGGAATTTTCCTACAACAATGGCAACCAAGAATCATTGAAGATGAGTCCTTTCAAAGTCCTCTATGGTATGATGTGAAACACTCCAGTCACTTGGAGTAATCCCGTAAAAAAAATTACTATTGGACCCAACATGTTGAAAGAAATGGAACAAAAAGTGATTCAGATAAAGAAAAATTTGAAAATCTCTTAGAACAGACAGAAACGCTACGCTGACAGAAAGAGAACCTCTAGAGAATTCAAGACGGGAGATCATGTCTATCTCAGAGTTAGGCCCAAAAATATTTCCCTGAAGATGGGAGCTTGTGCCAAGTTGGCACCTCAGTATTGTGGACCCTTTGAATTTCTAAATAGAGTGGGACATGTAGCCTATAGGCTAGCACTCCCTCCCATAGTAAAAGAACATAATGTTTTCCATGTTTCATTGTTGAAAAAATATGTACTTGATTCTAATCATATAATTGACTGGTCTGTGATCTAGAAGGAACCAGAGGGAGAATTCTTGCTAGACCCTCAATGCATACTAGACAGGAAGGAAACCCCACTCAGGAACTGAACCATTGCATAGGTCAAGCTGCAGTGGAAACACATTGGCCCAGATGAGGCTACGTGGGAAATGGAAGATGCCATGAAATAGGCATATCCAATTTTTTTTACTTTTGTACATACACGTCATGTTGATATATAGAACATCGAGGATGTTGTTCCTTTAAGGGGGAGGGAATTGTAACACCCTATTTCCCCCATTCTGTAAATATAACTATATTGTCTAGGAACTATGGCAAACTCGAAGGTGTGAATGTTTGATTTGATGGGCCTTTGTATAAAAGGTCGATGAATTTAAATTATGTTATGAATATGTGTTGCATGACTCCTGGGAAGGGGATGTGCTAAAAGATACCACGATGGATAATGAAAAGGTCGTGGAAGGGACCCAGAATAGTTGCGTTAACTTCCACCGAACCAGTACCTTACTGGTTTTTACTTGCTCAAGACTAAATCAACTCTCTCACCATGGAATGAATTTCTGTCAGGATGGTAGGTGGGGAGGCTCCTCAAGAGTTAATGAGGGGATAGGGTCGACCGCCCATCTGTAAATCTCTCAGACTTGATCGTGGATGGAAAATTCACACCACACACAATATTATAGGGGGATGCAAGAAATAAAACGTGCGTGTGGGAAGAGGAGAAGGAGACGAGATTGCAGAGGAGAACCTTATCTCCCGAATCAAGACAAGATAAGGAGAGTAACCTTCATCGTCGTTTATTTTCTGTATCAGGAAGAAGGAGAGTAACCTTTGTCCCTAACTTTTGTTGAGCTAGAAGTAAGATATGGAATCTCATAGCGTCATGGCCTAAGCTCAGAGGTGGCCACTGATAAATCCATTGGGAGTGACTGAGCCTATGGTTGGGTGGAAATGAGCACCCCTCTCAGCAGTCACATCGCGCCTTCTAGTTCTGATAAGTTTTTTGTGCCTTGTATTTTGAATTGAATATCATGGATATGTTCTCATGTCTATATGCCCCTAAATGGTTTATGTATGCTATGATTTCATGGTATTTTAGATTGTAAATAATGAATGCATGTGTATACTTATATGCAACAATTAGTTTCTATATAAAATGAGTAAGTCTGGAGCATGAGTCCGTTCCACTGAGAATCATCCCATTTTCCTGATTCTCGTGATGTTTTGGTTTAATCTCTCGAAAGCACCTTCCCTAGGGAATTTCATCATGTCTTGGAGTCGGAGTAAGATCCTTGGTGTGGCTACTGCTATGGTAAACCTACGAGGTTACCCTACCATAGTGTCATAGCTCATAACTCGGTGAGTTAGGAAGGCACTTCATTCAGGACAGTAGCCTAGAAACTTTGAAAGGTACCCAAGCCCTTATCCAGAAACCCGACTAAGATTAGGGGTAATTTCCCAAGAACCATATGAAGGTTCATGTGTCCCAAGTTTGGAAACCCTATGCAAGAAGGGTTATCTCTCAAATATTTTGGGGTCGTGGAGGTTTGAAGCTCCGAGATATTGAATTTTTTTACCTAAGTTCAGAAAGGATAGCGAGTCTGATTGTCGAAAGGGAGTATCCTTTTGTTTGCTAGACGAATGGACAAGATCTTTTAGGAAGTATCCTAGGTCTGTCAGGACCAATGGATCTAGAGGAGGAGCACAGGCATTAATTCCTCGACCCCTTCAGTATTCGCAAGTAGCAATGGAATCGGGACCGTAGGTCCGAAGATCCATCGGGAGATACCTTGATCGTCGATCTTAACCCTTGTGTAGGTGGGAGAGTGGACTCGTCAAATTCCTGAAATTCATAAAGTGATCAAAACCGTCCACCTAAAGAGGACACATGGTGAAGGATCGGCTTTTTGCTGACCCGCTACTGAAGGAATTCAAAGGGTAGAGTTTTTTGAATTCGCGAGACCTGAACTCACGATTTTATTTGAATCTTCGGATCACAGGAGGGCCATGACTATTGATCTGGGCACAGGGATATCGATATTTTGGGGTTCGAGCCTTATAACGGTAGGCATTGGTTGTGTTCCAACTTCGCAAAATGTGAAGTCCCGATGAGTTCAGAATATTAAGCCCCCAGTTGTGACGAATGGTCATGTGGGCGGAAGATTAAGGGAGGAGCTACCGAATACTAGGATTTTTGGGAACGCAGAGTCAAAGCTAGCTCACGTTCATTATCCTAATACATGAAATTGTGACATGATCACAGTCATTGATCGAGGGGATAGCACAATACCGTATAGCTGGCCTTGCACAGAAACCAGAGATTGGGAATTTGGGAAACAAGAGTCAGGGTTGACTCGCTTGTAGAAGTGTTGAAGTCCCAAAATTTGAAGTGCCTTTTTATAGGTTTGCAGTCACAACCTGTGGTTGCATAGGTGATGCTCACGCCTTGAACATGTTCACGTTGTTTGGGTTTCAATAGGGCTCCTGGATCAGATATCGATATTTTAGTAGGAAATCGAAGAGTTAATCTGACTCTTGAACGAGAAATTTTATTTAGTTCTCACTCTGAGCATGTGGGTGTTACAACTGCCAGATCATCATGTTGATTTCATCATGACGTCATCTCTGTACAGTCACCTATCGATGTCAGTTGTATAGAAGATGACGTCTACTATACAGACAAGTTGAATTTCACTGACCATAAATTCTTCATCCTAGCTCCATTTTCGTCATTTCAAATCTTGTGATGAGCTCTTAGCCTTGGTGTAGTTTTCATTGGATTTCAAACACTTTTATTTATAGGCCTTCTGGATCCTCTTGGATCATTCTCCCCACTAAAGGAATTTTGGACCCCAAAAGTGCACATTATGATATCATACATGTCTCTCTAAATTAAAACAAAACCCATTGATCCATATGGATTTCGGTGGCATCCCACCTACTCCAACTGGCTCATTTTGCATGTTTTCCAGTTTGGCAATTTTTTCCTAGTTTTTAGGTCCCCGACTTCTGAGGTCGTTTTAAGGCCCTAAATAATGTTTTTAGGGCTCCCCACAATCATGTCATAGAAAAACCTGGATTCTGACAACAACATGTGTATTCCTCGGATATACCTTTCCAATGGGCTATCATGCACCTAAAACAGAGATCGTATGAAAAATTTATGACCCCGAGAAGTTTATGTACCAACTTACCCCAACGGGGTGTTCAAAATATAACTGAGGGGGGGGGGTTGAATTAGTTATGTATATAATTTTGAAACATTTCCTATTTTTTATGATTCCTTCTAGATTATTATTTAATGTGTTGCTGATAAATTAACATGTATAGATATACAATGATCAATCACACAGAATACACAGAGACATTGATTTTCCTAAGGAAACCCATAAAGGGTGAAAACCTCTTCTTCTTAGGATGTCAATCTAGCTCCAACTTTCATGTACATAACATTCTTTGAGATCCAACTCAAATATGAGGCTACAACCTCTGATAGCAAGATACAACATGCAGAGAGCACCAACTCTTAGATTTCTCTAGCACCAACTAGATGGAAGCACCAGCTCCTAGGTTTCTCTAGAACCCACTAGATGGAAGCACTGACTCCCAGAATATCTTCTAGAACCAACTAGAATTTAGAGGACTACAATCCTCCCTAGCACCACCCTACCACTCTGAATGAATCTTACAAAAATTTACTTACTTGCTCTATCTCTGATATGGTCTATTACAACTCCATGTCTCCTCTTCCTTCTTCAGCTTCTACACTTTGTTCTACTTCTTCATCATTAAGCTTCTATGCTCTTCTCTTTTTCCTCTTGCGCTCAACACCACACAATGTTCAGCTTCTCTTCTTCCTTTTATACTATGTGTTGCCTCTTGTTGGCAGCCAACCCTTTTTTTTTTTATTACTCTCAAAAAGCTGCCTACACCCCTTGTCGTATTACGACAAAGTATTGTCGCATTGTGCTAATGGACATTCGTCTCATTTTTGCGATCATTACAATTCAATTTCGATTCAGTTTTCACAACTGCAAGTGTGAAAACACTTCTTTCGTTGATTAGATTGTCGTCGTCTTTGATTGATACTTGA
>ML778406.1:345130-368283 GCA_009831015.1 Picea engelmannii
TAGTTTCTAGTTTCCTTAGTTTAGATCATTTAACTTAGATCAACTTTCTCTTTGGTTTCCTTCCGAGACCTTAGAGCGGCCAACGGAGCCGTTAAACTCGTCAGGGTGGTCCATACCAAACGGCTTGGGTTATTTAGACAACCTCGGACCGGTTCCACTCTCCCAGTTGACGGATGGACTGTTTCCCCCGTCAACACCTCTGCATCCACTTCATTGTGCCATAGATCTCCCCTGCAAATTATGCACTATGTCTCATCCTACCCACATGCATCACTCTCTGCGAGACACTCTATCTCTTCTTTATTCTACATGTATTTCACATGTCGATTCATCTACCTGATCATCATACGAACTCTTCATCTTCTTTGGGCATTATTCCAGGTTCTTTGGCTTCTCGGGCAGTTATCCCGAGACTCTTTTTCTTCTCTATCAGTCGAAATTCTTCGTCTTCTCTAGCAGTTATAACCATTCATTGTTTTTGGGTTCTTTGGCTTCTAATCCCCTTCCTTCATGTGACCTTTGGCAGTGACCATACACCTATTCAAAAGTTGCTTCGTGTTCTTGGTCTAGCGAGTACTAGGTCCCTATTTTCTGATATGACCTTGGGCGATTAACTTCACATGACCACATGATTGCGGGTGCGAGCTCTCTTCTTGTTATCGCCCTGTCGCATGTGACCTTGGGCTATTTCCTTACATAAGTGAACGATTGCGGGTGCATCCAATAGTGGTTTGGGATTAACCACTTTTCTCCCCACAATATACCTCGAGCTACCACATACCCCTTCTCCAATACGGTGGTTTCAATTGCGGCGTGCCCTCAGAAAATTAACTTTCGATCAACTTATGATACAACAATCAGGAGTGAATGTCAATATCTTGGTCTCTGGAAGATTCCATTGATCAAAATCTCTAATCTATTGTCTTTTATTTCCTTCTTACCTCCATCCATGCACGCTCCTTAGTCTTAACGACCAAGTGACATGTGGCCCTCCAATCCAATGGACGAGATCAATTTCACCTTTCAGGCTTCAGGAGTCTCGATTCTCAAACTCTGCTTGCTCCTGGAGAATTTCACCCAGAGTCCACGATCTAACGATGCATGGTCTTCTTGAATCAACGGTCACAATCCCTTCAGGTATTCGAGGTTCGTAAATGTCAACTTTCCAACCTTTCAACCTTCCTTTACTTTTTCCTGGAGCTGACAATCTATTTACTCGTGTGTCTTTCAAATTAATGGTCACAATCCCTTCAGGTATTCGGGGTTCAGAAATATCAAGTCTCAACTAGAAATCCTTGAAGTGAGATTTCTCTGAAATCTCAGATCAACTGACACATACTACCCTTGATGATCAACGGTCGAGATTTGTCTTTGACAATTTTCACGTTCTCCCCATCCACAAACTTCCGAAGTTGTGGATCTCGCGCCACCTATCCTCCTAGACGATGGATGACCCCAAACCACTTCAAGACTTTGGAACATTGGGCAAGTGTTGGTAGTAAACCTTCAGAAGTAAAACTCTCAGAGTGATGTCACTTACTTACATCACTCGATGACATGTCATGAGCCTAGTAGCCTGCACGTGTCGCTCAGATTTGTGATTTTCACATACCTGAAATGCCGAATCAACTTGATAGTTGCAATTGTTTGATTGTGCCACATGTCCTTGTTGACATGGATCCTCATTCACTTCGATACTTCGACCTTTGGGACTTTGGGTATTTCAAATTTTTAGGTCACTAATTCTTCCGAAGTGAGAATCCTCAAACAGTAACCTCCTTGCAATTTTTAGACCCAAACTAAATTTTGTTTGTCGATCATGTTCTTAGATTGACGGATAGATCTTTCCACGATGCTGATTTTCTAGCTTATCCTGTCTTTTTACTTTAAAATAATCTGACGACTGATGTTTACTCCGGCTCTCCGGCTCTTCAGACTTGGGCCATCATATTTTTCTCTCCAAAAGGAAACCCACGTAAGTATTGAGAAGTCATCAATGAATAGCATAAAGTAACGTTCTCGTCCAGTTCCTTCCTTTCGTGATGATCCACATAGATCCATATGAACAATTTAAAGTGGTTTCTCTAAAGATGTGAAACTCTTCGATTTGAATTGAGCACAAGTCAACTTCTCCATTTGAAAAGATTCAGATACAAAGTTATTAGGCTTAGATATTCTTGGAAGGTCTTTCACAATGCCTTCATTATTCAGTTTGACAATATGTTCAGAATTCAGGTGTCCAAGACTTCTATGCCATAACCAAATTTCATCAAGTTTTCTGAAATGACATTTCTCCTTATCTTCCTTCAGAACATATACATTGTTTTCAGTTCTAACCCCTTTTGCAATCAACTCTCCTATGTTTATTGTCTTTATTTTACAATTATTGGCAGTGAAAGTGACTTCACATCCTCTATCACACATCTGACTGACACTAAGAAGATTATTCTTTAAACCATCAAGAAATAATACATATTGATATTTTATTCTTCCATTACTTAAGATTAATAGAACTTTACCTCTGATATTTCCTGGAGCATCATTTCCAAAGGTCACACTCCCTGATTTATTTTCTTTGAGTAATAGGAACTTACTTTTGTCACCTATCATATGACTGGAGCATTCTCTCTCAATATACCAGGTGTCTTTTGGTCTTTGAGATGATAACACTAATCCACACTTGTTATCTTCAATCTTCTTCCAAACCTTGACGTTTTCAGCTCTGTGATTTGAATCAGGCTTATAGTTTTTTAAGCGACAGTCTGCAACTTTATGTTCATAATTATGGCAGATGTAAAATTCTGGTTCATTGAATAAAGGATCATAACGATTGTTATGTGTAATTTGCATCCTTTTCCCATCCATCCCATGATTTGTAGTCTATGGTTGTTTTTACTTGGTTTTCACATTCTTTGTTGTGGCATATATTTATTCCTTGGTTGTCTTGATTGCTCATATCTAAATCTTAAAGAACAATTTACAGCTTTGTGACCAAAGTTAGAGAAGTAAAAACAATATCCATAGAAACAATCTTTGTACCTGGAAAATGGTTGTCTTCTTTGAGGAGGTTGATTTCTTCCATGCTGATGATTTCCTCTAGCAAAGGGTGTATTATTTCTTTTTTCTACAGATTCAGTTCTGCTATCATTTCCTTCACTCCTCCTTGGCGGTTGGTTCTCTTGCTTTGTTTCTGCACGTTTGTCGTTGTCAATGGTTGTAGATTTGACAAACTTGATGGATTATTTGTTGCTTCGCTTACCACTACTTGATCCCTCTTCATAACCCAAACCAGTTTTCAACTTTGAATTTCTTTGTTGATTCAGAATGGAGGCTAATCCTTCTGAGGCTTTAACACTTGCTAGATTTTGATGATATAAGGCTTGAAATTTCTCTAGATCTTTTATGAAAGTCACTACTTCAGCTTTCAATTTTTCACCTTTTGTTTTGGCTTCCTTTAATTGTTGTTTGAGGATGTCTTCAATATTCTTATCTTCTTCTAACTTAACCTTAAACAGAGTAATTTCTTCATATGGTTCATTGCATGTTTTCTCATACCTGAGCAGTAACTGTTTTTCTTTTCTTTTCTTTTCTCTGAGTCTATCAATATCTTCCATGGCACTGGCAAGTTCTCCTTCAAGATCTACTACTGCTTCACAATCAGTGAACTCACTTTATGTATCTTCAGTGTTTAGATCTTCTAAATCTATTCGCATGATATCATTTATTTTATCTTCAATAGAAGATACACTACATTCATCATCTGATGGATCATCATCATTGTTTATACAAAACCTTTTCTTCTTAAAATTATTCTCTATATATACCTTCTTGTTTTCGTTCTTTTCTTCATTGTCATATGTTTGATCCTTTATTTTTTTAGGACACTTAGATGAAAAATGACCTATCTTACCACATTTGAAACATTTGAAGGGAAGTTTACCTTTGTATTTTCCTGATCCTTTCTTCAGTCCTCTCACAAAATTTTCTTCAATGTCATCTATATTGGAGTCTATGTTTTTCTCTACTTTAAAAGATGCATGTCTTGTAGTGGATTTAACTTTGGTGATTCTAATTTAATAAGAAGTTAGGGTTCCAAGAATTTGATCTAGTGTCAACGTTTTGAGATCAACTATTTCCTCTATAGCAGAGACCTTTGAGTTAAATCTATAAGGAAGAGATCCTAATATTTTATGGAATAGAAAATATTCATCTATCATTTCACCTAGGCCTTTCATAGTGTTGACAAGTTCTTCTATATGTAAGAAGTACTTATTGATAGTTTCGTCTTCATCCATATTTAATTGATTAAATTTCAGTCCGTGATTCTGAAGTTGTGTGTCTTTAACCTTTTCATTACCTTCATAACTACTTATCATCTTGTCCCACATAACTTTTGTTGAATCACAGTGCATGAATTTGACAAACTTGGCTTCAAAACATCCACTAAGGATGAAATTCATTGCTTTTGAATTAAATATAAACTCCATCTTATCATATTTTGAGCCCAAGACTACATGCTTCACATATCCTGTTTCAACGACATCCCAAACATAAATACCCAAAGACACTAAATGTGTTCTCATTCTTATTTTCTAGAAGGCAAAGTTTGTTCCATCAAATAGAGGGGTTCTATTAGCTGAAATTCCCTCATGAATACTCATGTTCAAGATTATGTATATATCTTCGATTAAATGCATCGGCTCTGATACTAATTGTTCGAAATATAACTAAGAGAGGGGGGTGAATCAATTATGTATATAAGCTTGAAACTTTTCCTGTTTTTTCTGATTCTTTCTAGATTATTATTTAATGTGTTGTTGATAACTTAACATGTATACATATACAATTATCAATCACACAGAATACACAGAAACACATATTTTCCTGGGGAAACCCATAAAGGGTGAAAACCTCTTCTTCTTAGGATGTCAATCAAGCTCCAACTTTCATGTACATCATGGTCTTCGAGTTCCAACTCAAATATGAGGCTACAACCTCTGATAGTAGTCTACAACTTGTAGAGAGCACCAAATCTCAGATTTTTCTAGCACCAACTCCCAGGTTTCTCTATCACCCACTAGATGGAAGCACTAACTCCCAAAATATATTCTAGCACCAACTAGAATTTAGAGGATTGTAATCCTCCCTAGAACCACCCTACCACCCTGAATGAATCTTACAAAAATTTACTTGCTTTCTCTATCTTTGATATGGTTTCTTATAGCTCCATGTCTCCTCTGCCTTCTTCAACTTCTATACTTTATTATGCTTCTTCATCGTTCATCTTCTATGCTCTTCTCTTTTTCCTCCTGCGCTCAACACTGCACGTTATTCAACTTCTCTTCTTTCTTTTATAATATGTGCTGCCTCTGCATCCTCTTCACTGCGCCAAAGATCTCCCTTGCAGATTATGCACCACGTCTTATCCTACCCACATGCATCACTCTCCGACAGACACTCTATATCTTCTTTATTCTACATGTCTTTCACACCGCGACTCATATTCATGATCATCATACGAAGTCTTCATCTTCTCTTGTCATTATTCTAGGTTCTTTGGCTTCTCTGGCATTTATCCCAAGAATCTTTTGCTTCTCTGTTAGTTGAAATTCTTCATCTTCTCTAGCATTTATAGCTAGTCATTTTTTTGTCTTCTTTGGCTTCTAAGTCTCTTCCTTCATGTGACCTCTGGCGGTTACCATACACCTATTCAAAAGGTGCTTCACATTCTTCTTCTAGAGAGCACTAGCTCCCTATTTTCTTATACAACCTTCGGCAATTAACTTCACATGACCACATGATTGCGGGCGTGAGCTATCTTCTCATTAGCCCCCTGTCACATGTGAACTCAGGCTACTTCCTTGCGTAAGAGAACTATTGTGGGTGTTTCCAACAGTGGTTTGGGATTAATTGTTTTTCTCCCCATAATCTACCTCTAGATGCCATGTACCCTTTCTCCAATACGGTGGTTTCAATTGCGGCATGCCCTCAGAAAATTAACTTCCAAGAAACTTCTGATCCCGCAATCAGGCATGAACTTCGATCTCGCGATATTTGACAGATTCCCTCGATCAATAGCTCTGATCTATTTTCTTATCCTACCTTATTACCTCCATCCATGCACTATCCTTAGTCTCAACGACCAAGTGACATGTGGCCCTCTAAACCAATGGATGAGATCGATTTCTCCTTTCGGGCTTCGGGAGTCTCGATTCTCAAACTCGTCTTGCTCCTGGAGATTTTCAACCAGAGTCCTAGACATAACGACGCGTGGCATTTTTGAATCAACGGTCACAATCCCTTTGGGTATTCAGGGTTGGGAAATCTCAACATTCAAACCTTTCAATCTTCCTTTGCTTTTTCGCGTAGCTGACAATCCATTCATGTGTGTCCCTTTCGGATCAGTAGTCACGATCCCTTTGGGTATTCAGGGTTCGGAAATATGAAGTCTCAACTAGAAATCCTTGAAGTGATATTTCTCTGAAATCTCAGATCAACTGATACGTACTGCCCTTGATGATCAATGGTCGAGATTTGTCTTCGACGATTTTTACGTTCTCCCCATCCACAAAATTCCAAATTTTTGGATCTCATGCCACCGTTCCTCCTCAACAATGGACGACCCCAAACCACTTCGGGACTTAGGAACTTTGGGCAAGTGCTAGTGGTAAATATACTGAAGTAAAACTCTCAGAGTGACGTCACTTACTTACATCAATTGATGACGTGTCATGAGCCTAGTAGCTACCACATGTCACTCGGATTTGTGATTTGCATGTACCTGAAATGTCGAATCAACTTGACACTTGTCATTGTCTGATTGCACGATGTGTCCTTGCTGAAATGGATCCTAATTCACTTTGGGACTTCGATCTTTGGGAGTTCAGGTATTTGGAATTTTCAATTCGCCAATTCTTTTGAAGTGAGAATCCCTGAACAATAACCTCCTCACAATTTTTGGACCCTAACTAAATGTTGTTCATCAATCACATTCTTAGATTGATGGATCGATATTTCTACGATGCTTATTTTCTATATTATTTTATCCTTCCACTTTAAAATGATCTGACGGCTGACATTTACTCCAACTCTCCAGCTCTCCAGACTTTGGGGATTTTAGATCTCAAACTGAAACTCTCGAAGTGATTTCTCTATAGCGTAATCTCCTCACATCTTTAGACCCGAAACGAATGTTGTTCGTTGATCAATATATTAGATCAATAACTCTTTATCATCCTTTCCTTCCATTTAAATCAATCCGACGACTGACAAAAATTTGGACGATCTAATTCTCAATCATTTTTCCTTACTTATCCTATCCTTCCATTAATTCGATCCAACGGTTGTTGGTCCTCTGGATTGGTGATCCAACAGCCACTATTGTTGGGTATGGACCTTTTCTCCTCCTGTGAGTCCATCTCCTAGACCTCATCTACACTTTTGCAAACCACTATCTCTTATGAGCTTTCTCATCTTTTGCGCTCTCGAGGATTGGTTTGTTGTTGTTCTTGCCATCAATGACAAGCCCATTTTTCCTGTAAACATGCCAACACAGGGCTCACATGAATTTTGGTGCTTCATCTCCTAGGGTTAGTTTTTTGTATGATATAGTGTTTTGGCATTCTTGTTTATTGTAAAAAGGATTGGAGAGCCTCATTGTAACTATCTTCTTGTGAATGAGCATAGTCGTCACATCTCTTCTTAGAGATAAGCCACCACCATTCTAGCAAGATTGTTTTTAGTTTGCATTTTACAGTTTCTTCATATTTCCTTATTGAATAGAAACCACTTTTATTGTTTCTTGTGCTTCTATGTTAAGCATAATAATAATCTGTATTCATTTTGTTCTTCTCATAAAATATGCATCACCCATATCCTTTGCTACCTTAACAAAAGGCCTAAAATATCATCATGTTGCATAAATAAGTGATGTTATAGATTTCATTTATTCTACAAAATTTCCCTTATATTGGGGTATTAGAAGAAACAATTGATTTACAATAATGTCCACTAACAACTAAATCAAAAAAAAATTCCATCCTTTTAGTCATCTAGACAAATGGGTCCTTCTTCTCAAGCTGTATCTTTTCTGGTAGCTGGCCTTCTTCCGGTAGTTAGCTTCCTTCTAGTAGTTGGATTCTCTTCTGGGATACTTCGTCAACTTATTCCTTCAAAGGTTATTTCCTAACCTTATTTTATTTCTTGGGATTCATATTTGGGTGGAGGTTCCAACAGGTGGCTTCATGGTGTCTGCCTTTGTTGTAATGGTTGCAATAGTTTTTCCTCTTCGAGGTTTTTTTTCCCTTCCTTTTCTCCACATGTGGAGAATGGTATTCATGTCTTGGCTTATTATTGGTATCCATAACCTCCCTATACATATCCATTATTTTCCAACACTTGGACACAATATGGTTATTCATATCACAAAACGTGCATGGTTTTCTATTCCATAAGATTTTTTTTACATGGTCAATTTGTTTGTAATCAAAAGGAACATTAGAATAAAGAGAATTATTATACCTTGATGGGTTGTCTCTGGTGTTTTCATGGAGAGGATAGATTTCCTTGGATCCTCCTTTGTATTATGCATCTCTCTTTGGATATGGCTGGAAATCATGATCATGAAATGGTATGTTCTCAGCCTGTATTGATTCGGTTTTGTCGCTTGAAGACTCGCTTAATTCTAGGGTCTTGGAGTTTTATTTCTCTTTGTTTTTGGATAATAATACAACCTCTTCTAGAACATATAATATCCCTATATATATAGGCCATTGAACCACCTTGATGGGACTCATAATGCCTTAGCCATTGGCTCCAAGGCAACTTTCTTCATACCCCATCTGCTTCATCGGATTCGAGCCAATACATGTGGTGTGATTTAAAAAAACACCAATATCACCAACATAATTGAGGGAAGGAAATAAATGTGGAGAGTCATTTTCTTGCATTATTGTATTTGACACTTGGTTGTCTTCTTAAAATGTGGACAATTGTTCCTCCTGGTGGGAAGGAGCTATAGATGAGGCTTCGAAGAAACCTCTTTGGTTTCCTGGTGTTTGGAGCACATCCTCGATCATCTAACAATAGGCACAACCATCAACACTATCATGAAAAAATCCATAACCAGTATATTTACCATCACCATAAGATGGATTCATTGTTTCCTCTATTGTGGATCCTTCTCCAAATTGTTCCTGCATAGGTTATAGTTGAAGCTGAAACCTCTAAGTTTCCTCTTCTGCATCTCACAAAAATTTCTTCAACTCTGCCTTTTGTACTTCAATGCTATGTTTGATCTCTTGTTTGTGGCTTGTTGATCCATGCTTGTTTTTGTGTTCTTTCCATATTGTCTTCAACACCTGCAATCTTCGTCAATCCTACTATGATGCCACTTGATCTGGGACCGGGGTGACCCCGTTACCAATATTTAGTCAGTTTTATGCCACTCCATTAAAGGTCATATTTAAGATCATTTTTATTGACTTGATTTCATTAGAGGGTGAAATTGAAGTGATTAACAAGCTTGAATCCAAATCAAATTAATCTTGGAAAGGAATTTTATTAACTCGCATGTTCCATTTACTTAATGCATCCAAAAACTTAACTAAGGAATAAGGAATCATAGAAAACATGAGATAAGTAGGCAACCATAAGAGCAAGGAATCACCAATTGTTAACGGAGTTAAACCCAGGTGGGCTACTTCTCCATGATTTACTCAACTTCTTAGCCATTTTATTTTCCTCTTTAAAATATCCTTATCCTTTACAAATAAAAGGGTTTCAATCCCACTCCTAGTGACAACATTGAAGACATTCTCTTATGTGTAAAGAGTAGTTTCTCACAACATGTGGCAAAGTATCTCATGAAATGAGGGAAATATCCATGGACAATCCAAGGGAAAATTTATCAAAAAGTTGATTCTCACAACATGTGAAAATGATAAGTTATCCTCAAATTTAAGGACTAGGTTCTCACAACAAGTGGTTATGTCTCTTCCATAAAGAGACGATATATTCTCCTGAAGGATGATCTCACAAAAGATGTGGAATAAAATGGAATTTTTTCCAATGGGAAACCACTGTCCTCTTTTATCTGTTGATTATATTCAAGCATCATGATCGGCATTACATTTTTCTCACAATTGATAAGTTTCCTGCAGTAAACCAAGACCTTTTTCCCTGCTGTTGCACTCCACGCTCATTGAAATCTGTAGAATGCATACATATTTTTCAAAATATCATAAAGAAACCAAATTTACAAAAGTTGTAAATGTGTTGAACCTGCACATAATAGATCTAGTTAAACAATAATACACACATTTGGAGAGAGAATTGGAGAAAGAAGAAGAAGGAGAGACAGAATGAAAGAATTCTTATTAACCGTTGTGAAAACGAATAATTTACACATGATATACTATGTATATCTCAATGAGTGTGCACTAGAGGAGAATGAATGCACCATAGTGGTGGTATAGAGTGATCTGAATGCACACCATAAGTTATGGGAGTGAACTGCCACCTAGTCTAGTCTCTTAGGAAGTTACAGGAGTGAACTGCCACCTAGTTGAGTTAACTAGTCAACTAGTCTTTAGTTAACTGACTGAGCAGAGAGTAGTGAGGAGTTAACTGATACAATCAAGGCTAATGCACCATTCTAGTGATGATACCAAGGCAAGGTTGAATTATCATGGTGATGATCCCAATGTTTCATGGTGACAAAACCGATGCAGCATCTAAACTCAACTCAACTAGTCAAACTGAAGTGTCAACTGAAAGAGAATATTCTCCAGGTGGAATATTCTCCCATACAATATAGGAGATTGGATAATGATTAATTATGACTAATAAAAAAGGAAAAACCTTAGGAAAAATAAATCCTAGGTGTGTGTGAAGTAACTCCAACACCCTCTCTAAACATCACTATGGTAAAAATAAAGAATGGGTCCCGGGAATGAGGCCATGTTAGGTACCCAAATACAAAAGATACACTGAAATAAAGTGAGGAAAGAGGGAAAACCTCATGGGAAAACCCCCCCCTCAAGGGACAATGTATGTAAAAAGAAGAACTTCAGTTTCTAGGAAACTCTATCCTTCACTCCAAGACGACTTCGTAGAGAATGGTACTTCTGCTCAGTGAAGGTCTTGGTGATGATGTCTTTCGTCTGTTCTTCTGAAGGATAGAATTGTAAGTCAATGAACCCCTTGTGTAATAATTCCCAGATGTAGTGCATGTAGATCTCAATGTGCTTCTTCTGCTTCCTTTGAACTCGATCTCTGCAGAACTTCAGAGTGCTCTGGTTGTCACACCAGATGACGATCGACTAATGAAACTAAATGCCCAACTCAGTGAGAAAATGTTATAGCCACATAGCTTGAATGGTTATGTTAACTACCCCTCTGTACTCTGCCTCAACTAAATATAGAGAAATGGTAGCTTGCTTCTTGCTTGATCAATAGATAGGCCCAGAACCAAGACTAAGTGAGTGACCAGATGTGGCCTTGCAATCAGTGTTATCGCCAGCTCAATCATAATCAATAAAACTGATGAGATCTAATGTAGATTTTGTTTCATAATGAATCCCAAAGGTGATGGTTCCCTGAACGTATCAAAGGATACGCTTTGCATCTTTCCAATGTATCTCATGCTGCTCCTCCATGAACTTGGAAACTACGTCAACTACATATGAGAGGTCTAGTCTAGAGTATGTGAGATAGAACAAGCTACCCACTAGTTGTATGTACAATTTGTTTTCAACCAGTGGAGTCTCCTTGCCATCCTCAAGTTTGACACCTGATAGGAAAGGAGTTGGAGCTGACTTGCAGTCTGTTATGTGAAATCTCTCAAGGAGATCTCATGCATACTTGGACTGAGACAGATTGATGCTTGATGCATCCTGACTAATATTGAGTCCAAGGAGCAAGTGTAGTGGACCCATGTCCATCATCAAAAACCTGTCATATAGAATCCTTTTGACTGCAGCAATCTCTGAAGTCAAGGACCCGATGATCATCAAATCGTTGACATACAGAACTAAAAGTAGAAGTGAATCAGCCTTCCTGAGCATGTAGACATTTAGGTCTAATTTACAACGTACAAAGTTCTGTGACAACAGGTAGGAGTCCATCTTGGCATACCATGCCCTCAGACCCTGCTTGAGACCATAAAGTAACTTCTTCAGTTGACAGACCAAAGATGAGTCCTACATAAATCCATGGGGTTACTCCATGTAGATCTCCTCAGAGAGATCATCTTGAAGAAATGCATTTTTCACATCCATCTGATGGACTTCCTATCCCTTGGCTACCACAATGGCAAGTGCCAATTGTATGGAATCCATATTTGATACTGGAGCAAAGGTATAATGATAGTCAATACCATGAACCTACTAAAATCGTTTCGTATCTACTGATCTGTTCATCTACTGTGCTCTTGGTCCTATAGACCCATCTGCATCTGAAAATTTTCCTCCTAGAAGGAAGGGGAAATAGATCCCAAGTCTAGTTCTCGAGGAGGGATTTGTACTCCTCCTACATGGCAGATTCCCAAAAGGGATTTCCAGCAGCCTCAGCATAAGATTGTGTATCTGAAGACTAAACCAATAAAATATGCCTGGAGGGAAATGGTTCAATGGAAGTGAGTGAAATAGGAGGCTCCTTGAAATCAGATCAAGTTCTCCTAGTATCATCTGGATAACCAATGAGATCCCCTGCATCCTGAAGTGTAGTCTATGCCCACTTGGGCCTCTGCTCTGGATCTACAACTACCTCTGGATGCTCTAACTTAGCATCTAACTGTACTAATTCTGAATCTGAATCATCTGAGTCCTCTGAATTATAACTCTCATCTGAAGAAGATTCGGCATGTGCATGCTCATAATCTCGGACATGTGGAAGAGTGAAGGTGTATGCATGCGACTGTTGAGGTACATGCGAGACACCTTCCTCAAATTGGACACTATGCTCAATGATGAGCCAGTCTGAGAAAATATCAATAAGTCAATATCCCTTCACACCATTGGGGTATCCAAAAAAAATTCACTTAGTTCTCTGTGGATCAAGTGCCTTCCTCTTTTTAAAGGGAATTTTGGCCCATGCACGTGAACCGAAAATGTGAAAGTGGGTCACTTCCAGTTTGAGGCTGCTCCAAGCCTCATAGGGGATCTTATCCTTGACAGATCTATGAGCAGATCTAATTTGGATGTATTTTTCACAATTAAGTTCTTCGGCCCTTAGTCTCTGTGGTATTGAATTTTCATGCAACATGCAAGATTCCATCTCCTTTAGAGATCTGTTTTTCTTCTCAGCAACTTTGTTTTGTTGCGGAGTATAGGGAACTGTGTGTTGCAACTGAATAGCTGCCTCATGTAAAAGATCATTAATCTCATGCTTTACATACTCTCCTCCATTATCATTTCAGAGGAATTTTATCTTCTTTCCATACTGTGTCTCAACCAAGGCTTTGAAATCTTTGAGGTGTTGAAAGACCTCAGATTTTTTCCTGAGAAAGTAGATCCATGTAAAATGTGAGAAATCATCAACAAAAATGAGAAAAAACCTTGATTTGTTGATGTATGGATGGGTAAAAGGACCCATAAGGTCACAGTGGATCAGATCTAAAGGTGTGGATTCTCTCTAAGACATTCCCTTGTCGAATTTCTCATGAGGGTGTTTCCCAAGAACACATCCCTCACACACTCCCTTGGAGGAATGGATGTCTATGCTTTCTAATATGTTTCATGTATCTGAAATTCAAATGTCCAAACCTTTTGTTCTATATCCTACTACTTTCATCAACATGAGTAAGGAGTAAAGCAGAATCAGGTTCAATGAATTCAGAAAAAGTATACAATCTAGACTGATGATTTACCTCACCGATAGAAACCCTGGAGTTGGTTTTCATGACATAGATGTCCACGGAATTTGGTGTGAATATGAATTTATTTCTGGTGTCGGAATTTTTTATCTGATACGTGAAGAGAAGGTTGACAAAAAGTTTGGGAACATGCAACACATTCTCGAAGTTTTTGTTGTTGAGTTCAATCCTTCCTTTCCGGTGACTTCGACAGAAGAGTTGTCCCCCATCAGAATAGGAGGACCTTTGCATGCATCCAAAGAAGAAAATATAATTCTTTTGAGGAATCCATGTGATGTGATTCTGTTGAATCAACGATCCAAGCATCGAGAGAGGATTTTGTGGCAATCAAGGCATGGCTAGAATTGCCTTTCTTGGAATTCAGATCTTCTTGCTTTTTCTTCTTGGCATCCTCGGTGATCCGATCTACAAGGTTGTTTTGCTGAAGTATTTGAGACATCAAATCTATTTGTTTGTGCATGCATGCATATTCTGAATGGAATCCTTTGTGACAGTATGTGCATTTCTCTCATTTTCTTCCCTTTTTGCCTTTGGATCCGGAGGCATCGGTGAAAGGTTTTGTGTACCCTTCCTTCTTCGGATCTGCATGATATTTCCACTTATATTTATCTTTATATTTCTGATATTTGTGGCTTCCATCATGCACGATGAGTGCATGGGCCCTTGGGCCTTTGATTGTACCCATGTTGATGAGCTTGGTTTTCTCTTGTGTCAAGGATTTGATAAAGTCCTCAAGAGAAGGCATCCTCCAGGTGGCTCCAGAGGCAAATCTGACAGTATGGAATTTGGATACAAATACAGATAATTCAAGACCAATCTTGGAGACAATGGTGAGAACCATTTGTTTCTGCTATGTCAATTTATCAACCCCGCAAGCTTTGAGTTGCGACAGTAAATCCTTGAATTTTGTAAATAAATCTTGGATATTGTCGAAGCTTTTTGGATATAATGTGAGCAGCTCCACCTACAGCATGTGTCTCCTCATCTCATCATATTTTCCAAAGATCCCTTCCAAGGTTTTCCAGGCTTCATTGGGAGTCTTACAGGAAGATATGTGAAAAAGGAGATCGGGAGAAATAAGACTGCAAATTGTTCTGAGTGCCTCATCAATGCAATTTAAGTACTTGGATTTTTCTATGGCTGATGTCAATTATGTATATGTATTCAAGGTTAAACTGTACAACCCTTTAGTTCAGATATGTATGGCTATTTTTTCCTTCCATGAAAAATATATGTAAGGTGTAAGAATGAATTCTTTTTGGAAATCCATCTTTTCGCTGTCTTCAATCTTTTGTACCTACAAAAATTTTTTGTGTATCTTTTTCTTAGCAATTCGTCGGCTTTGATACCATGTAAATGTGTTGAACCTACATAGAATAGATATAGATAAAAAATAATACAGACATTTTCATAGAGAATTGGAGACAGAAGAAGAAGGAGAGAAAGAATGAAAGAATTATCATTAACTGTTGTGAAAATGAATAATTTACACATGATATAATATGTATAGCTCAATGAGTGCAAAATGGAGGAGAACCAATGCACCATAGTGGTGGTCTAGAGTGATATGGACACACACCAGTAGTTACGAGAGTGAAATTCCATCTAGTCTAGTCTCTTAGGGAGTTACAAGAGTGAATTGCCACCTAGTTGAGTTAACTAGTCAACTAGTCTTCAATTAACTTATTGAACAGAGAGTTGTGAGGAGCTAACTCAGGGAATCAAGGCTAATGAGCCAATATGATGATGATACCAAGGCAACGTTTAATTATCATGGTGATTATACTAATGTTTCATGGTGACAAAACCAATGAATCATCTAAACTCAACTAGTCAAACTGAAGTGTCAACTGAAAGAGAATATTCTCCAGGTGGAATATTCTCCCCTAAATATAAGAGACTGTATAATGACTCATTATGACTAATAAACAAGGAAAAACCTTAGGAAAAATAAATCCTAGGTGTGTTTTAAGTAAATCCAACAAAATCACCATGCTTCCATTCGGTTTTATGCAATAAGCCTTATGATCTGCGACTTTGGTGTAGAAATGGATGTCGCCATTGTGATTGTGGCATGAAATTGGTTAAGAATGACTGTCAAATCATCTCAAATAGACGAAGTCACCTCTAGGACCTTGATTGGATGTCTACCTTGTAAAGCATGCCTCCAACCTACATTAAATGCTCTTCCTCTGCATTATTTTCTGTCACTGTACAGATCTGGCCGTGTGAGGACATCCCCTCTAGGGTACTTGGCAGAATTGGTGTTTAAAATAAAAATCGGGGATGAACTTTACAACATTTAGGTTTGGTTTGTTGGTAGTCGAAGGTTAATCAAGGCTATTGGTCAAGGTGGTCTCTGGGTCAAGCCCACAGGCCTCCCCCTTTTACCATTATATATATATATATATATATATATATATATATATATATATATATAATGGTCCATTGGAAGTTTGAACTAGATTTTCCTTGCAACCTCCCACCAAATATATGATGTGATATATGCACGGTATAGGCTCGGAGTTGGTTCATACTTTGTCATTGAATTGGTTGGAATGCAATGGATGTGTGGGATATCGATGGAATAGATTTTTAGTTATGGTGGTTTTCGGATGGTTTGGTTGTCAAATTCGGTGTTGACCAGTCTAGAATTTAATATATATATATATATATATATATATATATATATATTGTTTGTTCATATTCCATCCCACATTGGGAATTTCTAGAGTGAGATGTGGCACCTGTGGATTAGGCCACATGGAACCTTTCCATTCGTCCTACCTTTTCCGGTCAGCTGCCACCTGTATCCCTATCACATGGCCATATATAATTTTCCACGTTAGTGGCACATGTTGTACTATCATCCTGTCACATGGAGGCTCCTGGGTGGTTCCATGTGGCATCACCTGGGATGCCAAGTGGCACTCATCGATATGCCCAAGTGTCCACAAAAAATGACAAAAATGCATGACACATGGCTGCCTCTCTTGCAACCACATCAATATGTTCATGTAAACATGATTTCATATTTATACAATCACTTGCTAAGATTCATCCTGGGCATTTCCAACATTGAGATTTCCTTAAGAGGTGGACATATTGAAGGACTGTGTGGCAGTGAAGGGGGTTAATTTTTCTTTGGATGATGCAAGATAAGGGGAAAGAGAGATGGTGAATTTTTTTTGTTGTGTTTGTAAGAAACCTATGAGAGATTGATTGCTAGCTAGTTTTGGATGTTGATTGTCAGTCTGAGAACCATCCTTGTGGATTCATAGCCATGGCTCGAGGGTGACCTATTGTTGAGACTTGGAACAACAATGTCTAAGGTTGGGTTGAACATCCTTAGTTTGTAGCAAGTTGGTGATTGGTATTATTAAAGATAAGTACTCTTGGTCATGTTTTTCTTTGCTTATATATATTTATTTATGTTGTGTATTGATTATTAACTCTGAGTTATGTCTTTATATGGTGCCTGATTGTTGGTTATTAATGTGCATGTAATATGGTTCATTTCTTTTATAGTATCATGAATATTGATGAATGCATGTGTATATTTAGTTCTTATTTATATAATTAATTGGTATCATAAATTTGATATAGCCTAGAAGGGTGAATTTAGAGGTACTCGGGCAATGGGTATCATTCAAATCAAAGCATAGAACAATCATTTTTGGGTTTGTTGATCTAGGTACGTTACAAAGTGGTGTCATACCATAGAACAATCATTTTTGGTTTTGTTGATCTAGGTACATTACAAAGTGGTATCTGACATATAGGTTACAACATCGGGCCTGGAAGGGCCTGCTACATGACATGACAATAATGTTTGGATGAGTTATTGTAGTGAAATTAATAAATTGCTACAGACAACGACGCAGGGAAATTTTTTGTGGTTTAACCTCTGCTCTTTATCCCTGGAAACCGTAATCAAGTGATTCCTCATGGCCCTAGATTTCAATTGAGCCCTCTCTCTCTTGATTTGGGAACTAGAATAAACAAATATACTTTGAGTAAAACCAGTGCTCAACTACCATAGATGATTCCTCCTTGAAGGTTCTTCACCATTGATCTATAGTTGGGAGTTAAATTATTTATCCCACATGCATGGGAAAGTTTTCAAAATAAGGGTTTATAATAAAAAACAACCCTTAGTTATGTGTGAGTGAAAAGGAAGTCACAGAACAATGTGAAGAAGCATGCCATATAAACTTTTGATCAGTGCCCTAGTGGCCTGGCGGACCGGATCAGACCAGACTCTATATTGGATGCAATATTTAATGTAGAAGCTTGGTGCCCTAGTGGGCCAATATCCTGGTGGTTGGACCAAACCAGAGTTAGATAGAGGGATTTCTCAGAAGTTAATTATGTTGGGTCTGTTGAGTACATTTTTATGCTTCCTTCCACTCCATAAATTATACTTTTGCCTCCAAAACCATCCATTTTGCCTTCATATTATTCCATATTTTCCATAAAATATCTTATGCAAGGTACATTTATCATTCCTTAGCTTAAGAATTGAATTTTCGAATTTTTGGCATTAAAATTAAAAATTTATCAGAAATTACAGGATTTGACTAAATCCCRTAATTGCTCCTAGGTTTGTGTACTTGCAWGACAACTGGGARAAATATGAGACATGKGTCATGATYCTTGATGTACAAGGATGGATGAATACCTATCASCTTCGAGATCTGAWCTTTCCAAGTKTMYRKTCARCACTGGTCAAACAGGGCCACTTCAGTAGAAAATACCCTGTTTTAGCATAAAATCATGGACAATTTTAGATTTTCTTGGGATTTGTTCATATTTTGTGGATCTGAAGGGGGTATTCGACCTTCCTAGCATATTTTATGGATCTGATCATTATCTTTAGGAGGTTTCTTAGCATTATCAGTTTCAAAACTCTTGTATAAATACTCCAAGACATGGACTAGTATGACAACCCTTATGTTAATGAAAAAAACTTTGAATTTGCAGTCTTGAGATCAGTTTTGTGTTTTGTTCCTGATGATGTCTATGAGATGATTATGTGAATGCTTCTGGAAGTTCCTTTTTATTTGAGATGACTTAGGTGTACAAGTGAAGCACTTGAAGGCCCCCTTTGCCAAGCTAGTACACTTCTCCTTTTTCATTCTTTTCAAGCAAATTTTGGTATGAGCTTTAGTTCAGTTTACATTATGTTGTAGATAACACTGTTTCATTTTATTTGATCAAGTTATCTGGTTGATGAATGTGGGAAATAAAATAATGTATCTCTTGTAAAAGAGTTTAGCCTTTTCAGACATTTATAAGCTTCTAGTTTAGATTGAATGCTTACTGTTTTGAATACTTAAAACTAGTTGAATGCTTTTATACTCTAATTGTTGATTAATGGTAAGAGATCTATGAATACAGCTTCTGTAAAGAAGCTGAGAATTTCCTTTCATACTCATCACTTAGATTAGCTTCGATTTATTTCCATTGAAAGAACAAAAGTTATCTCTAAATCCATATATTTTGGATGTGCCTCTAAGTCTTACAAACACCAAATTGAAAATCAATTGCACTCTAATTTACATCATTAGGTTGGAGCCTAACATTTTGGCGTCGTTGCTGGGGAGGCACATTTAGAGATAGGCTTAGAAAACTCATAGGCAGATTTTTCTTTTTTCTTTTTTTAAAAGAAGAAAAAGTACATAACATAATTAATTTTAGTTATCTTTCTTTATGTCTAAACGTAGGGATGATAAAGGTAGATTTTTGAAACAAAACCCCCCAAAAAATAATCAACCATCTGTAGGAGCAGGAACATCTACAACTTCGAAATACGAATCTATTACACCAACTGCTGGAAAAATCACTTTGGAAGAATTAGAAGAAAAACAACATTCAGGACAAAGGTTAACTCTCATAGAAAGACACATTCTATTGGCTCATGAGGTAAAGAAGAAATAAGCACAATCAGAAACATCTTATGTAGGAAAGCAAAAAGAAGAAAAACAACCTATTTTTGAACAAATAGGACAACCTCTTTTTCCAACAGAAATATCTGATTATACTACAGAAAACTTCTTTGCAATGTTAGAAGTTGATAGACAAGTAAGGGAGAGAATGGAAAGGGAATTAGAAAGGAAAATAAATGAAGAAAGAGAAAGGAAAGAACGAGAGGACAGAGAATCACATCAAGAAGAAACACGAGGAGGAGGAAATGATGAAGAGGGGGAAGAAGAACATACTACATTTGCATTTCCAATTGTTCATACACCAACCCTCTTAGGAGATGAAGTAAAAATGAAGAATATTCCTCCTTCTGTTCTTCCAAATTTCTTTGGTATGTACACTAAATACCTTGATTCTTTCATGTTTGAATTTGATATTTTTTGTTGAACATATGGATATACCAATGATGCTCAAAAACTTCGTTTATTTCTTGCAACTTTGAAAGGATATGCATTGAAATGGTTCATGGGGTTGGGAGAAGCAACCATAGTATACTTGAATGACATGAAAAAGAAATTTATTGCTAAATATCATCTCTATTGTAAGTCCAAAGACCCTAAATAAGATATCTTTAAAATGTCTCAAAGTGAAGATGAAAGCTTAGAGGAATATCTAGAAAAAATTCTCTATAATGTGCACAAATCTAAACAATCTAATCTTCCTTTGGATGTCATCCGTACTATATTTTTGAAGAGTGTTTCAGATGAAAATTTGGATGTTATTAATTTAATGGGGACTGGGGAGATTTCTCACTTACCTTTCCCAAAAATTGTTGAATTATGTAAGAAGTACTCAAGGGGAAAAGCTAAAAGAGGACAAGGACAAAGAGATACTGTGACAAAGGAAACAAAATCAATTTCAAATGGTATTACTAAATCAGAATTAGGGCATCTGTTTGAGAAATTTAAAATTGATATCATGAACACACTTGGTTCAAAAATTGACACATTGAAAGCTAAAAAGAAACAAGAGGAACAAGATCAAGTATTATCCATCTTTTGTGCTAAGTGTAGGAAGAAACATGCATTGAAAGATTGTCCTTTAGACAATATTCATATTTGTGGACTGTGTACAGATAACCATGCAACTGATGATTGTCCAAAGTTGAAAGAATTGCAAGCTACTCACATGGAAGAAGGACAAGGAATGGAATCTCTTTACTACTTAGCACCAAGAAAACCTTGGCAACCACGTTTCACAGGTATGTCTCAAAATTCTTCTCCTTAATTCTCTCAATAGTTTCCTCAGAATTTTCAATATCCTATTCAAAATTCATGGAATGTACCCATGCCTTGGAAAGATTGGCCTCCTCAGCAGAACCAAAACCAACCTCCTCAAGGTTGGCGAGGATATGCTCATGGAAATCAGCTATACCAACAGCCATACCAATAGCCCTACCAACATCCATACCAACAGCCCTACCAACAACCATACCAACAACCATACCAACAGCCATACCAAGCTTTTCCTTCTCAACAATTCCAGTAGAATCAACCAAAAAATTCATATTCTCAGCAATCACTACCTGCACCACAACAACTCCAGCTACCATCTAACCAACCTCCACCTAGACCAACTCAATTACCATCCCAACCAATCTCAAATCCTAATAACAAAGTGGAAAAACCCATGTATAACATTGATGAAGGAACATCATTTTCTACATACTCAATCCTTCCTCTTCAAAACATCCACTTAAGGTCTGGGAAAGTTTTACAAAAGGATTGTCCTGTTATTATAGAAGAAAAAATTGAAAAAGAAGAGATTCCTAGCACAGAAAAGTTACCAATAGACAATCAAATCCAGAGGAGTAAAAAAATAAATACCCAAACACCTCCTTTTCCAGAAAGGTTGGTTAAGGAAAAATTACCAATCTCTCTTGCTGAGTTTGATGTCTTAGATGAATTAAAAAAATTCTGTGTGAAAATTCCTTTATTGAAAGCTATCAAGGATATCCCAATCTATACAAAAGCAATTAAGGAATTATGTTCAAAGAAAACCAACAAAAGAAAGAAGGATCCACCAACAATTCATTTAATTGGAAATTTAGCAGGCCTAATGTCAAATACTATTTCAATTGAAAAATATATTGACCCAGGAATTCCAATGGTAACAATAACAATCAACAATTTTTCAATCTCTAAAACATTAATTGACTTAGGAGTAGCTATCAATGTGATGACATTAGAAACAATGAGATATTTGAATCTGCAAAATCTTCAACCAACCACTACGGTCCTAGAATTAGCTGATAGATCTAAAGTAGTTCATGAAGGTATACTTGAAGATATCACAGTTTCTTTGGATTCTTGGGAGTATCCAGTAGATTTCCTAGTTCTTCAACCAAAATCTAATCTAGGAGGCCATCCATTGATTATTTGAAGACCTTGGTTGGCCATAGCTGATGCTTTCATTAGTTGTAGAATAGGGAATATGATTATCTCACATGGAACTGAAAGGAAACATATCACACTTTATCCTCTTGCTCAAAAAACCTTTTGTAATAGATCAATTACCATGGCTTGATGAAACAAAGCAACAACAGGAAGAAGTAATTCAACCTATCTTAAGTATTAATCAAGCCTTTGATTTTAGAGAGGAAAATAATGAAGATCTGTTAGACTATTTCATTTCTGAACCAGATATCTCGGAAGAATTAAGAGACATATAATACATTGTTGCAGATAAGATTTTAGGACATAATTTTCAAGAAAATTGCACAATACATTCTTTAGAATCAACATTTAATAACATTTTTCCAGTTATCTCCATGGAAAATACTCAAATCAAGATAATTGAAATTAGTCTTGGGAAATATTTGAATATTGGCACAAAATTTGAACCATCTCAAGAAGAACAATTGATTGCATTATTGAAGAAATATAATAAAGGATTTGCTTGGGAATATACTGATATGTAGGGGATTCATCCTGAAACATGCACTCATCATATCTACACAGATGATAACATGAGACCTCTCCGACAACCACAACAAAGAATGAATCCAATGTTGAAAGAGGCAGTCTAAGAAGAATTGCAAAAATTATTAAAGGTAGGATTCATCTACCCTATCTCTAATAGTCAATGGGTTTCTCCATTAGTTGTTGTACCTAAGAAAAATGGAAAATGGAGAATATGTGTAGAATATAGAAAATTAAACAAAGCAACACTTAGAGATCATTTTCCATTACCATTCATAGATCAAGTCTTAGATGCACTAGCTGGGAAAATATATTTTTCCTTCCTAGATGGATTTAGTGGCTATAATCAAATCAATATAGCATTAGAAGATCAG
>ML778406.1:370639-398066 GCA_009831015.1 Picea engelmannii
ATATATATATATATAAGGAGTTTAGTTGTGAAAACCCAGACAACTGGCACAATATAAACTTGAATTTTCATTGGAAAACCAAGTCAAATTGGCCAATCAAAATTCTCCAAAAACATTTTTTTATTACCTTGTAGTTTCATTTACATCATGCATTTGTACATAACAGTTTTTGAAAAGTTTTTATGTCAAATACTTGAGGACAAGTCAATAAATAAGGCTGAGGGGGATGAGGTATAAATTTATGAAGACTCTTTGAATACCTTTCAAGCCTTCTACAGATGGAAAAATTCATTTCAAAGAGAAATGCATCCAGCAAAGGGATCTGAAGCAATGCATCCAGCAGAGGGACCTGAGAAAACACAAAGAATATCAACTTCATCTATCAGAGGGCCCTGAGGAAGATGCTAAGAAAAAGAAATACAAAAATAAATTTATCAAATTTGAGAACTTGCAGCAACATTCCAGCCAACTTCAACTAGGTAAACACAATGAGCAAACAAGTTAGTATACATTTTTCTTTTTAATGCTTTAAAAATTTGGAAAATTCTTCGTAAGCTAAAGAAATGATAAAAATCCTATCTTTCCCTTCCTCTACATCATCTTTTCATCACTTCATTTTATATACCCTCACAGCATAATTTTTGTTACTCAAGGCAACCAGGTTGTTCTCCAAGGGAGCTATAAGAAGAACTTATGGTTTCACTATCAAACAACAAGAGCATGAAAGATATTCTTGTAAATATTTTATGGTTTCCAAAATCCTTACATACACTTTCAAAACATGATTATCAACTTGATTAGACAAATATAATGTTTTGGAAATGTTAAATGCTCTGTTTTATGAAGACATAAGTCGCATACACATATGGGAAAAGAAATTGTTGTTTGCATACATATTGAGGAAGGGGTCATAAGGAGAATACCTTAAGCATGATAAAGTGGATGGTTACTCAAAGTAAATGAATCAAGGAGTCATAAGTTGGATAAACACATTTTCAAAATCATTTCCTATGATGATTACAAGGAAGAGGGGAAGTACAAAGGTATAAATGAAGAAAAAGGTCATCCTCAACAATGATCGACCTATACAAAGGTGGTACACTTGTACATCATAGTACCCACGTTTTTTACCTCCATAAGAAATAATTTTACCCCTGCACTCTCATTTTCATTCTCCTCCAGCGCTCCCTTCACATCCTTCATCCCCATCTCTGCTCCAAATGCATGCATTGAAACCAATTTAGCTCTGTTTCAAACACTCCAGTGCCATACGAAATCCAGAATACCCCTAATTTCGTTCCTTCCTTTGCTTACCCAGCCTGAAAACTCTGTTAGACAGTTAAAAATCAAATGGTATGTTGACAATTCTAATGTCAACATACATCATTCTCGCCTTGTAGAAGAAAACGTGGAATTTGAAAGGGAATGCGTGGAGAGTAAAGGCAAAGAGAACGTGTTCTAGAAGGAGTCAGCCAGGGAAAGGTAAGTTCGAATTCAATGTTAACAATTGTTAAGCTAAGTGCCAAATTCGACTTCCTGAGGATGATTTTGAGAACAAAAACAATTCATTTCTAGCAGAGGTTGATCGTAAGAAGAAAAAATAAAGATGGGTTTCAACAATAAGGTATAGAGTTTTTTTTAATTGTAGATTGAATTGCCATGTATGCCCTTTCATCAAAAAATTTATGATTGAAAACAGAGAGCAGTTTAGAAATTAAAAAAAAAAAAAGATGAGATTTTCTTTGTTTCATTTGAACAAAAAATTCTTGTTGAAAGAACATTCACAGAATTGAATTAAAACAGAGTCTGCAAGTTTGAAGAATAAATCAAAACAATTGATTGAAGAATATACAGGGTTGAATTTTTTGGACAAGGATAGACCTCCTTTTTGTATAAGCAGCGAAATATTTTTTAGGGTCTTTCTCTTAAAAATTGAAAGAATGGTGTCTAGGTATGAACCAGAGAAGTTTGATCAATCAAAAATTCATAAGAACTGTATACAAATTCTTGAGAAAAATCAGTGGATATATTTCTTTGAGAATTTTGATGGATATTGTGAGAAGGTTGTTTTAGAGTTTGCCTATTCATTGAATGGAGACAAGGCCATTGTTGGTAACATCACCATTAGAATTTCTGAAGATGTAATTGCGCAGATCATTGGATTACCTCAAACTGGAGAAAGATACTTCAAAACTAAACACTTTAAAGACAAATCATGGGCATCTTTTATTTCCAGATCTAGGGTGGCAGCAGTTAATTGGAAAAAGGGAATTCCTAGGAGTTGGTTGATTCATCCTTGGGATGAATTAGCCTATCTCATCCAGAAGTTTATAACTTGTGAAGGAAGATTTAGTATTATCTACTTATATCACATCAAGCTACTACAACATTTAAAAAGTGACTCTGAAATTAACATGCCCTACTTTCTACTGCAAAGCCTTTCTAATATGGCTAAAGCTGTTCAAAAACAAGGGAGGAATACAAAAAAGAGTCTATACCATTGTGGCTTCATTAAAATGATCATCATACATGAGCTACAGAAACAGAACTTGACTTGGCAACAGTTTATCAGTGAGAATGGTTTTGAAACAGTGGAAGAGGAAGTAAAATAGGAACAAATCTTGGTTGTGACAGATGATGAGGAAGAAATAAAAAACCCCAAGGCAACAATCTCAAAACAGCCTATGGGGAGGGGAAGAACAAGAAGCATGGTGAAAATGGAGAAAGAATTCCAAGAAAAATATAAGGTTTTCACCACATATAAAAAAAAAATCAAGGAAACGCCAACAAAACCAAATTGATGAAGCACAACAAGCACAATATGCACACCTTCAGACTATGGAGAAACAAAGAAAGATAGGGAAAACACAATCATTGGAAAATGATGATTTTGAAGGACAAGAAACTTCCACATATGAGAAAATGAGAAAAGATGTGAAACAATTAATTGAAGATATGAAAGATGAAACTCAACCTCCACAGACAGTAGAACAAATAGAAAAAATGGCTAGTGGGTCCACATCAGAACTTGATAAGAAAAGCAAGAAAATAAAGAAAATGAAGAAAAAGATCAAGGAAATTGAAGTCCTGGAAAGGTACTTAAAAACAAAGAAAAAAATGTGAAGGAATCAAAGCCATAGAACACGGGAAGAGAATGAAACCGTTAAGAAAAAGAATAAGAAGCTTCAAAAGCAAAACAAACTAATTTCGAAACATGCCTACAAATGGTTTCAACAGAAGAAGGCATACAAAGAAAAATATCAAAGACTGAAAGTTATTCATACAACTCAGGTTAATGTGGATACATTGTTGCAGGCAACAGAGGTGGCAGAATATTACTGACAGAGGTTCAAGAACATTTTGTTTTTGTGCATGAGGACATGCAAAGTCTTCCTCTTGGGGGAGATGTTGAGTACATTTTTATGCTTCCTTACACTCCATAAACTATACTTTTGCCTCCAAAACCATCCATTTTACCTTCATATTATTCCATATTTTCCATAAAATAGCTTATGCAAGGTACATTTATCATTCCTTAGCTTAAGAATTGAATTTTCAAATTTTTGGCATTAAAATTAAAAAATTATCAGAACATACAGGATTTGACTAAATCCCATAATTGCTCCTGGGTTCGTGTACTTGCAGGATAGTTGGGCGAAATATGAGACATGGGTCATGATCCTTTATGTAAAAGGATGGATGAATACCTATCAACTTCAAGATGTGAGCTTTCCGAGTGTCCGGTCAATGCTGGTCAAACAGGGCCACTTCAACAGAAAATACCTTGTTTTAGCATAAAATCATGGACAGTTTTAGATTTTCTTGGGATTTGTTCATATTTTGTGGATTTGAAGGGGTATTCGACCTTCCTAGCATATTTTATGGATCTGATCATTATCTTTAGGAGGTTTCTTGGCATTATTAGTTTCAAAACTCTTGTATAAATACTCCAAGACATGGACTAGTATGACAACCCTTATGTTAATGAACCAAACTTTGAATTTGCAGTCTTGAGATTAGTTTTTTGTTTTGTTCTTGATGATGTCTATGAGATGATTATGTGAATGGTTTTGGAAGTTCCTTTTTAGCTGAGACGACTTAGGTGTACAAGTGAAGCACTGGAGGGCCCCTTTTGCCAAGCTAGTACACTTCTCCTTTTTCATTCTTTTCAAGCAAATTTTGGTATGAGATTTAGTTCAGTTTGCATTATGTTGTAGATTGTTGTGTTTTATTTGATCAAGTTATCTAGATGATGAATGTGGGAAAGAAAAGAATGTATCTCTTGTAAAAGAGTTTATCCTTTTCAGACATTTATAAGCTTCTAGTTTAGATTGAATGCTTACTGTTTTGAATACTTAAAACTAGTTGAATGTTTTTCTACTCTAATTGTTGATTAATGGTAAGAGATCTATGAATACACCTTCTATAAATAAGCTTAGAATTTCCTTTCATACTCAACACTTAGATTAGCTTCGATTTATTTCCATCGAAAGAACAAAAGTTATCTCTAAATCCATATATTTTGGATGTGCCTCTTAGTCTTACAAACACCGGATTAACTATCAATTGCACTCTAATTTACATTGGTAGGTTGGATCCTAACAGGTTCGATGGCCTGTTGCCTCAATGGGACACTATCATGGTGGTCATATCAGACTGGATTTCATAGAGGAAGCTAGATGGAGGTTGTGTCGAGCTCCCGGTGGGTTCATGCCTCGATTGGACGATAGTCTGGAGGTTGGATCAGGATGGAGTCGATCGTGGGAGATCGATAGAGGAATTACATAGGGTGCTCAGTGAGATGATGCAATTGTGGTCAGGAAAGATACTGGATATGATAAACATTTGAGTAGTGTCAAGCACGGGCAGCCAATAACTGATATCTCTGTGGGTTGATGGCCTAGATATTGGATATAGGAAAGTTTCATGTGTTGATGTGGGAATGTTATAGATACCTGATACCTCGGTGGGTCGATGCTCTGATTCCACATCATCTTCCATGTCATAGCCACATCAACACCACATTAATTCCATGTTGGTAGATTTCCATGTAGGAAAATATTGTGGATAAATTAAAAAAAAAAAAAAACAAGTGTGGAACCATTTTCTTATTTTTTCCATAATAAAAAAAAATTAATTCATATTTGGACCAAACTTTTGTTTTTTTTTCCGCAAAGAGAAAATCTGCAAAAGTGCCAGAGAGGGCCACTAACCATTTTTGCTTGGACTTGTCAGAAATTGTAAAATAGTGGTTTTTAAAGATCTGAGTCTAGATCATTGGAAGATGACCAGATTTAGTTGAAACTCTTGGAGAGAGTCCAAAAAGAAGGCGTGGAAATAACCCATGAAATAACTAAAAAAATTCTAAAGGGATTGGAATGGGGATGCTGAAATAGTCCAAAATCCACTATTTCGAGCCACTTTTTGGGGATTTTTGGGATTTTCAAAGGAGGAAAAGCGACCCTAGATCACAAACATGAAATTTTTTATTACTCGATAGTTTTTTACTCATCAAGATATACAACTTTGGATTATTGAATTTTTTCCAAAAGTGCCCAGATTGAGAGATAACTAGTTTTGCGAAAAAAATTCCATGTATGAGATAAATTATAAAAACGACAAACTTGCAGATTCCATATTGTTGTATTTTTACTGGAGCATTAGATTGAGAATATACTAGTTTGTATGAGTTCCCTACTATTATTTCTATCTATTTCTTCTGCAAAATTTTCTCTAGTTCCTGAAATATTTTCTTCTACAATTGACATAAGTTGGTCTTTCAGTAAAATTGCACTAGTGGAAAAAGTGCACAAATGGGGTGAAAATGGATTTTTGAAGAAGTCATAAATGTCATCTCAAAGATCATATTCATGCTTAGGAATAGTCATTATAAATATGATTCAGAGGATAATACCTTGAAATTATTGTAATTTGGAGAACTATGATATAATTGCTCATGAGTTGAGCAGAAAAAGGACCTATAGATAATAGAATTAATTGACAATTTTTTTTATAATTTGCATAATTCTAACAAAAATAATTTCTTGCAAATTTTGTACAATTAGGGGATAAAAAGAAATTGTTTCAAGATAAGAATTCATATTTGGGACATGGAGGAAGGAGAGGCTTCCTTCAGTCGCGAAAAAGAATCGAAACGTCAAAATATCAATGTCGGTAATGTAGAGACAAAACCTAATGAACACATAAGCAGAGCAAAGATAGAAACATTAATAGAGATTGTGAGAAGATTGAAAATACAATTCCAAAGTTATAAAGTGTTGTAAATACCGAGAGGGGGGAGTGAATCAATATTACCTTTTTAAATAATTAGTTATTACTTTCTTATTCTATTTATCATCAAAGTAGATCAACAATGGACTTGTATTTAAGAATCAATTATATAAGTATACTTAACAGGAATTACACAGTTTATAAAGAATAATTTGTGACTATGAAGGACAACAATCCTCTTTATAGCACCAAATCTTGGAGACACAAATCCCCTTCTTTCGGGAATGAGCCCCAGGAGCACAAACTCCCTTTTTTTAGGGCACCAATCCTAGGAAGCACCAACTCCCTTGTTTTACGGCACCAACTCTAGGAAGCACCAACTCCCTTGTTTTAGGGAACCAACTCTAGGAAGCAACAACTCCCTTATTTTCACACTTTACTTAGAAAAGGATATGAGTCTTTCATTTCTCCTCCCTTCCACCCACACTACATAAGTATCTTCAGTTTTTGTTCTTGGGCTCTCCTTCTTATTTTTATCTTCTGATATGGACTGCAGAGACACTTCATCTTTAACCATTCTTTCTCGCTTATATAGTTTCCCAACTATTGTGAGATTTGAAGCATTGTGTCCCTTTGTTTGAACTAGTGCACATTTTCATTTTGTTGAACAAAAAATAATGTTTATCTTTTTAAATTATAATTAATATATTCCTTTATTATTATTCATACATTATCGTTAAATATTTTCAATTTAGTAAGAGGGATTTTCATAAATCGATCACATGTTTGGATCGATTTACTTTAACTTGATCCCATGCATCTTTATCTCATTCTTTTTATTTTTTTGCATCCCCATTTCTCCAAGAGATCATATTTGATATTTTACCAGCTCTTTGTATTGTTATGGTGTTCTTCTTTGGTTTCCTATAAGAAACATAGTTAAGCCCTAGGTGCTTTATCTTTCCTTTATGTAACCATGGGCTCAAAACCACATCCTTATCCATTCCAAGAATTGTTATGTTACTGCTTTCTCTCTTACCCCTTATTATTATACATGAGACCATATTGAAATTTCCGAGGGATTATTTAATTCTAGGCCCTGTTGTGCTCCTTGTTAGCTTCTTTACCTTATCACGTGATTGGTGTTAGAACCAAGTCCTCTAGTACTCCAACCTTCAAGATTTCTGACATTTGCAATCTTCCAACTCCCCAGAGTAAATTCCACCGAAGTGTGTATACTCTATTCACTAGTAGATCAAATGGTTCTGACTTAATATGTGGTTGAGTGCATGGTCTGTGAAAACTAAACAAGGTATTTTGTTAATGTCCTTCTCATTGTTTGCTTTTTGGATCTCAACCATGGATCTTCCTTCTCGATGGACGGTCAGATATTACATTGGGGCTTCATCTCTTTGGGACTTTGGGTTGCTGGAAACCTGAAGTACTTCAATTCCTATGGAGGCTTACCTACCAAATAAGTCATAACACGACGATGACTGCTTGTTGTCAGTTAACATCTCATTCTTACTCTATCCTACCACTACACTTGATCTAATAATATACTTGATCAGTTAACCTGTAATATCTTAGATCAATGAACAACATTAGTTCATGAATTTTCCCTTCGGTGCTTCCAAAATTTTTTCTAGTAGGAGAAGCTAAACATCCCCAAAGGCTGTAATCTCGGAGTGATGTGGCTTGTTTATGTCACCATTGATGTGGCATAGGTTGAGTGGTTTCCATGTGTCACCTTTATTAGTGAATTTTGTATACCTAATGTTCCAAATAGACCTTGACACTTATCACCAGTCGATTGGGCCACATGTCATATTTGTCTTCTCCTTCATATCTCCCTCCTGGATCATGGCTTTGCACTTTGTGGCTTCAATACTTCATGGCTTAAGAAGTTTTAGTTGTTTATTAATCTTTGTAATCCTAGAGTGGTCAACATCGGGATGAATATTCCTTCCCTCGCACGATCGAACGGTCCATGGATTCCTCATTATCCATAAATCATTCTTTATTGGATGACTAGAGGGATTTTGGTGATTCCAAGACTCCAAAATAATATGTCTCCTTCATGTTATAGCAATATTTGCCTCACGCCATGCAACTTTCTCAGAAGGCATTTTCCATTACCCTATGCAGACTTGAAGTCCCCTTTTTCATTTCCTAGAGATAAAAAATCATATTTTTCCACATATACATGCCCTACAAGTTATACAACATGCATATATGGAGTGTTGATTAATTGGGTTGGTTTTCATTGATGTCAACCCTTGAAGAAAGTACAATGGTGAATTTTGGTAGCACAAAGGTTTGGGTAATGGACCCAAGTTTGGTTGATGGATAATGGTATGAATTTTGATATATTTTCTGGTAATACTATTCTAGATGGATAGTACATGTCATGCCATTTCTGCTGGTATGTGGAACATCACATAAATCCTCACGGTTAGAGAGTTATTGCCATGTGAAGTTGGAGAACCCTCGTGAGTTATCTAGAAGCCCCAAAAAGTCAAAGTGTTTGAAAAATAAATTATTTAAATAATAAAGTTAATGGAGAACTCCCTAAAATAAGGAAAGTGGAATGCTACATGAAAGTATAAATAAGAGGCAAGGCTCTCTCATTTAATCACACTTGAACATATTGAATATATTTTGTTGTGTAAGGATTATTGCAACTACTCATTGATACATCTGAAGTTGCGAAAGTCTGAGGTAGTATGAAGGGTTGACGACGAATGTTTCAGAATTACAATGAATACTAAAAAACCCTAATTTCTGAGGCATACACGAGCTCACTGTGTATTAGGGTGTGTACATACGTGGGATGACAGTGTATTAGGCTGCGTACATACATGATATGGAAATGTATTAGGGTACGTACATGTGGGTAAAGACATGGAAACTTGAGAAGATGAAGATGCAGAGGTTCTAGATTCTGATATCAAGCTCCCAGGAAGGTCTACAATGCTCAGATACATCAGATATATCCATTGGTTCAAAAGGTATGTCTTATTTCTATGAATAGTTGGATTTTGATGTATGCATGAGAAATGGTTATGGAGATTTGAGGATTCTCCCTAGAGAGACTAGTGGTTGCATGGGATCTTTTGTATATCTATAGAAATACAATTCTAGTATATTTATCATTGATACTTCTTGTTAGAGTTGAGGCACTTCTTGTATTTCTTGGCATATGGATAAGGGTTTTTGTGGTACATGGTTGAGAGCCTATATTGGTTGAAGTATTGAGAAGATGAATATTAGAAAGGGTTTGAAGTCTAGATCATGTGAGGACTATTATACTTATTCATGATTACACACACCTATGGCACATGACTGGAGAGAAATATAGAGTTTTTGGGTAAAGGTTATGTATAAGGATGCATTCAGAGGGTACAGATACAGTCTAGATATAGTGATAGGTTATAGATCTATGTGAAAGAAGTTACAGAGGGTCAAAAGTTTTCAGAAGGCATACACAAGTTGCATAACAGTTTGGTCGTGTACATACGTGGGCTGCATAACGGATATGGAGCATACATACATGTGTTGTAGAACTATAGGTCACGTATCTATTGTATTTTGTTTGATATATGTTCAGTTCAGGTACATGTTGATTGCAGGCCAATAGTACAGGTTGGTTGCAGGTCAGTGGTACAGGTTGGCACAGTTGTATAGTGGTATATCTCATAGTGATAGTGTGATAGTGGTTCCATGATTCTACTTATATTTCAGGGTGGTTGGATGGGGAAAGGACAGGTCCTTGTAGCCACCTTCCGATTGTATCTGGAGAGCTTAGGGGGTTGTAGCCTCCTTCTGGTTGTAGCCAGAGAATTGGGGAGTTGGAGATTCCCTCAGGTTGTATCCTGAGAAACTAGGGGGTTGGAGCCTCCTTCCAGTTGTAGCAAGAAAACAAAGGAAGTTGGTGCTTCCAATGAATGTAACTCTTCAATACATATAAGAAAAATTATTCTGTGGTTTTCTACCACTTTGGGTTTCCACATAAAAATAATGGTGTACTGTGTATGTCTATGATTGCTCATTTTATCATTTTTTATTTACTCTACAATTATTGGATGATAATGCTACACTGATATAACACTTGTATTATATGGTTAAAAATGATTAAATCTCTCTATTATTGATTCACCCCCCCCCCCTCTCAGTAATCCAACAATTGGTATCATAGGAGGTGCCTTCAGAAATCAGTTTAACCACTAAAAAGTAGATCATGGAGAGAAACAACATGTATAACAATGGAATACCATAGTTTGATGGACATAAGTATGCATTTTGGAGCAGAAGGATGAAAACATATATACAAGCATAGGGATTTGAAATTTGACAATCAATTGTAGATGGATACCAAGAACCAACAGTTCCTCTGAAAAATTAAATAGCAATAAAACTCGGTGAAAATATTTCCAAAGCCACAAATGCACTTCTGAATGGTCTTTGTGAATTGGTATTCACCAATGTTATAAATTGTAAATCCGCTAAAGATATTTGGGACAAACTTCAAAATATTTATGAAGGAGATTCAAAAGTCAAAGCAGCAAAGCTTCAAACTTACAGAGTTAAGTTCGAACAACTAAAGATGAAGGAAGATAAGAATAATGCAGCTTATTTATTATGAGTCGATGAAACCGTAAATGAAATTATAGGTTTGGGAGAAGAAATCAAAGAATCTGTAATTGTTCAAAAGGTACTAATATCTCTTCCTATGAGATTTGACCCTAAGATATTGACACTATAAGAAAGAGAAGATATAGACTCAATAAGCATGGATGAACTACATGGAATCTTCATAGCATATGAAATGAGAAATGAAAAGGAAAATCCAGATACAAAAGAAGCAGCTTTCAAAGCATCCAAAAGGTCAAAGAAAAAGTAAAAAGAACATAGCAACAATAGTGACATCTCGGAAGATGATGAATAAGTGGTCAACTTTGTCAGAAGATTGAACAAGGGAACCAACGAAAACTATAGAGGTAAGTTTCCTTTGATTTGTCTTAGTTGTGATGTTATTGGTCATTTTTATAACAAAGGTCCTCATAAGAAAAATAAGAGGAATGATGAAGATTACTCAAATAGAAAACCAACATATAAAGGCAAAAGAACCACAAAAAAAGTTTTCAAGAAAAGCTTATGCACCAAATAAGACATCTCATCATCAGATGAATATGAAGTCAGTGACAGTGAGACAGAAAGAGTTTTATTCATGGAAGTAGAAGTTTCTGACAAAGAAGAAATTGAAGAAGAATATGAAGAGGCTTAAGAAGAATATGAAGAGGTAGAAGTTGAATACCGAGAAGAATTGTTGTGTGCCATAGAAGTTGTAAGAACAAAAAACAAGAAAAACAAGAAGCTACAAGCGAAACTAGACAAGAAAGAAGACACTCATGAACTAGAGAAAATGATCACAAATTTGAAGGTTCAAATAGAAGAAGATAAAAGAATTGAATAAGCACTCAAAGAACAGCTAGAAGAAAGAGACAGGATAATTGGAAATTTTGAAGAAAATATTGTCACATTATGAAAGGATCTTCAAAAGAAAAATATGCAGAACAACTCAAAAGTTTTGGATGACATTATCAACAGTCAAAATCCCCATCATGACAAGTATAGAATGTTATGAGGAAAATCTCTCTATGGCTAGCAGTAAATCACAACAGACGGAAATGACTGCATAAAACAACTCTATTCTCAAGTATGTTATATAAACAAATATGATAGTAAGACAAGATAAAATTCCTACCTCATTCAGATGTTAGATGAAATCCATTGTTGAGCACTTGACCCAAAGCAATATACCTACAACTAGTCCTCAAAAACCAAGAAAAGCAAGCATATGGTGATAATATATGATTTTATCACATTCAATAACATAATCCAGTAATATACATAACAAATACGCCCATGGAATGATAATTCAAATATTTTCAAGATATCAATTGGACGTGAAAATAGTATTTCTATTAATATATGATAAGAAGAAGTGAAAAAGTTACAGACTTCCATGTTGGGACAGTTCAAAACCGAGAAACAAAGTTCCTTCCAGCTGGGCCTCCACCACTTCAATCCTCCACCAAAGACAAGCTCATAAAAGATATACAATGAAGTTCTCAATCAATAATGGAAGAGCTTGGGGGTTGAAAATTGTGTTCAGACTTGAAGGACAAAGGGATATAGACTCAATATGAAGTAAATAATTTATCCAGAGTAACTTTGCTCTCAAAGTTGAATTCTTTCTCCACCTTTCCATAGCTCGGAATTGGCCCATTTATAGCCTTCAAATGGAATTGAAGGGTCGAGTCGGAATGTTTCCAGTATATGGAATGCCAAGTATCATAGATCTCCTATCGTGACATGGAAACTTGACACCATTTTTCATTTCTGGGCACAAATCTCGTTGCACGTGGGCTGTAGTGGTGTAGCCTGCATATACACATGTTATATAGTAGGAAAGGTACGTACATGTGGGAAAAATGTATTTTTTATATTTGGGACTTGAAAAAAGGGATGAAAAGTCTGCATAAGGAAATGGAAAAAGGCCCTCTATGCAATATTGCATAGGGTGAGGAAAATATTGCTATAACATGGAATTGGATACAATCAGACAGAAAAGCGATCAAGATCCAAAACAATAGAACAAGAAACATATCCAAAACGATATGCAAAAACAATCAAAGGAGATATGAAGACCTACAAAGAATATTACAGGGACACTCCTCCACCGAGAAGATTCAGATTTCAGAATCAACGACCAAAAGATAGGCCTCGGGAAGAAGAAGGATTCAGAAGAGAAACTCCTTTCAAAATATCTTCAACTCCCAGGTATCAAACTATATTTTTTGGTTTATGTTATGCATGTAATAATTTTGTACGTAAAGCTATGAATTGCAAAGCTAACAGCAGGAACATAAAAGGATTTGAAAATCATACACAAAAGGGTTATCCAAGAAGGCTCGGTGAAACATATAGAAGAACTTACAATAGGTTTGAATCATTGAGCACTGAAGTGGAATGTTGCAAGTGTAACAACTTTGGACACATGGCCAGATATTTCAGAATGATAGTTCCTCCTAGAGAACCACAAAAGAACAACAACAGTTATAGACAGGAACCTCAGAAGAGAACATGGATACAAAAGCATAATCAGTATAGTAATGAAGAATGCACACCCACTCTACAATATAAGAAAAATAAATGTGGTTGGTATGTTGACAGTGTCTGCTTAAAACACATGACAGGTGATAAAGAAAGGTTTCTTACATTAATAAAGGAAAGAGATGGATCAGTCGCCTTCGAAAATGATGATTCAACTAAAATCATTGGGAAAGGAATAGTCAGAATTGGAAGCAAGAATACCAAGGCAGAAAATGTTCTACTAGTAGAAGATATGAAACATAATATTCTAAGTGTGAGTCAAATGTGTGACCAAGGTAATAATGTTACTTTCGATTCATAAAAGTGAAACATAAGAAAAGAAGGTTCAGGAAAATTGATTGCAACAACTACAATAACTTCAAGAAACATATATGTACTAAGTGAAATTGGAAATGAAAATTGTTGTCTAGTAAAGGAAGATGAAAGTTGGATATGGCACATAAGAATAGGGAACATCATACACTTTGATAACCTTGTCAAAGTCAGAAAAAGGAAGTAGTTAGAGAAATGCCCCAGATTATGAAACCAACCAATACTTTATGCAAGCATTGTCAACAAGGAAAGAAAACAAAGACCAGGTTTAAATCAAAAGAATATTCAATGACAAGACCACTAGAAATTTTGCATACTAATCTAGTTGGACCAACTACAACAAAGGGTTGAAAAGGTGATAAATAATTTATGTTATTAGTTGATGATTATAAAATAATGACTACAGTTTTATTTCTCAAGAATAAGTTGGAATCTTTTAAAAACTTCAAGGTCTACAAGGAAATGGTTGAAAATGAAATGGATTCAAAAATCAAATGTTTGAGATCTGATAATGGAGGAGATTTCACTTCAAAGGAATTTATGGACTACTGTAGCAGGCATGGAATAAAAATGAAATTCTCCATTGCTAGGACGCCTCAACAAAATGGATTTGTTGAAAGAAAGAATAAGACAGTACATGAAATGGCTCAAACAATGTTAATGGATTCCAAATTGATAGATATATTTTGGACACATGCAGTGCATACAACATTTCACATTAAAAACAAAGTAATGCTCAGAAACACCACTGAAAAAACTCCCTACGAGATATGGAAAGGAATACCAACAAATGTGAAGCACTTCATAGTATTTGGAAACAAATGCTCCATCAAAAGAGAAGATGGAAGAATGGGAAATTTTGACTCTCGTGTGGAAAAAGGAGTACTTGTTGGTTACTCAAGTACAAATAAGGCATACAAGTGTTACAATTTGAGGTTGAACAAAGTTGTGGAAAGCATCAATCTAACAATTGATGAAAAAGGTGGAGGAGAATTAAAGGAAGAAGAAAATGGATAAATGGAACAACTTTACGAAGAAAAAGTAGAAGATGAAGAATAAGTGGAAGGGGAAGATGAAGAGGATCGGACAGAGGTAGAAGAGAAAGTTCAACAAGTTCCTCCAAAGACACCTAGTAAACGAGTACAGAAGAATCATCCTTCAAATTAGATTATCGGAAACAAAGATGCAGGAGTTGAGACTAGAAGAAGAATCCATTCACCATAACAAACACACCTAGCACTCTGATCTATGATTGAACCAAATAGTTTTGAAGAGCCCATGAAGGATGAATTTGGGAATAAGGCCATGGATGAAGAATTGGATCAAATAGAGAAGAATGACACTTGGGAACTGGTTCCAAGACCAAATAATAAGAATGTGATTGGCACAAAGTGGGTATTCATAAATAAATTGAATTAAGATGGATAGGTTACAAGGAACAAATATAGATTGGTATGTAAATAATATGCATAGGTTGAAGTAATAGCCTTTGAAGAGACATTTTCTCCAGTTGCCAGAATGGAAGAAATCTGATTGCTCCTAGCTTATGCATACTCCAAGAATATTAAAGTGTATCATATGGACGTGAAATCATCTTTTCTGAACAGAGAACTTGAAGAAGAAGTCTACATTGAACAACCAGAAGGATTTCAGTTGTCAGAGAATGCAGATTATGTGTGTAAATGGAAGAATGAATTGTATGTTCTAAAATAGGCACCTAGAGAATGGTACTCTAGACTAGATAAATATCTACAACAGGAAGAGTTCAGAAAAGGAAGTGCAGAAAAAAACCTCTACATCAAGGTAACTCAAGATAGTATTTTATTAATTGAAGTTTATGTTGATATTATTTTTGGAAGTACTAATAACATATTAAGATAAAAATTTGCAAAGGATATGTAGAATGAATTTGAAATTTCATTAATTGGAGAACTATCCTTCTATATGGGTCTTCACATACATCAAAGAAACCAAGGAGTTTTTATTTCTCAAACTAAGTATGTCAAAGAAATTCTAAAGAGGTTTAGAATGGAAGATTTCAAACCAATTACCACTCCTATGAAAACCAGTTGCAAGTTGAGAAATGATGATGATTCAAAGTATAAAGACTAGAGGAAATACAGGTCAATGATTGGTAGCTTACTATATGTGACAACATCCAGATCAAATGTAATGCAGGAAGTTGGACAAGTGGCTCGATTTCAAGAAGCACAAAAGGAATCACATGTATTAGCAGTGAAGAGGATTTTTAGATATCTCAAAGAAACATAAGAGTTTGGATTATGGTATCCAAAAGGAAATGATCTATCACTTATTTCCCACATAGATGTAGATTGGGAAGGTTGCATTGATGACTGACAAAGCACCTGTGGAGAAACGTTCTAATTGGGTGAGTTTTCAGTATCATGGTTAAGAAAGAAACAATCATCAATATCCTTATCTACAGTCGAGCCAGAGTATATTGCAACAACAACATGTTGTACACATGGTCTATGGGTGAAAAACATTCTGAGAAATATATAGGTTGAGTATGATGAGCCCATTCCAATCTATTATGATAATACAAGCGCCATCAATATCTCAAAGAACTCGGTGATGCACTCCAAGATGAAGCACATTGCAATAACATATCACTTTCTACGGGAATAGGTTACAGTGAAGAACATCAGAGTTGAATATGTGGTCACAAAAGAAAAAGTAGAAGACATATTTACAAAACCGCTTCTAAGAGAATCCTTTGAGTATCTTCACCAAAGACTCGGAGTAATTTCTACTCCAAAATGAATGCTTTTGAATGATTATCTTATATGTCTTAGATATACATGAGGAAGCACCATAAAGAGGATAGTTTAGGTCCGGAGATCAGTTTTAGGAAGAGTTCAGTCAGGAGAAGTATCCCCAAGGATAGTTCAGTTAGGAGGAGCATCGCTAGATGGAAAGACGCCTTTGCCATTGATGACAAAGGGGCAGATATTTACCATATGAAGAGCACAAAGACATGGTTCTAGGGGGAGCGATGGTCACAGGGGGAGCATGAGTGATATGAATTCAATATTGTATGACATGACTTCAGTATTTCATCAGAGTGTTTCCATCAATGCCAAAGGGGGGTATTGTTTATTAATTGGGTTGGTTTTCATTGATGTCAACCGTTGAAGAAATTTCGGTAGTGAATTTTGGTAGCACAAAGGGTTGGGTAATGGACCCAAGTTTGGTTGATCGATAATGGTATGTGTTTTGATATATTTGCAGGTACAACTATTCTAGATGGATAGTACATGTCATGCCATTTTTGGTGTAATGTGTAACGTCACATAACTCCTCACAGTTAGAGAGTTATGTCCATGTGAAGTTGGAGAACCCTCATGAGTCATCTAGAAGCCCCAAAAAGTCAAAGTGTTTGCAAAATAAATTATTTAAATAATAAATTTAATGGAGAACTCCCTAAAATGAGGAAAGTGGGATGCTACATGAAAGTATAAATAAGAGGCAGGGCTCTCTCATTTAATAACACATGAACACATTGAATATTTTTTGTTGTGTAAGGATTATTTCAAGTACTCATTGATACATCTGAAGTTGCAAAATTCTGAGGTAGTATGAAGGGTTGATGACAAAAGTTTCAAAATTACAGTGAATACTAAAAAAAACCCAATTTCGGAAGCGTACACGGGCTAGCAATGTATAAGGTTGCGTACATATGCGGACTGATAGTGTATTAGGGTCCATACATACATGGGCTGGCATTGTATTAGGGTGCGTACATATGGGTAAATCCATGGAAACTTGAGAAGATGAAATCTTGAGGTTCTAGATTCTAAGATCAATCTCCCAGGAAGTTCTATAGTTCTCATATACATCAGATCTATCCATTGGTTCAAAAGGTATGTCTTATTTCTATGAATAATTGGATTTTGATGTATGCATGAGAAATGGTTATGGAGATTTGAGGATTCTCCCTAGAGAGACTAGTGGTTGCATGGGATCTTTTATATAAGTCATATCTATAGAAATGCAGTGCTGGTATATTTATGATTGATACTTCTTATTAGAGTTGAGGCACATCTTGTATTTATTAGCATATGGACAAGGTTTTTTGTGGTACATGGTTGAGAGATTGTATTGGTTGATGTATTGAGAGGTTGAATATCATAAGGGGTTTGAATTCTAGATCATGTGAGGGTTATTATACTTGTTCATGATTACACACACTTATGGCACATGACTAGAGATAGATATATATTTTTTGGGTAAAGCTTATGTATGAGGATGCATGCACAGGGTACAGATACAGTCTAGATACAGTGAAAAGTTATAGATCTATGTGAAAGAAATTACAGAGGGTTAGAAGTTTTCAAAAGAAAGAAAACCCTATTTTTCAGAAGGCATACACAGGCTACATAACAATTTGGTCACATACATATGCGAGATGCATAATAGATAGGGTGCATACATATGCATGATGCAGAACTACAAGTCATGTATCTGTTGTATTTTGGTTGATACATGTTCATTTCAAGTACAGGTTGATTGCAGGGCAGTAGTATAGGTTGGTTGCAGGTTAGTGGTATAGGTTGGCACAATTGTACAATAGTATATATCATAGTGATAGTGTGACAGTGGTTCCATCATTCTAATTGTATTTCATGGTGGTTGGGTGGGGCAAGGAAAGGTGCTTGCAGCCACCTTCTGGTTGTAGCTGGAGAGCTTAGGAGGTTGTAGCCTCCTTCTGGTTATAGCTAGAGAATTGGAGAGTTGGAGCTTCTCTATGGTTGTATCCTGAGAAACTAGGGGGTTGGAGCCTCCTTCCAGTTGCAGTTAGAAAACAAAGGAAGTTGGTGCTTCCAATGAATGTAAGTCTTCAAGACATATAAGAAAAATCATTCTGTGGTTTTCTCCCACATTGGGTTTCCACGTAAAAACACCGATGTACTATGTATGTGTATGATTGCTGATTTTCTCATTGTTTATTTAATCTACAATTATTGGATGATAATGATACACTTATATAACACTTGCATTATATGGTTAAAAAGGATTAAATTTCTCTATTACTAATTCACCCCCCCCCCTCTCAGTAATCCAACATGGAGGTTTCTCCATGTAACACACTTTACCCCTAAATACCCTTTCTAGGGATGGGGCATCAAATTGTTTCTCTTAAAATCATCTCAGATCATCTCTCTGAGTTCTACATCATCTTCTACGTGTCTATAGCTTTCTAACAACTATTATCGGCTTAAAATACGATCCATGATTTGCAAGATATGACCTCTCGAAGTTATATGGGCATTATTAGTTAGGGTCTTCGGCGTTCGTCATTGAACGTCCCTCTTATTACTCCATGCCTACTACCTGAAGTCCTACAATCTCTCCACGTGGCCTTGGCAGTTTAGTGATCATTGTTCAATTTTTTATGTTGAACGTCCCTTTTTCGGTGTTCAACGTTCAAGAAATCAACAATCGACGTTCTATGTTTCAACGTTCGTAAATCAGCGATCGACGTTGAACATTTCTACATTCGGCGATCCAAGATTGAGGTTGTAAGTTTTATCCTTAGACAATAGATGATCGACGTTGAATGTTCCTATAATATACTATGCCCCAAATCTTCCGAACTCTCGAAGTCCCCAACTCCTAGAGTCCCAGTCGTCTCACCAACCACATTGGCTAGGCAGGAATGAACCAGAGGATGAAACATGGTGAGGGCCAAGGGTGACATGCATCTGCATTAGGGGGTGACACGTGTCATGGTCTAATAGGCATAAGAGGTCTGTGAATCACCCATATCCTGGTAACACATGGTACCTTAGTTTTGAGTCCACGTGACCCTAGATGATGTCAGTGAGCCACGTCAGGCCCCGACATAAATCCTTCTAACTTCTTTCAAATCTCACATTTGAGATATGTCCACGTAGATCCATAGATATAGGGTTTCCGTTACTTTGTGACTCTAGGATTGGGATCTTACAAACTCCTCACATCGTGAATCCCTTGAAGAGCCAAGTCCCCAGATTCTCTAATATAATGCCACATGTCCTCATTCTATCGAAAATTGAGATTCACTTTGTCATTCATGACTTCAGAGGTTTTCACACTTTGAAGGCTCTTGGCCAAGTTCCTCTGGAGTACCAAGTCTCCAGAATCTAGGATTTCTTGCCACATGGCCTCTCATCCAACAAATCTATTCCAATAGAAAACTTTTGACATGGGACAAGTGGGGGCCATGTGTCGCTCCACGACATGTTACTTATTGGTTTGACAGTTAACAGGGGTTCTAAACGGAGCCCTTAGATCGATGACTGAGAGGGATCCCAAAGGATCCAAGGATCGAAGGTATAACTTACTTCATAAACTAGGAATTTGACATTCTAAGTTGAACATCAACGATTGAATTTCGATGTTCTACATCCCTACATCTTCAGATTGATATATCTGAATACTCGAACCTACAAATAGTCATTGATCTATAGACACACGTCCCTCTATTCTCAATGGACCATATTAACTTTGCAACTCCAAAGTACTTAATACTACCCTTCCTAAGTCTGATCTAATGGCTAAGAGAGATCCCCACTAAATCCCAAAATATATGGCCTTCATCAATTCATGACTCTGGCCTTCGACTTTTTTCGAGGGTTCTGGAATCATAAGTCCTAAAGTCCTGAAGACAAATTAGCTTCACTCCTTTTGAGCTTAGTGAGGGGTTTCCAACCCTGGGTCATATCGGATCATATTTGTGTTCTAGGCTACACTCAGGTCTTATTCGAGACTTGATTAAGGTCATGGGGATGATCCATTGGTGACATGGGTGGAGGGTCTAAAGGAATGCCCTTCTCCCACAGAGATGATCTTGACATTCCCACTAAGGTAAAATTGAAAGGTTGACAGGACTTAAACATTTCAATTAATCCTACCCTGACTCTCCTGTGGATTCACATCCCATAACTCTCTAGCAGCTAACTGAGGTAAATCCAAAACCATGTAAAAATATTAGTCTACAGAAGAAAAATGAGCATTTATGATAATTTTTCAAACAATGCAAGACTTAACCATAAACACACACATTCAATCATCGCATCCAATATATTACATAGAGTATGAAAATACTTATCAGAACTAGAAAATCTGAAGCAACTATTGAAAGGGATTCTTGTTTTCATCCAACCATGGGCACAACCACTCCTACCATATTTTTAGCTGGCCACCCCTAAGCTAGACCATGATGTTATGTGAGAGACTCTTTCTCGTTGCTCCGTGATAGTAAAGGATATAGATTACTCTCCTCCTCCCACAGGATCTTGGAAACCAAATTCCTCTACACCGAGAAAGGAGGTCTACACGAGCACTTCCTCAGTCACTCGTCAATCTTTCTTATCGAATTATATTGATATCCTTCCCATGGCTTCTTATAGCCAAAAATGAGCTTGATTCTCATCTTTTCTCTCAACTCCAGAGTTGAAACATGTTCTCTTCTCTTCTTGAGATTGTTTTCTCTACTCTACTTCTTGTGGATCTATCTCTATCCCCTGAATTACTTCCTTTATTTCCTTCCTCAACAAGGTTGCATGGTTCTAAATCCCCAACTCGTGGTCAGCCCTAGAAGCCTTACATATGGGTACACTGACCCATCTCCTCATTAACTCTTGAGGAGGGCCTTCCAACTACCATCCTGACTAGTAATTCATTTCTAGGTCAAAGGACTATTGAGAAATTACACCCAGTATGATCTAGATTTTAGAAGAAGAATGAAATGAATACAAATTATTAAAATATGATTAACATAGAATAATAGAGATATATCAAAACTAGCTTTCTATTCAATAAGGAAATAAGCTGAAACTGTAAAATGCAGTGGAAAATAAGCTTGTTGGAATGGTGGCGACTTATCTCCGAGAAGAGATGTGACGACTGCGCTCATTCACAAGAAGATGATTAAAATGAGGGTCTCAAGGCATTTTTTACAACAAACAGGAATTTAAAAAACCATAGACATCCAAAAACTTAACCCTAGGAGATGAAGCGCCAAAATTCATGTGGGCCTCGTTTGGGTAAGTTAGTACATCAACTTCTCAGGGTCGTAACATTTGCATACGATATCCCTTTTAGGAACATGATAGATCATTGGAAAGGTATCATTGAGGAGATTCATTTTGGAGGCTCAATTAGAGCCTTTGGGTATTTTTGATAATATATATTCTAAAAAACCTTCATTTAGGCCCTCAAAATGGCCCAGGAAATTAAAAACTGCTAAAAATAGTAAATTGCCAAAATTGCCAGAAAAATGTTTTGAGTGAGTTGGAAATGGTGGTTGGCCACCAACATTCACCTGGATAAATCCTCCCTCCTTACAAATGAATGTTCTCCATTGCGTTTAGTTCCCTCATAAGATGAGGAATTTTTTGTTGATTTTTTCCATGGGTGATCCACTTGCCTTGGTGTAGGAGTTGCCCTTCTTTGATGACTCAATAAAGACAGATCCTTTGTTGTTGAGTGCCCTTGATCTGTGTGTCCACAATATGATCTGTGTGGATTACATTTATTTTTCATAATTAGGGTACTTATGAACAACATATGACAGTGTCTCACTATGATATTCCACGAGGTGGTCATGTTGAGTGAGAATAATGCCCACAGTATAGTCTGAAGCATCTGTCTTGATCTCAAAGGGATGTTGCAGGTCCAGTAATGAAATTACTAGGGATGAGCACAAAATATTCTTCAATTCATTTAAGTCTTGTTTTTTGGATAGGCCCCACAAAATGTTTTCCTTACTGCCACCTATGCTTACTTGGATGAGGTCCCATGCGATATGAGAGAATCCCAACACGAACCTGCAATAGAAATTGGCGAGGCCCAAGAAGCTTTGAAGTTTAGTGAGTGTGGATGGGATTGGCCAGTCATGGATGACTTGGATATTGGATAGATCCACATACACACCATGTTGATCAATGATTTATCCTAAGTAATGGACCTTGTCCATGCCAAAGGATCATTTTTCCAAGTTTGCATATAGTTTGTGCTACTGCAAGGTGTGCAGAACCTGCTGAATATGCTGCAAGTGTTCCACCCAAGTCTTGTTGTAGATGAGGATTTCATCCATATACACCATAAAAAAATTATTGGTAAAAGGTCATAGGATATCGTCCATCATCCTCATAAAAATTGTTGGAGGATTTGTCAAACCAAAGGGCATGACCAACCATTCAAAAGGTCCTTCTTTTGACTTGAAGGAAATATTCCATACATCTGTCTATTCTATTGGGACCTGGTGGTATCCAGACTTCAGATCAATCTTACTAAAGTATTTGGACCCCATGAGTTGATCAAGGAGGTCATCGATTCGGGAATAGGGTATCAGTTTCAGACTATGATTTTATTTAGGGCTCAATAATCAATGGAGAGTCATCATGTCCCTTCTTTCTTCTGCACCAACATGATTGGGCTCCCACAAGGCAATGAGTTGGGATGTATGCTCCCCTTGTGGATCAGGTCTTGGATATACCTCTTGATCTCCTCATTTTCTAACAGAGCTGGTCCATTGTTAGTGGTGCGCCTGGGGTCATATCGATGGGATGCCTAACTTAGAAGTGTTGAGGTACCTCGGTAGGAGAGGAGAAGATATATGAGTATTATTTCATGACCTTATCCACTTGTTTCTATTGTGTGGAGAGATCGGTAGTGGAGGCCCTAGATGTGGCTGTGATATTTCACTCCTCCGAGAGTGAATCACGAAGAAGACAAATTTCCTGGTTGGAGAGATGACCTTCCTGCATTTCTTGGAGGAGATCAAGGAAATAGCACTAGGAGGGACTTCATCGAGAATCCTATACAATTTCATGTTCAAAGTAATAATAAAACTACGAGGCCTAGACTCATATACAACATAAAATTTTCATAAATAAGGTTGGCCCAAAATAACATTACAAACTTCGAGAGGAGAAACATCACACAATAAATCATCTTTGAAGGGCTTGATGTCATACGACAGTTGACACTGTTGGTTGACGTGGAGATTGCTTCCTTGGCATATCCATCCAATGGTGTAGGGATGTGGGTGCAGTTTTGTCGGCAAGGCCAACTACTTGATGACCTCTACTGAGATGAGGTTCTTCTGGCTACCGCTACCAATGATGAAGTGTAGCAGTGTTCCTTTTACCCACATTTGTGAATGGAAGAGGCACTCACCTTCTTCTGGCTCGTCTAGTTCACAAGGTTGGAGCTTGGTGGTAGCAATGGTGGCACTGGGTTCCACTTCAATGATCTATCTACCCCTTTATAGTTCTAGCTTAGATTCAAAACCCGCATCTGATTCAGAGGATTTCACTTCAGCCACCAGTGACTGCTTTGAGCAGAATTCAACAGTGTTATGCCAAGAGCTCTTATTGAAGTTGCACCACTTCCTGATATATTGCTTTGTCTTTATGGTGTCCTTATTTTCTTGCGGATTCGACTGGTGATCCTGATACTATCCATATTTTCTCTGTCCTTTGTTCTATGGGTTGGGGTCATCCCTTCTGGATTTTGCTGTGAGGGGTTCCCAGGCCCAAATTGTCGTGCCTTTTGTTTGAGCTTCTTCTCAATTTTGATGGCATATCGATAGGCCATGCCCAAGGAAGACATGTCTAGAAATTCCATTTCAGTATGGATGTATATATGCATAGCACCGCGATACTTGAGCACCAAATTTCACTTCGAATATTTGATACCCAACTTGTTGTGCAAGGTATGGAAGATATATGTGAACTCTGGCACTGCCTGGTCTCTTTCTTGCCACAGTGTGGTCCATTTGGTATACAAGTTGTCATAACTTCCGACAGGGTAGTATTGTTTCTTAATAGCATCCTTGAAGGATTCCCAGGTGGTCATGACTATAAATAATGAGGGTTCCTATGTTTCCTTTTTCTCACAGAAAGTTTCCCACCAATCGTTTACATGGGGAACGTCTTTGAGGAGTGAAAAAGTAATATTTTTTCTGTTCGAAAAGTTATGGACAGAAAAATACCATTCTAGTAGATTCAACCACTTGTCCATAACATATGTGTCTATATGACCTTCAAATATAGGAATATTGAAGTTGATTTGTACCTTGAATTGGACGATGCCTCCGCTCAAGGAATATGTGTCTCCTGTTGGTAGTCGCCGAAGGATTTGCATGAAACTATCCATCATATCGTTCCTCTATTGTGCGAGGGATTCATCAAGAAACATTTTGAAAGGATATCTTGTCCCATTATATTTATTTTATCCTTCCATGAGAGGTTTCTTGGGAGTGCGAGATATTTTTTCCTCAAGAGAAACAAGCTCGACACCCAATTATTTATACCCTAACCTCGTTGGGGACATGCATTAAGATGACAAGGAGAAGACCGCTCTGATACCACTGATCGAGATGTTATGAGAAGAACCAAATGAATACAAATTATTAAAATATTCGTAACATAGAATAATAGAGATACAGTAAAATTGGTTTTTTATTCAACAACGAAATAAGTTGAAACTGTAAAATGCAGCGAAAAACAAGTTTGTTGGAATGGTGGCGGCTTATCTCTAAGAAGAGATGTGACGGTTGCGCTCATTCACAAGAACATGATTACAATGAGGATCTAAAGGAATTTTTTACAATAAAAATAAATTTAAAAAACCCTAGAAATCCAAAAACCTAACCCTAGGAGATGAACCACCAAAAGTCATGTGGGCCCCATTTGGGTAAGTTAGTACATCGACTTTTCGGGGTCATAACTTTTGCATACGATCTCTGTTTTAGGTGCATGATATCCCGTTGGAAAGGCATCATCAAGGAGATTCATTTTGGGGGATCAATAGGAGCCTTCTTATATCGTTGAGAATAACTATCCTAAAAAACCTTCATTAAGGCCCTGAAAATGGCCCCAGAAGTTAAAAACTGCTAAAAATAGTAAATTGCCAAAATTGCCAGAAAATTGTTTTGAGCGAGTTGGAAAAGGTGGGTGGCCATTGATATCCACCTGGATCATAGTAGGTACTAGTTTTTTGAGGGTCATCACAACCATTCTTGGTTTCCCTCACCATCTTTGTCATAGCATCCATGGTTTATCTTCGAAAACTCCCCCCCTTTTAGCAGTTGTGCAACACATATCCAATTTCTATTAATAACAAAAAAATCATACATTGAAACTTTTATACAAAGTTTCATAAAATAAAACATTCACACATATTTATTCCACCATTGTCTCTTGTCCAGTTATATTTATATTTAGAAACTAGGGGAAACAGGGCGATTGCAATCCCCTACCCCTTAAAGGAACAATGTCCTCAATGTTCTATCTATCGATGTGCTCTTTATGTACATAAGTAAACAAAAATGGATATGTTTTCTTCATGGAATCCTCCATTTCCTATGTAGCCTAATCTGGTCCAAAGTGTTTCCACTGCACCTTGGCCTGTGTAATGATTTTGTTCCTGAGTGGGGTTTCCTTCCTATCTATTATGCATTGAGGTTTTGGTAGGAATTCTCCCTCGGGATCCACATGAATCATAGACCAATCAATAATATGATTGGAATCATGTACATACTTCTTTAATAAAGAAACATGGAAAACATTATGTTCCTTCACTATGGGAGGAAGTTCTATCTGATAGGATACTGGTCCCACTCTATCCAAAACTTCAAAGCATCCAAAATACCTAGGTGCTATCTTGGCACAAGCACCCATCCTCAAATATATTTTCCTAGTTCTAACTCGGAGATACACATGATCCCCTTATTTGAACTCACTAGGAGCCCTTTTCATGTCTGCATAGATTTTTTTTCTATCCTAGGCTATCTTCATATTTTTTCTGATCTTAATTACTTGTTCCATTTCCTTTAGCATATCTAGCCTGATTGTAACTATGTCTGTTGGGTTGTTCCAGCTGATTGAAATGTTGTGTTTTCTTCCATAAAGGGCTTCAAAAGGGATCATTTTTAATGACTCTTGATAGCCATTGTTCTAGGAAAATTATACCAATGGTAGGTGGTCCTCCCACTTAGGTTGATGTATTACATGCATCCTCAACATCTATTCTAACACTTGGGTTACCCTCTCTTTATGCCCATGAGTTTGAGGGTGATAGGTTGTAGAAAAGAGAAATTTTGTTTCAAAACCAACAAACAAAGATTTTCAAAGGTTTGAAGTAAATTTTGTATCTCTATTGGATATAATTTCGTTAGGCATGCCATGCAGTCTAAATATATCTTTCATGGAAATGATGGAAATATCTATTTCCTTGAAAGTTCACTTGGCGGGTATCAAGTGAGAAGCCTTGCTCAGTTTGTGCACAACTACCATGATGGCATCATTTTGTTTTGTTGATCTTGGTAATCATGTGATGAAATCCATGGATATGGTTTGCCATTTACATTCAAGAACTGGTAGGGGCTGCAACAACCCTGTTGGGTTCCATTGCTCTGCCTTGACTTGCTGACATTCTAGACACTTAGCTAAGTAATCATCTATGTCCTTTTTCAATCTGGGCCAATAAAATAGCTTCCTAGTGGACGTGATCATTTTATGATAACTAGGATGACCAATATACATGGCTGATTTTAGGGGCTAAATTTCGCTCATGGGCTAATTTTCCATGGTTTTTCCAAAAATGAGATTCGCTATTTTAAAAATGATTCGCCCAAATTCTATAGGATAAAATTATTTTACCTTAAAAATCGCCAAAATTTTATAAAAAC
>ML778406.1:398116-409648 GCA_009831015.1 Picea engelmannii
TCATGGGCTAATTTTCCATGGTTTTTCCAAAAATGAGATTCGCTATTTTAAAAATGATTCGCCCAAATTCTATAGGATAAAATTATTTTACCTTAAAAATCGCCAAAATTTTATAAAAACTATATAAAATCCTTAGAAATTTGTATATTTTTACAAACAAATAGCCAAACATTTATAGTTGGCATATGAAGGATATGTAAGATTTGTCAAGGTTTCTACATTTTAAAATAAATTTCCATCCTTAAAATCATCCCTGCCAATATATGGTATTTTTTGTAGTTCATCCATTATGAATCTCTTCAAGTCGTTACAATTTGGAATATACAATCTTCCCTTGTAATTCAATAGGCCATCATTAAGCACTCAATAGCCTTCATACTTGTTATAACCCTAATTTGTACGATACATGCATACTTGGCACCAAGTCATCTCATTTTCCATTTTTTTCCAAGCCACTACTGAACAACTCTTCTAAAAGCATCCTTTTGAAGGCATGCGTGCCCTGCTCCACTACTGCACGCGTTTATATTCTCTTTGAGCCACTACAGTCCGTGTATACTGACAAAAGAACAAAAAATAGAAGGTTGCAGATGGAATACAAATTTTCGGATAACTTTCCTAAACTGTTTGACCACCCATAGATGGTCATTCAACCAAATACCTAGCCCCTTATAGCCTATAAAAGAAGGGGTAGGGGTCCTATTTGAAGGAGGAAAATAATAGTAAAGAAACTCTACCCATTTTGGTATTCCCCTTGCCCCAATATTTTGCAACCATTGTGTGAGAACTAAAGAGGAGAAGCATATGTGGAAGCGGTTGGTGCAAAGTTGAAGAAGAGCCCAGGACTTGATTCGATGAGCAGTAGCCAATCTCACCATTGTAAGTGACTTTTGTGAGGTTAATAGAAAGAATTACTTTTCTCGTCCCGCCATATGAGGTGTTGAATATTAAAATTTGGTTTATATTTTTGGAACCTCTAACCCACTAATTCATATATGAGATGCATTTTCGTAGTCCTTTATTTGTCTGTTTGTGAATGCAGGTTAGCTTTGGGAGGTGACTTGGAGTCAAGGAGCAATCAAATGCAAAAGGATCAACACCAAGCAAGGGGTTCAAGGTAGAGTTACCAGATCCTTTTATCCTTTTGTTTTATGCATGAATGTGGGGTCTATGTCGGGATAATAGTAAAAAGTAGGAGACTTTCGAAGGTTATTTCTGCATGCATTACTAAACCCTTAGAGATAGTCTGTAGGGGGATTTCCCACCCACAACAGAATTGGCGATTGTACTGGGGAAATTTCTCTAGGGTTTTTGGGGATACCTTTTTTGGGTGTTTCTAAATTGGTTTGATTACCCTTTTTTTTTTAGTTTCTACAAGATTCTGAAGCGGCAGGGATTCTGGTCTTCCATAACAGTACTCCCTGTTTGGATTTCTTGACTGAATTTTTTCTTTTCCGGGAAGATACAGAGGCATATGCGGCCTGTAGAAGGACTGCACGTGTATACACGTGCCCTGACTTCACTCAGCCCACATACATACGCTGGCCGCTAAAGGATCAATAGTGTGTCTAAGTTCATAAAATATTTTTTAAGGAAGAGCCAGTCACCCTCTTCCTTGTCAAAACTGATCCTTCTTAGGGGTTTTCTGGATCCTTTCAGGATCTCTGTTATTGCAGTCCATAGTTTAGGAATGTCTTCAGATTAGCTTTGTTTTATCAAAGTTTCCTTGCCTCTTTTCCTGTCAACGTAAGTTTCTTTGTCTTCAAGAGATTCTAGTTCTCAATACCAGTACTCCCTGTCAGTGCTTGATTACTTGTTTTTCAATTTTTTTAAGGAGTTGCAGAGGTACACATAGCCTGTAGTGAGCCTACATGTGTGCATACACACCCTACCTTTGCACAACCTGCGTGCATACGTTGGCTATTGAATTGTTAGTAGCATACCTTTTGAGAAAAAAAAATTGTAGAAGAGGAAGCCATCCTCTTCCCTATTAGGAGTCACACCTCTCATAGATTTTCTTGATCTAGTCTTGGTCTTTGTCATAGCAGTCTATAGCTTAGGTTTGATTACATCATAGCTTTCTTTTTCATCAAAAAAAAAAAATCCTTTGTTTCTCTTTAATAGGGTTTTTAGACAAGTTTGGGAGTCTACTTCAATCAACTTGTGTGGTATTGTCAGTAACTCCTTGTGATCTGCGATTAGACCATAATTATTTTCTTGGTCTTTACTTGTCATCATTTTTCCTTTTTTTTTCTCTTTTAAAGCATTAAACAATAAAAAAAAATTCTTTTATTTCTTTTTTTGGTAAAGTAGTTGATTGTTTTCATTAATAATCAAGAAAAAGACTGCTTTTGTAAGTTCTTGGTTGTTGACTTAGGACAATAAGTAGATAGTAGTCGAGCGAAAGGTTGTTTTGAGTTTTTTGTTAAATATCTTAGAAAAAAAATATCGTTTGAAAAGTTGGTTAAAGAGTTTAAATGTGCAAATCTGGATTTATGAAGAAGAAGTAATTTGTTTTCAGCTTCATTATATGCTCTTCTCTTTCGTCTCTGAAAAACATCATTGGTTTCACTTTCGTTCCCTTTAACTTAGGACATCCATTAAAATCAACGATTAATTAAAATCAGCTAGACTTTATGTTTGTAGGGTCCATCAACTAGTCTAGGCTAGAGCCTTGATTTAGGATTGGAGAGGAAACTCTTCAAGGATGCAAAAAAAAACATAAGAGTCTGTGCTAGGGAGTGCTAAAAGTCTAGTATAGTGAAATTTATCTGGGACCCCCCTCTAACACAAGGGATAAACATAAGGTCATGTGCAGAAAGGTATCAGAGATAACCCCTCCAAAGTCGGACCAAGCGTAGTGGGGAATGCATATAGAGGGCTTATCTTAGGATTTCGTTGATTGCATTTGCCACAGAACTTCATCGGTCTCAAATCCATTCAAGGTCCTCAATCGTCTTCTAGAACACTTTCTTTCGATACCCTTGATAGGTTTTGGGCTTGATACCCTACTCATTGCGGTCCACCCGACTGTCGACTGTACATGCCTGGTGACTGTTTGTGCATTGGAAACCTAGTTGCCTATCATTATAGTGACTTACACAGGTGACTACGGGGATATACCACGATACCTAGGACAAACATTAGGTCATTCTTTGCAGAATATACCCAAAGGGTGATTCCGTATTTGAGTTGCACTTGAACTGGCAAGTTGATCTAGTGTTGGTTGTTGTAATTGTTCTTCCAACTAGTTAGTGACTGCTTGTTTTATCTCATAGGTACTTTTTCTAGTGCGTGTTGGTTTTCAAATGATTATAGATAGCCATAGTGTGTCTTTGATATTATCACATAGTGGAGGATCAGGAGTTCTACTGGTAGCAAAGGATTTTGGGCCTTTCTCCAGTTGACCTTGAACCCACCCCTCGCTAAGGCAAAAACTAGACCAGCAAGGGTATTTTGAGACAATCGGGTTACAAGAAACTGTGCCCAACCCATCTCTAAGAGAAGAAAATTTGATTCCAGAGGAACCAACCATTTCATACCTTGGAGTGGAAGCTCTTGGTGCATATGAACCTCTGAACATTAATCTATCGACGCCCGTCGTCATACAGGTTTATCCTTACGAGCACTTGATAGTGTCACAAGCAGTAATGGAAACAAATGTTGTGACTTCTTTAGGGAATTCTCATATTCCCTCTACACCTCTCACTTTAGGCGATGTTCTAGCTCCTAACGAATTATTTTTAGTTTGAGCCACTATGGTCTCGACTGCATCTACCTCGGGAAATTGTCTGATTCCATCTATGGCAACGATCACTGCTCCATTTACCCAAAATGCGACAGGCCCTCTGTTCTCATATGGGATGCCTGGCTTTGGTACAAGCCCTATACTTTCCTAATCCATTCTATAGACTTTAGGTCTCAGGGCAGCGAGCTCCAACACTCCTCTACAAGGATCCATGGGGGGGAATTAAGCTCCCTATATTGCTTTCCCTTACGGAGGGGGTCATATACCTCCTTCGTCCCCTTCGCTTGTCAGTGTTCATCAACACTCTGTCGAGCCAAACGTAAACTCATTTGGAGTTGGTAGTCAAGCACTTACTTATTATAACATGTTGGTTGGTTCGACGTCATTCTCTTTGTTCGATGCATTTGGTAACAACACCTTCTCATTAGCTCCAGTCTCAGTCGGGGGAAACCCCAGTTATGGGAAACCACATCCTGTACAGGGTACTATTCCTGCACATGGGGAAAACTTAGGAATTCCTTCCTCACAAGGACCTTGGAATCCGTGGCAGGGATCAATTCCATTGTCAGGGATGCCAACCGAGGGCAACCCCTTCTATACCCAATGGAACCCCAGGCAAGGCTTAACACCTATACTCGTCGGATCGGCAGGGGCCAACCCTTCCCAAAATCCTTGGAATGTGATGCAAGCCCAACCATTTACGCCCTATTACGGGAATCAACCGATGATGTCTCAACAAGTGAAAAATCCGTATGATGGTCATGACCATGGTTATTACCAGAGACCTGGCCAACAACCTAACTTTTCCTGGCAACCTAGTGCTAGTCAAACTCTAGGCTCCTTTTTGCCTGGTTACCATCCACAACCCAAACTATCGTTTCTGGCAACCCTGCACTTGCCATACTTGACAAGGTTATTAAATGATCCCATATATCAAAATCCGAGTTGGCCTCCTATGATGACCATGTTGCCTTTGGACATTCCAAAGTTTGAAGGCAAGCCTACTGAAGATCCTAGCGATCATGTGACTACCTTCCACTTATGGTGCTCATCCAACTCGTTGAGAGACGACTCTGTCGAGTTGCGATTATTTCAACACACTCTCATAGGGAGTGTTGTGAAATGGTAGATCGAGCTCGACCGCTCACGATACTCTTCCTTCGATGAATTGGCAATGGATTTATTAAACCATTTCCAATTACCTGTGAGATATAACGCTGACACTGAATTGTTGGCCAACTTTGAGTAGGCAAAAGTAGATCATATCTTGAATCACATCTGAGAATGGATATGCTGGAAGAGTTTGATAAAAGTGTGAGTTCCACCATAATTCTTTCTAGAGTGGTTCCTTAAGTATTTGGTACCCCAGTTGTCTAAAGACGTCGCAACATCCGAGGTTTTTTCCGAGGAATATGTGATAATGAGAACTCAACAGCTAGAGATGATTTACTCTTAGTCTCGTTTACTTTACAAAAATTTTCCAGATGCACCGAGGTCAATACTTGACAAGACCAGACAAAGTTTTGGACCACATGTCGATGGAATTATTGGTTCATCACAAACAAATCCCATTGATCCATTGTCAAATCAATTACAACAATTTTTGATACAACAGACAATGACTAGCTAGACCATCGGTTTGTTTATTCCCCCTACCCAAAAGTAAGATGTACACAGTGTGCAAACAATAAACCCAATGGCTACACAGTAGCCTGACGGAAAGAAGAAACAATGAAATAAGGGTAAGGGGGATAAGAAACCCACCGATAATGCTTGCAGGGGCGACACTAAAAAGAAGAAGTCAAAGTATGTTTGTAATCTATTCCAGGAAGATCACCTCACTCATCAGTGCCCTCAGCTTGCGGAAGCCCAGAAGTTATTAGCACACCAACAGCCTGTCGTGTTAACGAACCTATTTCCACATGGGAAAATATAACTCAAGTCTCCTCGAGCGTGAAATGGGGAAGTCAAGGACCCCCTCCATCTTCAAGTAATCCTTCATTTTCAAATGTGTATATGATGAAAGGTGATGCCTATATATTGAATAGAGTGCATGATTACAGAATTCCAAGCACCTCTAAGAAGAGTAAAGAAGCCAAAAACTCGCCTCTTCCTCTCTAGATTGAGAAGACATTGGGAAAAACAATAGAACGCATCCCAAAAGGTGTGTTCAAGAAACCTTCTCACAATCCAAATGCAAGGGCCACCCAGAAATACTCTGTGGTGGAGGATTTGTCACAAACCCCTTGTGCGATGTCTTCTTTGGAGGTTCTCCAGAGCTGCCCTTCCCAGAGAAAGGCTCTATTACCCACCCTAGAATCTAATGAGAATTGTAATTCGGGAACAATCATGCTTGATACGACCGACTTAAATACTCATCTTCCTTAACACGTATCTTTTCAGATAGTAGTGGTTTACACCATGAAAACATTCACCCGAAACATTTTCCGCACAGAGATGGATGAGGGAACCTCAACATGCATGATGTATTTGACATGTTGGAGGGATATCGACCAACCCATTTTGTCTCCATCACCTACTCTTCTTACGGCTTTTGACAGTCATTCTTTTCGACCACATGGGATCATTCCCTCTTTCCTCGTGCAGTTAGGGGGAAAAACTGTGTGCATCGAAGTCAAAGTGGTCGATGCGTCTCTTGACTACAATCTCTTTTTAGGAAGGAGTTGGACCTATGCTATGCAAGAAGTGGTCACGACAGTTTTCCAGGTCTTGTTGTTTCCACATGAGGGTTGGATCGTGACCATTAATCAGTTATCCTTCTCTCGTCCTGACCCTTTATCGGGAGTCTCCACAGTCCCGATGATTGATAACCGTTAGCCTGACATCGTCAACGTAGGGGTTGGTTTGTGCCCACCTTTGATGGTTACTTTCGAATACCCACCTCCGACCGGAAATGTCCATTTCATGTCGGTTGTCCCCAACCAGCCTCAGGCCGAAATATTTCAACTCTTGTCATTTCACACAATGTACTTTAATGATCCGTGGACTCTTCCTTCCCCATCAGCCACGATGGAAGGGATAGAGCACCATGGCATGGCCATGCCTCTTTCCGCAAAAAGTTTTGCATACTTAATTATTCAGCAAGCTTCCGCCAACACTGACCCAACTCTAGGACAAGAGTTAGATCTGGTGCTTGAGCCTACATGGGCTCAAGGTTCCCTCGCTAATACAGATTCTTTAGAGTTAGTATTTCCCTCAGACGAGGAGACTATTGAGGCAATGACTAGTCCATACAGACCCTGGGATGATCTTCATCATAGATCTTACTTCATCCGAGATTTAAGACAAATTGAAGCAGGTGAATTCACTCTGACTATAACTGGAGATAAATCTTGTCCTATCAATCCTTTGGAAATGCATGTTGTTTACACTGAAGGAAATATGGAAACAATAGCTGGAACAATACCTATTGATATCTCAAGAACCCTTGACGTCGTGGGGAACATATTCATCGAAGAGGATTTCTTCCTCGAGGAGATTCAAATCTACATGAATTTATTTAAAGAATTTTGCGATGTGTTTTCCTGGTCTTATGAGGAAATGCCAAGCATAGATCCAAGAATTGTCGAACATGAAATCATGACTTATCCTGATGTTAAGCCGGTCTAGAAGAAGCTTCATCTAGTTAATCCTAGGAAAGAAACAACTATTAAGGATGGAGTAGAGAAACTACTTAAATTTTGTTTGATCTACCCCATCCAATTGACTCAATGGGTGTCAAATCCCATACCAGTCAGTAAAAAATAGGGTACAATTCACGTATGTAAGAACTTCTGTGATCTGAACAAGGCTTGTCCAAAGGATAATTTCCCCACGTCATTTATTGACCAGATAGTCGATGAATGAGTAGGTTGTGAAGCATTTTCTTTCATAGATGCTTTTTTGAGATACAATCAAATACAGATCAAGCCCGAAGACCAACACAAAACCGCTTTCATTTTTCCATGGGATACATTCGCTTATCGAAAGATTCCTTTTGGTCTAAAAAATGTTGGAGCTACATTTCAGTGGGCCATGTATTCTACTTTTCATGGCCTCAAACACATAGACGAGGATTATATTGATGATTTAGTGTCATGATCTTGCAAGAGAGATGATCATCCTACACACATCTGACTTATCCTTGAACAGTGTTGCTACTACTGAATCCACTTGAATCCAAACAAAGGAAATTTTTGCATCACATCGGGTTGTCTGCTAGGTTTCATAGTTTTGACAATAGGGATCATGGTCGATCCTGTAAAGGTTGAGGAAATAGTTCAATTCCCCCCCCCCCCNATGCACTATCCCTCATGCCTTATAATCATGCCTTATAAGCAAGCCCAGTAGCACTATTTTGTTTCATCGAAATCCAAAAAGTCATTGGTCTTCGTAAAAATCATTTCATAAATTCCAGTTGAATCAGGTGATGTTATACCCGATGTGTTTCCTATCAAAGGAGACATGTTTTTTATTGCGTCTTCTGACCCCTGGTATGGATATGTACATGTTTATCTCCAGACTTTGAAGTGTCCCACCTCTTCTTCTCATGATGAGCATTACCGTATACGCCATCAGGCCAAGAAATATCTCATACTCGAGGACTCTTTGTATTGTCAAGGTGTAGACTGCATCCTTCATCGATGTCTCACTCATGAAGAAGTGGAAATCCTACTTAATGATTGCCACACTGGAGCATGTGGCGGTCATTTGTCTAGGTTGGAAACAAACCAAAAAATTCTACGAGTTGGTTACTTCTGACCGACATTAATCAAAGATTGTGTTGAATCGGTCAAGAAGTGCCACCCGTGTCATATCTTCTCTCGGAAGATGAGGGAACACCCCGCTCCCATGTTTCTTATTATTACTGCTGGTCCCTTCGCTAAGTTGGAGATTGATTACACTACATGAAACCCCCCTTCATCAAGGGGGCATTGTTATATCATCGTAGTAGTAGACTACTTCACCAAGTGGGTCGAAGCTATGCCAACGTTCAAAGATGACAGGGAGACTGCAACTTTCTTTTTGTTCAACCAGATAATAGCAAGGTTCGGCATCCCAAGAGAGATTGTCACTGACCATGGAAATCACTTTCAGAACAAAATGATGATCGAGTTAAATTGAAATATTGGGTTGAGGCAAGAACATTCATCACCTTACTACCCACAAGCGAATGGTCAGGTAGAAGCTGTAAATAAATCTCTTAATACCATTCTACAGTGAACGATCAATTCGGCCAAGTCAATTTGGCATTTGATGTTATACTCAGCATTATGGGCTTACCGAACATCTGTTAAGATTGCAACCTGTTGCTCAACTTTTCAACTTGTTTACGAGATGGAAGCATTCTTTCTCATAGAGTGCCAGATCCCATCTTTAAAGTTGGCAGTACAGTTATTGCCAGACACTTCATTGCTTGAAGATATTTTATTATATCTTGAGCATCTCAATTAGAAGCATTGTGATGCGGCCTTAGCTAACTAGGCTTACAAAAAAAAAGTCAAGTATCAATATGATCGGTCCGTTCATCCTCAGATTTTCTTTGAAGGCAACCTTGTCCTAGTCTATGACCAAGATAAGGACACCCTGGTGGCAGGCAAGTTCAAACCTATGTGGTTCAGACCTTTCATCATGAAATAGGTTCTAAAAAAGGCTACTTATCATTTGGTGGACTTTGAGGGAAATGTTTTGGCGGAGGCTAGAAATGGGCTCTACCTGAAGAAGTATTACTCATAGGCGGGTCGCCTTGTGTGACTTTTTGTAAATATGTATAGTCTTTGTGCTATTACTTTTTAGTTTTTTCTTTTAGTTTTATGGACGTGTCGTTTTTTATGTTATCTTTTTCACTCTGGTAGATGTCAAGTGAATTAGAGGTGTTCATTGGGTTCATGGACGGCTCTAGCTGACACACTTGGAAGATTTCTTCCGCAGCTTGGGTGATTTTCACACCTCAGGGCCAGTTACTATCCTCTGGAGGTATCTATTTAGGTGACACCACAAACAATGTCACTGAATATAGCACAGTTCTTGAGTTTCTTTGTGACGCTTTGTCTCTTGGTATCTCTCATCTCTAGGTCTATCTATATGCTCAGTTGGTTGTGTCTTAGTTAAATGGAGTTTACCGCATTTATGATCCTACTCTACACCAATGGTTACTTAGGGTACGTCTCTTAGAAAGAAGCTTTGATTACATTACATATATCCATGTTCCTAGGAGATTGAATCAAGTTACAGATACTCTAGCTAATCATATATTATATTGGCATCTTGCACACATGTAAGAAAAAAAACACACATACACATGTAAATGCATTTGTAAATATACTCCATAAGACAAAAAGAGATGTAAACACACATATATATCACAAAGTATAAGAGTACATAAGTGGGTGCGAGGGCCTCAAAAAATATGTGTCTAGTAAAGAGTGATGAGGATTATGCCCTAAAAAATATACAAAAGGTGCCCTCATCACATAAGAAGTCTAGTCCAAGCTAAGGGCAGGGCCTGTTGGCCCTACCATAATGAACAAAGGCATTAGCCATATGCCAAAGAAGCTGGACCCAGGTCCATGGTACCCCAACAATGTGATCCTGCATGTATGGTGGGAGATCCTTTATCTCCACCATGGGGACTGTCCGAGTAAGCGCAGTGAGGTTCCACTCTACCCATATCAAAAATCTCTCAATGTCCCCAGTTGGAGGTCCCCCTATTGTTGTTGGTCCACCAACTATGGCTAGTCCCACCTCTGGTCGAGCACGTTGCCTTGTCCTCGCAAAATCTGTTGGACACACTGGCCCCACATCTGCACATAACGGATACATACATGTCACATACTTTGGTATACAAAAAACATCATATATATGAAAAAACATAAAAATAAAATAAATATGAAAATAAAATAAAAACTTATCAATCTCTCCTCGCTCCTCTCCGAGAGGTACAGGCATGTCAGGATCTCTAGAATAGTTGATCCCAACATACGGGTAGTCATTTATGGTCAGAATCTGTCGTGCCCACCAAGTAAAAAACTTGTTGTTGAAGGCCTCAATAGTCCTCCCCCCACCCTATCGCAGAAATAGTGTCACTCATATGCATAACACTGGGAGAGAGGGCTCATTCCCTCATATGATCTCTCTAGGGCTGAGACTTGGTACCCTCCCAAAGAAAAAGGAACACAAAATAGTCTTGAACCCAAAGTTTATATGTCTCTGCATACGAGACTATGTCAACTGCCTCTTCATGCAGTCTACTAAGGTGGTACTCCGCTCAAAAAAAAATTCATTTAATCACTGAACCACACAAGTCATGTGCACCCGGGAAGCCTGATGTAAAGATCCAGATCCAGTAATCCGCCCAATGAGAAAAACTATTGATTTTAGCGATAGGTTAGAAATCTTGTTTATCGGCACCTGTGTGCCCACTTTTTTTGTGCCAACCTCGTAATGGAGTCCAATCAACTCCTCTATGTTGTGAGGCCTGGAGGGAAACGTGAAAAAGTTGACTGGTTCCCCTCTCCTTGAGAGGCCAGTCAAAAAAAGATATCTTCATTCATTGGTTTCAATGACTGTCCCTCAAGCATGAATGCCTCTACATCCAGGTGCCATTAATCTACCAAGGAATTCAGCACCCTATGTTGTGCCCGCATAAATGGACACTGGAATATTTTCAGCAATCCATAATGCACCAATGTGGCGGTAGCATCAGGGTCCTATCCGACCAAATTATCAATGTCCTCATACTCCCTTTCCCTCAAATGAACATACATCCTGCATTTGACAAGTTT
>ML778406.1:409669-459072 GCA_009831015.1 Picea engelmannii
GGGGGGGGTTAACTCTTGCATATTTTAAACTTTTCAACATGTTGGAGGGTATACATGGGCTGTAGTATACATAGTCATGTATGCCCGCGTGCAGTATTTCCTCTACACACAGGCATACACTGGTTTTCATGGGACAACCCGTGTATACGTAGGGCTGACCTTTTTAAAGGTCAGCGCCCACCCAAAAAATAAAAAGAAATGTGCAAACGACTAATTGAAATGCAACAGGGGCTAGTATGTACTTACTTGGTCCAAGTGGAAGTTTGTTTTGTCCACTGAAGCTCCTGGAATCAACTCTTTTGACAAAGGGGTGTTTTTGTCTTTTTAGTCAATTTCTCAATTAGCAATGGTAATAATGAGCTGCTAGCTTCTATTTATAGACTTTTTGTCTCCTTTTGGTCATTGTTTGGACCCCTTTGTCATTTTTTCTAGCCTGAAAATCTTGTAATATGGTTCAAGAGTTTCTTAGGGCATGTTACGATAAGTGTTGCTTTGGGTATTAGGAATTTTTTTGAAGATTTGGGTCATTTTTAAGGTCCTTTGGTAAAACGTCATTTTTCAAACTTTTTGCAACTAAGTTAGGATTCCACCTCCACTTTCTCTATCTCGTTGTCTTTGTCACTTTTCCATAGGATCAACCCCATCGAGTTGCGACACAGAGCCATCATTTGTTTTTTACAAGTGTCATAATTTAGTAATAGAGCCTCCCCCTTTCATGGATTCCCTAGGTAGATCTTGGTTGCATTTTTTGGTATCCATGCTGTCAATACCGACTATATGCTCGAGATTCCTTATTAGTTTTTCCTGATTACAAGTATGAGCCTCACTTGCATGATTCATTATCACTCTTGACCTCACCCTCAGGATTCCCAAAATACAATAGGTCTTCTTTTAAGCCCTTTTCAGACCCTCTAAACATAAAAAGATTGTCAAGCGATCTTGTCACCCTTCATGCTCGCTAAACTGAAATTTGAAGGCACATCTGTCCAGCAGTATTTTACCCCATTTTCAGTCCAAATTGTCAACTGCACGAACAAATTTATAGTCTAGGAGCGTCGGTTATCTAGAAGAGTATTCTTAGGTATAATTTTAACCCTTTTTCGAGCATCAGGGACTAAATTTATGAAAAAGAACCCCCACGGAGTCCATAGTTAAGCTCTTTTCAGACTCCCTAAAATTGAAAATATTGTCAAGTGACCTTGTTCCTTCACACTCGTTAAAACGGTCCAAAAGAACATCCCATACACACTCCATAGTTAAGCTATTTTCAGACTCCTTAAAAATGAAAAGATTTCCAAGTGATCTTGTCTTTGTCACACTAGTTAAAATGATTTTGAATAGACATTTATTCGGTGCTAGTTTACCCCTTTTTTGAATTGGCCAGACTATCTTCGAAAAAGGTACCCCAATGGAGTCTCCTTTTACGCTTTTTCAGACTCTCTAAAAATGAAAAACCATCGACCTTACCTTCTCTGGGCTCGTTAAAACCACATGGAAGGATGTTACCATTGTGTCTTATTAATCACATTTGCATACCTGCGTCTTTGTCCTAATTTGAGATCCATGTTTCTCTCAACTGAACCATCTGAAGCATGCCTTATAAGCAAGCCCGGTAGCACTTTCCCTCTGCGTCTTGACACCTTGGCCCTTGGAGGATTTTTCCCAAGTGTCCTTTTCCTGTATATGTCTCCTTGCTTTGAGAACCAGTATGTTCCTTGCACCTAGAACTAGTATGTCTGCAATACTCATTCCTCCTTTGTAACATAGCATTTTTTTATTCCTTTTCAAGATTTCCAAAATTATTGAAAAAGACAAAAATAAAAATCAAATATACCCCAAAAAGAGGAAGGGAAAAGTATTTTCTTTTTGTTGGTAGCACAATGAGTTGCCCATGGACAAAGCACATCCTTTTGTTTGTTCGTCAAGCTATGGGATTTAACATGACCTTAGGAATCTATTCTTGTTACATATAGCTATGTCCTCCTCCATTTGGTTATTCTTCCAAACATATGGAGGGTTTGTGTTGCCTCCTGCACCGTGAACTTATGTCAATATCATGTTGCATGAGTCTCATCATTTGTCATGTTGTTGTCCAAGGGAATTTTTACCAAGCTTGAGTCGGCCCCTCTGCAGTTTGTCTCTTGACCTCATGCCCGACCATCCCAAAATCCTAATCAAGTCTTTGTTTGAAATCAATGAAGCCCTCAACCTGATCATCAAGATCCTCTAGTTTGTTCCCGACGAGCTTTCGAAGACCTCTAGGTAGTGACATTGTACACTCATATTACACTCCTACCCGAGTTATGAAGATTGTGAAGTTGTTTCCCGAGCTCTGAAGGCCTCATCTCTAGCCATCAGGCATCATTAGATTCTTGAAGATGGATACTATACATGTATATCTTTTTTATTTCGATATGTAGATCCATTGTGTATTGCTCAAAGATACACTTTATATAGTTATATGACATGGATCTACAGTGTATTTGACTGGCAGCCATGATTTTATTTCATCCCGAGCATGGGTATGCCCGCCTTGGTGAGACAATTGTTATTTTGCAGAAGAGACCTCCCAAATTCTAGTCCCTGGGCTCACTTACTTCATACATTGGTGAATATTGGTAATTTATTTCGGCCATCAGATGCTCTTCTGGCCTCACACATTAGGGGCATCTGGTATAACCCTAATTTGCACCAGACATGCATTCATGGCATCATACCATCTCATTTCCATTTTTTTCCAAGCCACTACTGAATAGCTCTTCTAAAAACATCCTTTTGAAGGCATACGCACCCTGCTCCACTACTTCACGCATGTATACACTCGCTGACCCACTACAGCCCATGTATACTGACAAAAGCACAAAAAATGGAAGGTTGTAGATGGAATACAAATCTCCAGGTAATTTTCCTAAACCGTTTGACCTCCCATAGCCGGTCATTCAACCAAATTCCTAGCACTTTCTAGACTATAAAAGAAAGGGTAGGGTTCCCATTTGAAGGAGAAAAATAATATTAAAGAAACTCTACCCTTTTTGGTATTTCCCTTGCCCCAATCTTTTGCAACCATTGTGTGAGAATTGAAGAGGAGAAGCATATGTGGAAGCGGTTGGTGCACAGTTGAAGAAGAGCCCAGGACCAGATTCGATGAGCAGTAGTCAATCTCACCATTATGAATGACTTTTGTGAGTTTAATAGAAAGAATTACTTTTCTCATCCTGCCATATGAGGTGTTCAATATTCAAAATTGGTTTATACTTTTAGAACCTCTAACCCACTAATTCATATATGAGATGCATGTTCGTAGTTCTTTGTTTGTTTGTTTGTGAATGCAAGCTAGCTTTGGGAGTACACTTGTAGTCAAGGAGAAATCGAATGCAAAAGGATCAACACCAAGCGAGGGGTTCAAAGTAGAGTTACCATATCCTTTTATCCTTGTGTTTTATGCATGAATTTGGGGTCTATGTCAGAATAATAGTAAAAATTAGGAGACTTTCAAAGGTTATTTATGCATTCATTACTAAACGCTTAGTTCTATTCCGTAGGGGGATTTCCCACCCATAATAGTACTTCATCCTTGTGGGCTCTTACTTTAGGTATGATATCATAGTCTTTTAAAATGCATCTGTTTCTTGTGTACTTTTGACTCTCTCTTTGATGTCTGATTCACTAGAGCTTACAGCTGCCAAGTGAACCACTTTCATACTTATACTAAGGGAATCAACCACCCTATTCTCCTTTCCTTTGATATGTTTGATTTAAAAATCAAACTTACTAAGGAGATCCATCCACCTACATTGTCTCACATTGAATTTTGGTTGGTTAAAAAAATACCTCAATCCATTATGGTCTATCATAAGTACAAATATTCTACCTAAGAGGTAATGCCTCCACATTTTTAAAGAATGCACTATGGAAGCTAATTCCATATCGTGGGTCACATAATTGACTTCATGTTCATTCAATTTTATGGATTCATAGCAGATCACATGTCCTTATTACATAAGGAATCCTCCAAGCCCTTCCTTGTAGGAATATTTACACACAAGGAAGTCCTTATTTGGGTCTACAATCTTCAATACAGGCACATTAGTTAGAAGGAATTTCATCTCTTGAAACCTTTCTTCACATTCTGATGTCCAAATGAATTTAACCCCCTTTTTATGAAGGGAGGTGATTGGGAAACCAATATTGGAGAATCCCTTTATGAACCTCCTATAGTATCCTACTAGACCCATAAAGGATCTAATATCAGATACATCATTTGGGGTAGGGAAATCGATGATGGATTTAATCTTATCAAGATAAACTACCAGTCCTTCTTCATAAATAACATGGCCTAAGTAATGGACTTATTTCTGAAAAAAGTCACTTTTACTTATCTTGGCATAGAGATGATTTTCTCTTAGTACTTGGAGTACTATATTGAGATGTTCTTCATGTTCTTCCCTATTCTTGGAATATATTAGGATATCATCAATGAAAACCAACAAAAACATATCCAATAAATTTATGAATATGTTATGCATTAAGAATATAAAAGTGGTTGGTGCATTGGTAAGCCCAAATGGCACCACCACAAATTCACAGTGCCCATATCTTTTCCTAAATGTTGTATTGTGGATGTCTTCGTCTTTAATTCGGACTTGATGGTATCGATACCTCAAGTCAATATTGGAGAAAATTGTAGCACCCCTTATTTGGTCAAATGAGTCATCGATCCTTGGCAAGGGATACTTATTCTTGATGGTCATCTTATTGAGTTGTCTATAATCTACGCACAATCTGAGGGTGCCATCTTTCCTTTAAAAAAAAAAGGCTGACACTACCCATGGAGACACACTAGGCTGAATGTAGCATTTGTCCCATATCTCCTTCAGTTGTAGTTTGAGCTCAACTAGCTCTGGTGTACTCATTCTATAGGGTGTTCTAGACATTGGCACCACTCTTGTTACAAGTTCTATGGAAAATTCAATATCACTTGTTAGAGGTAGACCTGGAAACTCTTCTAGGAATACATGTTTATATTCTCTTAATATGGGATGGTCCTCTAGGTTGGGCTTTTCGTTCTCAACAGAGTTCAACACTTGTATTGCATATAAGGGACATCCATTTCTACAATGCTTCTTCACTTGGAGGGTTGATATTTGTCTCATTGACACAAGATTTTGAATCCCTTGTAGGGTTACCCTTATTCCCTCTTAATTTTCACACTCTAAAGTTTTACTATAATAGTCCAACTTGATTTTGTGGGAATCCATCCAGTCCATGCCAATAAATAGGTCATAAGATCCTAAAGGGAGTATTTTTAGGTTCGCTTGGGTGGGAAACCCACTTATAATGAATTGGCATGTTGTTATGACCTCTGTTCCTTTTCTTTTGGTTTAAGTGGCTAGTTGTACTAGCCATGATTTAACATGTTTAACTTGTTGAAATTTATATTTCTGAAGAGTTTGAGGTGAATCATAACTCAAATTAGAACCAGGGTCAATTAAAATGGAAACAAGATGGTTGGAAATCGTACCTTCCATCTCCACCAGTGAAGCTTGGTGGTCATCTTGTCTATTATCCAAGGCTGCATATATTTGTGGCATGATCCTAGTGAAATCATTGACTGTGGTATCCTCTTGGACGTTGTAGATCCTCTTATTGCTCTGTTTCCTATGCGAATAGTCCCTCAGCAGATGTTCCTCTCCACAACCCCAACATTTCAAGGGTTCTCTCTTCGTGTTATAAGTCTTACTTTGATCTCCTCTGAATGGTTTATCTCCACTCTAGGATGAAACATTTTGTTGATACACACTTCTGGTAGGAAGGCTCATCATGCAGCTCTTCTCATGGTTCTTAAATCGCGAGGGTTTAAACCCCTTCTTCTTGAATCCCCCTTTTTTTTTCTTCTTCGAGTCTTCATGGGGTTATGTCTTATTGTTGAATTTCTCATAGCAATACCTTGCTTTTTGAATAATATCTTCTAAGGTATTTGGCTCATCAAACTCAATTCTATCTCGGTAGGACTGAGGTAATCCACTAATAAATTGTTGCATCTTTAATTTTTCATCCTTTATGTGGGGAACATACCTCATCATCTCGAGAAATTTGTTGATATACTCATCTATGGTGAGTTATCCCATCTTGAGTTCATAGAGTTCCTTGGCCTTCCCATGAAATTAATTTTGTGACAAATACCTCTTATTGAAGTATTTCGCAATTTTTTTCCATGACAAGTCCTTCTCATGGATTCCCTTCACATTCCTAAGGTCCTCCCACCAAATGGAATCTTTCCCATTCAGGTTGAAAATGGCTATATGAGCCTTTAAGTTTTCACATTTGTCATGGAATCTGAAGTACTTCTTCAATCCTAGTAGCCAAACTTCTTCTTCTTCCCCCTTCTTAATATCTCCATCTAAGGTGGGCAGTTTGTATTTCTTGAATTCTTTAGGGTCATGACTCTTGGGATGTTTTCTCTTCTTTCCTCTCATCTGAGAATGGGAACTAGTTTTTCCACTGGAATATTCCTTGGAGTTGTTAGTTTCCTTAGAGAGACATTCTGGTGAGTGTCTCTTAGCTCCATGTTGGGCCTTCCTTGAGGTGCTACTCCTGGTGTGGCCACTTTACTGACAATGCTTTTTTATCTTAGGTGGACTTAGAGTTTTCTTATTATGATGCCTATCCACATGAATGGCAGTTGGACCATGTTGTAGTTGCCTTGGCATATCTAATTAAATTTGCAGTAGGACTGCATTAATTTTAGTCTTTTTTTCCTGCTCCTTTATAAACCTTTCATTGTCAACCTTATAACTCTATAATTCTTCCATGAGGCTTATTACAGTTTCAGACAAATCTAGAGGGGTTTCCAATGCCCTCCTTTCATTAGATTCTTCCTCTCTATTGTGAGATCTCTCCCCCAAATCATGGTGTGTCACCATCCTTACGTTGTAGTTTTCCCATTATTCACTGACTTCTTGAGTGATGAAAAAAAAATTGTTGTTAGTTCTAATCTACCAATTCATGAAAAACACATATTATCACAAAGTGAAGTTAGCTTCTTTAGTTGGAAACATTAGCAACATACAGTGCATATTTTCAAAGCATCCATGAATAGTAGAAGGTTGTGCTCCTCTCTTCAATAGAGTTTCAAACAATTTTCTTATAGAAGGGGGTAAGGTAGGGTGTTACCCCATAAAGTTCTCTAATAATATTTTATGCGACTCGTGCATGAGCTCAAGGAGGCCAAGTGTTGGTTCCATGATTTGATACCAATTTATAACACACCCGACCCCTAAATACCCTTTCTAGGGATGGGGAATCAAATGTTTTCTCTTTAAATAATCTCAAATCATCTCTCCAAGGTCTACATCCTCTTCTACTCGTTAGTAGCTCTCTAACGACTGTTATCGGCTCAAAACATGATCCTTGGTTTTCAAGATACAACCTCCCAAAGTTATTCGGGCATTATTAGTTGGGGTCTTCAGAATTCAGTGATGAATATCCCTTTTCGTACGGAAGGCCTACTCCCTGAAGTCTCGAAATCTCTCTATGTGGCCTTGTCCATTTGATGATCAACAATCAACGTTTTACATTGAACGTCCCTTTTTCGGCATTCGACATTTGAAAAATCGAAGATCGACATTCTATGTTTCGGCGTCCAAAAATCGACGATCGACGTTGAAAATTTTGACATTCATAGATAAACGATCAACATTGAACATTTTTGCGTTCGTCCATCGATGATAGACGTTGAACATTCCTCTACTATACTATGCCCAAAATATTCTAAACTCCCGAAGTGTCAGACTCCTCAAGTCTCGGTCATGTCACCAACCACATTGGCTAGGCGGGCACGAGATAAAAGTTGACATGCTGCGATGGCCATGGGTGACACATGTCCTCATTAGGGGGTGACATGTGTCATGCTCTAATAGGCATAAGCATTATGTGAATCATACATATCAAAATGACACATGGCACCTTAGTTGCAGGTCCACATCACCCTGGATGATGTTAGTGAGCCACGTCAGCCCCCGACATATACCCTTCTAACTTCTTTCAAATATCATGGTTGAGATCTGTCCACATAGATCCATAGATCTATGGATCCTGTTACTTTGCAAATCTGGGCTTCATAGCTTAGCAAATCATCACATCATGAATCCCCTAAAGAGACAAGTCTCTGAACTCTCTAATCTAGTGCCATGTCTCCTCATTCTATTGATGGTTGAGATTCACTTTTCCATTCATGACTTTAGAGGTTTTCACGCTCTGAAGGATCTTTTCCAAGTTCCTTTGAAGTAAAAATTCTATGGACTATAATATCATCTACCACGTGGCCTCTCATCCAACGACTCTATTCCAATGGTTGAATTTTGATAGAGGACAAGTGGATGCCATGTGTCGCTCCACGATGCATTCTCGATTGGTTGGGTAGCTAAGAGGGGTTCTCAATGGAGTCCATAGATACATGGCTGAGAGGGATCCTGAATGATCCAAGGATCGTCGGTCTACATCACTTTGTAAATTCAACATTCATAATTCTACGTTGAATGTCGGCATTCGACATTTGGTGTTCTACGTCCATATATATTCAAATTGATATTGTTTAATACTTGAACTTATGGATAGGATTTTATATGTGGAAACACATCCCTCTATTCGCAATGGTCCAGATTAACTTCACGACTCTGGAATTCAGGATTTTCGGCACTAGAACACTCTTGTTCTCCCAAAGTGGAGCTTCAACGAAGTACTTAATGCTACCCTTCCTAACTCTTATCTAATGGCTAAGAGATATCCCACTAAATCCCCAGATCTACGGACCTTATCAATTTGTGACTCTGGCCTTTGGTTGTTTTCGAGGGTTCTGGAATCAAAAGTCTCGAAGCCAAAGTAGCTTCACTCCTTTTGGGCTTAGCGAGGGGTTTCCAACATTAGGTCATATGGGATCATATTTTGATTTCAGGATACACTCATCTCTTAGTCAAGACTTGATTAACGCCATGGGTATGAGCCCTCAGTCACATGGGTGTAGGGTCTGAAGGAACGTCCTTCTCCCATAGAGTTGAACTTGACATTCCCACTAAGGTAAACTCAAAGGGTTGATAGGACTTAAACATTTCAATTAATCCAACCCCGAATCTCCTGTGGATTCACATCCCATAACTCTCTAGAAGATAACTGAGGTAAATCAAAAACCATGTAAAAATAGAAGTTTACTTAATCAAAATGAGCATTTATAATAATTGTTCAAACACTGCAAGCCTTAACCATAAGAAAATACATTCAATCATCGCATCGAATATATTACATAGAGTATGGAAATAGTTATCATAACTGGAAAATGTGAAGAGACCGCTAAAAGGGGTTCCTATTTCCACCCAACCATAGGCACAACCACTCCTGCCAGATTTACCATTGGCCACCCCCAAGATAGACCATGATCCTTTGATAGAGACTTTTTCTCCTTTCTCCACGATAGTCAGGGACGAAGGTTGCTCTCCTCCCACAAGATCTTGGCAACCGAATTCCTCTACACCAAGCAAGGAGGTCGCATGATAACTTCCTCAGTCACTCGTTAGCCTCATTTATCAGCTTGCAGCGAGATCATGCCCATGGATTATTACATCCAAAAGTGAGCTTGCTTCTCAAATTTTCTCTCAACTTCAAAGTCAAAACATGCTTTGTTCTCTTATTGAGATTGTTTTCTCTACTCTTCTTATTACAAATCTGTCTTTGTCCCCCAAATTACGTCCTTTCTTTCCTTCCTCAACAAGGTTGCGTGGGTCTGAATCCCCAACTCGTGGTTAGGCCTAGAATCCTTACAGATGGGTACCCATCCCCATCTCCTCATTAACACTTTAGGAGGGCCTTCCAACTACTAGCCTAACGTGTAATTCATTTCTGCGTCACAGGACTGTTGAGCAATTACACCCAGTAGGTACTATTTTGGTGAGGGTCATCTCAACCATTCTTGGTTTCCCTCACCATCTCTCTCATAGCATCCATGGTCTATCTTGGAAAACTCCTCCCCTTTTAGAATTTTTGCAACACATATCCAATTGATATTAATAATTCAAAATTCCTACATTGACCCTTTTATACAAAGGATCATCAAATCAAACATTCACACATATTTAGTTCTCCATAGTCTCTTGGCCAGTTATAGTTTTATTTACAAACTGGGGGAAATATGTGTATTACACGCCACTACAGTCTACGTACATTGAATTTGGTGCTCAAAATTAAAAGTTATGTTTGTTTTCCATGTCATGTCATGAGATCCATGATCCTTGACCTTCCATATACTGGAAATGTTCTGACTCGTTCCTTCAGTTCCATTTGAAGGCTATAAATTGGGCCATATCCAAACGATGGAAGAGGAGAGAATTCAAATTTTGAGAGAAAAGATACTCCAGAGAAATTTTTCACTTCATAGTGAGTCTACATCCCTTTATCCTTTAAAGTTTGAACACATTGTTCAACGCCCAAGATTTTCCCTCTTTGGTGGAGAACCTCATTGTCTCTCTTATATGAGCTTGCCTTTGGTGGAGGCCCAGTTGGAAGGGACTTAGTTTCTGAATTATGAGATGTGTCGACACGGAATTTTGTCCCTCATACATTTTTATTGATCATTTATTAACATACATACTATTTTCTCATCCAAATGATATCTTGCAAATATTTGAATTACTATTCCATGGGCACATTTGTTATGAATTTTAATTGATTATGCTATTGTATGTGATAACATTATATATTATCACCATATACTTGTGTATCGTGGTTGTTGAGGACGAGTTGCAATTATAAATCTTTGAGTCAAGTGATCAACGATGGTCTTCATCAAACACCCAGACAAGGTAGGCTCTTTACTTGGGATTAGAGTTGATTTATGAAGTCATTTTGTCTGTTGTGTTTTAACCCATTCCATAGAGTGATTTTCCTTATAACAGATTTGGTGACCATACTAGGGATTGAATCTTCTATTTTGGGGTTTGGAGTGTTTTTCTCCTTCGATTGTTCTTTGTTAGCCTGACTTTCCTTGTTGCCTGATTGCTTGATAAACTGCTTTTAATTTGGATCTAAGTTTTTTAGCCTTATCCTTTCCCTGGCAGCTTTTTAATACATATATGTGGGTTTTCCCTTGACATATGCATACATACATGAGCTTCCCTTCAATAGGGCATGTACACACGTGGGTTTTTCTTAAACAATTACGTACAACAATTTTTTTTCTTACTTACCGAGTTTGGTGTTTATTGGGTGGGTTTTGATGGTTTTTGAGTCTTCTTGGGTCTCAGTCCTAGCTGTTGAGTGCATGCAGAGTGATAAGAAACCTTTTTATGGTTGAATTTTTGGGTGGTTTTTTCTTTCTCACCATCTTTTTCATTGGTTTTCCTTGCATATTGGTCCGAGTGTTTTCTTCTTGGTATCTTGTTTGGATTGTCTATTTTTATTACAGTGTGGTTTATATATCAAGTTGTTATTCAGTCCTAGAATTTTCATTTCTTTATATTGAAAATACAAAAAAGAATAATACATTTTTCATTTTGGCACTTACTCTTTTGGGTTTTTAGTATTGATCTTTATATATATGGAAATATTGCATCTTATTGAAATTGCAAAGTTGAATTGAAAGTTGCATTTTGAAGAGCTTATCATCTTTTGAGAATTGAATATTAGGACATAGATTTATGTTCATATTCATTTCTTTTATGTGCTGAGTCATAACATCATTAGTTTCATGACCAAATTTCTTGAGTAAAAAAAACCCATTAAAAGTAACGTTGTGTAACAACCCTGCTTAAATAGATGTATAGGGATTATTAATTATAATTAATTTGATAATCTGACTGTCCTAATATGTTATTTAAACAATAATTATTTCTTAATAATATTAGCTAATTAATTATTATTAATTACTTGTTCATATATGTCAATGATTAATTAATTATTAATTGACTCATTAATTATTTGAGTAAAGAATTAAAGGGGTTAATAATTTAATTTATTAAAGACTTACGTATATGGGGAGGAGGGGGGGAGAAACATTAAATATAGGGATAATATATTAAATAAGGGGATAAAATAAAAAATAAAGGGATAAGGAAATTAATGAAGGGGAGGAGAGTCGATGAAGGGGGAATATGATGGGGAAGAGTCTTACGAGGAGGATCATTCTTTTGGAGGGAGGAAGCATTTTGAGGAGGAGGATATATTTCTGAGGGGGATTTTTCTGTGGATATCTCTGGTGTGAGGAGTTTGGTTTTGGGATTTTTTGGTGAATCAGAAGTAGGGGGCACCGGTTTTTGGGGGGTTTTCGGAACGGGGGCGAAGATATCCTTACAATATCCTAGAGCTAGAGAGCCGGACAGGCTGCTCCTAGCTGGCAGGGAGGAACACTGGATTTTGGGCAGTGTTTGACATAGTTTCAACTTCAGCAAAGGACAACCAGATCAACAGGGGAATTAGCATCAGGAAGAGGTAATTTATTTTATTCTATTAAGTAATTCTTATTCTGTTATGAAATTGTTGTTCTTTAAATTAATTTAACATGCTTATATGATGAATGAAAGAAATTATTGAGTCTTTTAGTGTAGAAGTAATCTTATCGGTTTCAATATATGGATTTTAATAGACTAAAATTAATTTGGTCCCTACACATGGTATCAGAGCCGCACCAAGGACAGTGACCAAAAGGATGTCAATGGAAGTGAGTGAAACATCTCATTCATCACCAACGACGTGGATAGGTCCACAACCATCTCAGGGAATAGATAATTGGGGCAGGGGTTCCAGGGGAAGGAACTCATTTAAGAGAGAGTCACATAATAGTGCACAGGTTCAATCTCGTGTTACCTGTTGGGGGTGCGGAGGACCCCATTACCAATGTGACTGCGCAGAGTTACAATCAGGATTCGCACATAGAGAAGGAAAGGCCCCGATGGGAAGAGCAAATAGCAGCCACCAGATTTACGCAGCGGTTAATAATCGCCACGACGAGCATCAATCCGTGGTGGTGGAGTCATCAGGTACGTTAAATCATATCAACGTTAACATTTTATTTGATTTTGGTGCTACAGATAGTTTCATTTCACCATCTGCATTAGAAAAGAGTGGGTTGGCAGCCTATGAGCACGATGACTTTAAACAAGTCGAGATGGCTTCGGGGGAAAAACAAGTGGTAGGACCTAGTGTGGATAATTGTATAGTAGACCTGGGAGTGTGTACTACGAGGTTGAAGGTATACGTCACTGCTCTCGAGGCATATGACCTAATCATAGGAATGGATTGGTTAGCAGCTCACTGAACTTTGGTAGATTGTTTTGCAAAAAGGGTTCTCTGTGTAGACGATGAAGGAAGACCGGTAGAGATTCAGGGTGTACGGAGAAAGGTGTCATTACACTTTATCTCAACTATGAAAGTTAAGCAATTCTTGAGGCAAAGCTGTCGAATTTATGTAGTGGAAGCCATGAATGAAAGGAAGGGACCCTCATTAGATCAGTATCCAGTATTGTCAGAATTTAAGGATGTTTTTCCGAACGAGTTACCAGGGTTACCTCCTGAGAGGGAGATTGATTTTACTATTGAGATAAAACCTAGTGCAGAACCAATTTCCAAAACTTTGTATCGGATGACATTGCCATAACTTTGTGAGTTGTAAATGTAATTGAAAGATTTATTGGACTTAGGGCTAATAAGGCCCAGTGTCTCACCTTGGGGTGCACCTGTAATTTTTGTAAAGAAGAAGGATGGATCCTTACGACTGTGTATAGACTATAGGGACTTGAACCATGCTACAGTGAAAAATAGGTACCCAATGCCTCAAATAGATGACCTCTTTGATCAGATGAAAGGAGAGATAGTATTCTCAAAGATTGATTTGTGATCCGGGTATCATCAGTTAAGGATTAAGGAAGGCGATATCCCAAAAACTACCTTTCGAACTCGGTTTGAACATTATGAGTTTGTCGTAGTACCTTTCGGATTGACCAATGCGCCAACAGTATTCATGAGCCTCATGAATGGCATATTCTGTAAGTACTTAGATCGATTTGTACAAGTCTTTCTAGATGAAATCCTCATCTATTCCAAGAACGAAAGAGAACATGAGGAACACTTACGAGTAGTGTTGTCCTGCCTTAGAGAGAACAAATTGTATGGGAAGTTGTTGAAGTGTTTCTTCTTCCAGAAAGAGATTAAATATTTAGGTCATATCATTTCCGACGAAGGAATCTCTGTGGACCCATAAAAGGTAAAGGCCATTATGGAGTGGCCAGTGCCGAAAAATTCCCATGAGGTGAGAAGCTTCATGGGGCTAGCAGGTTATTATCGACGATTTGTGGAGGGATTCTCCAAAATAGTGAAACCCATCACCACTTTGTAGCACAAGGGGCTCAGGTATGAATGGACAAAAGAATGTGAAAATGCATTCATCGAGCTTAAGAGGTTACTAACTAGTGCACCAATTCTACGAGTGTCGGACATGGAAAAGGACTTCACCATCTGCATGGATTCCTCGAAGCAAGGGTTGGGGGTCGTGCTAATGCAGAATGGAGGAGTGATAGCTTATGCATCAAGGAAGTTGAAGAAACACGAAGAGATGTATGCAACTCATGATTTAGAGTTGGCAGCTGTAATGCTAGCTCTAAAACTTTGGAGGCACTCTCTTGTGGGGTGAAACTTTGAGCTCAAAACGGACCATCAAAGTTTAAAACATCTCTTCACTCAAAGAGATCTTAATGCTAGGAAAAGGCGATGGAGCGAGTTTATGAGTGAGTACGATTTTGGTATTTCATACATCAAGGGGAAGGAAAATTTGGTCGCAGATGCCTTGAGTAGAAGACCATGTGTCTTCTCCTTGGTACCCTTAAAGGTCAATCTGAGGGAACGTGTGTTGACACAACTCCAAGGAGACAATTGGTATTTAAAAGTTACTTCAAACCTCCAGAGTGGGAGGCGATTAGATCCAAAGTATGAAGGATATAGTCTGGAAGTAGATGGACTATTAAGATATCGAGGAAGGATGTACATCCCTGAGAATGGGGATATTTGAAGCATCATACTGAAGGAAACCCATAGAGCACTTTATTGTGCGCATTTGGGTGTGAAGAAGATGTACGCAGGCATGACGAAGCTCTTCTTCTGGGTAGGCATGAAGCACGATGTATTCCATTTCGTCGCCAAATGCCTAGAGTGTCAGCAAGTGAAAGTTGACCACCGTCACCCAGCAGGCCTCCTACAACCACATGATGTTCCTATGTCCAAGTGGGAAGTCATATCTATGGATTTTGTTGTGGGGTTGTCACTCACATCTCATAAACACAATGCCATTCTTGTGATAGTGGATAAGTTAACCAAGAGTGCTCATTTTATTCCAGTTAGAGACACTTACGATGTCACTGATGTGGTATGTGTGTTCATAAATGAGGTTATCCGTTTGCATGGGATACCTAAGAAGATCATTTCAGATAGGGACTCCAGATTCACTTCTAGGTTTTGGACAAGTTTGTAGTCAGCGTTGGGGACTCAGTTGAACTTAAGCACAACTTATCATCCTAAAACAGATGGGAAAACTGAGAGAGTAAATCAAGTCATGGAAGACATGCTCAGGATGTATGTCATGGATAATCAAACCTAGTGGGAGAAGTACCTACCTTTGGTAGAGTTTACCTACAGTAACAGTTTTCATAGCTCCATCGGAATGCCACCCTACGAAGCTCTGTATGGAAGGCCATGCAGAATGCCATTGAGTTGGGATAGACTAGAAGACCGAGTAACAGTTGGGCTAGAATTGATTCAAGAGATGGAGGAACAGGTGATTCAGATTAGGCAGAGACTAAAGGAAGCACAGGATAGGCGGAAAAGTTATGCAGATGCACACAGGACCAACTGAAGTTATGAAGTGGGAGACCAGGTTTTCATTCGTATCAGGTCTAATAAGAGTACCATACAGTTCAAGAAGAGGACAAAGTTGTCACCTTGATTTATAGGACCATTCAGAATCCAAGAGAAAATTGGACCCGTTGCCTATCATCTCGTACTGCCACCCCACTTGCATAAAACTCATAATGTATTTCATGTATCTGTTTTACGTCATTATGTTACTGATGAATCACATAAACTAAATTGGAAGGAATTGTAGGTATTGGAAATGGGAACCCTCATGGTAGAACCGTTATGCATATTGGATCGTAGAGTCTGACAGCTTAGGAACTGTCTGGTAGACCAAGTTAAGGTCCAATGGGAAAAGTATAGTCCAGGATCTGCTACTTGGGAAGATGCCAAGACATTATGACGAGACTATCCCTCACTTTTTTGACCACCTCGAGAATATGTTTCTCGAAGGTTGGGTGTATGTAACACCACCTTTTGACTTAGACAGGCAGGATTTATTTTTTTATTTTTTTTTATTTTATGTCTGGAGGAATCAACAACTAGTTGGGCACGTGCTCGCATTACACATGGCCGTGTTATCCAACCGCTACCACTATAACCTCCAGGTGTGCCCATGATGCCCCTTACGTGGCACACAAGGTAAGTCAGGGGGAGTTGAACTCGAAACCTTATGGAACTTCATTTTCACGGAACTTGCCAATTGAGCTGCCCCCCGGGGGCACTTAGACAGCCAGGATTACCTGAGGCCTACTTATATTATTTTCTCTTCACAATGAAACTATTAAATGATACACTTAAACTTTTAAGACATATGAACTGTTATGAGTGTTTAAATTTTATTGATGATGATGAATGTAATGCGATCTACTATGTGAATGCAAATTTTATGAATGTTTAAATGTTATTGATGATGATGAATATAATGTGATATACACTGTGAATGTAAATTTTACGAATGTTTAAATGTTATTGATGATGATGTATATGATGCAACATATTGTGAGAATGTGAATTTTATGAATGTTTAAATGCTATTAGAATGATGTTGGATATGATGCAATCTATTTTGGTAAATGATAATCTTATGAATGGGTGTCGAAATTGAATTATCGGATATTATGAGATCTGTTTCTAACTTGAAAACATTGATGTTAAGTTGTCGGTACAAGGATACCAAATTCAAATGATGATAGTATGCAATTACATGATGATAATGCATAGAAATGTATGAGTTTGTGTTACAAACTAATATGCAGGTTATGAGCTATGAAATAGCCAAGGGATAAGCATGATGAAAGTGGATATCATGACCACTAGCCAAGAAACATTATGGTATGAATATTTGTATGTGAAAATATATTGGTTTGGATTCATTGCTATGATATATGGACCAGTGCAGGATTTCAGGTGATGAGACTACCCAAAACTGAATAAACGATGACAAAACCCCCAACAACATGGTGCCACTATATATTCCATTATAGGGTGTGGACCCTAGTTATGATTAGGAGGGGTGGAGGCATTTCCCACCATGTATCCTCTGAAACCTGAAGTCATGGGAGGATGGTGTTAGTTCACGTTGCCCAAGATGTGTGATGATGACTGTCAGTTGCCTACTGGGGAAGCTTGGTCGAGATAGTGACACTTCCACTTACAAGTTCTATTTGGAGTTAGGTAAATATAGTTTATGCTCAAAGATAGTCTAGCAAAGGAAGGATAGGAATGGAGATGGAAGTAGGTTAGGGAGGAAGGATGAGTAGAAATAGTTGAGAAAGTGTGGAGATTTGTCTTATGGTGGAATTTATTGTTTTCCCCTTCTAAAAAGAAAATGTGTATATATGAATATTCATAATTACGTAACTAAACCACAGTTGTCTAAATAAAATTGTTGAACTGGATAATTGTGATTAAAAGATTTCGCAAACATTTGATTGGTTTATTGTCTTTTATAAAATACTAGTATTGTTGATTGGATTGGATGCCTACGTAAATTACTAAAGGGTGATAGTTATTGTTTATCAGTACATGTCCGAGACTTGTATGTACTAGCTACACATGCATTTCTTTTACATGTACACTAGTATGTATGAGTTTTCTTGGCTTACTTACTAATAGTGTCGGTTAATTGTTATGAAGGTATGAACCATGTTTCTTTTCCTTTGTACCATGAGATACCTTAACTTTGGGACAAAGTTTCCTGAAGGGTGGGTCTATGTAACGACCCTGCTTAAACAGATGTATAGGGATTATTAATTATAATTAATTTGGTAATTTGACTGTCCTAATATGTTAGTTAAACAATAATTATTTCTTAATAATATTAACTAATTAATTATTATTAATTACTTGTTCATTTATGTCAATGATTAATTAATTATTATTTGAGTAAACAATTAAAGGGGTTAATAATTTAATTTATTAAAGACTTATGTATACGGTGGGGGGAAGAAACATTAAATATAGGGATAAGATATTAAATAAGGGGATAAGATAATAAATAAATGGATAAGGAAATTAATGAAGGGGAGGAGAGTCGGTGAAGGGGGAATATGATGGGGAAGAGTCTTATGGGGAGGATCATTCTTTTGGAGGGAGGAAGCATTTTGAGGAGGAGGATATATTTCTGAGGGGGATTTTTCTGTGGAGATCTCTAGTGTGAGGATTTTGATTTTGGGAGTTTTTGGTGAATCAGAAGTAGGGGGCACCGGTTTGCTGGGGGTTTTGGGCACGGGGGCCAGGATATCCTTACAGTATCTTGGAGCTAGGGAGCCAGATAGGCTGCTCCTAGCTGGCAAGGAGGAACACTCGATTTTGGGTAGTGTTTGACACAGTTTCAACTTTAGCAAAGGACAACCAGATCAACGAGGGAATTAGCATCAGGAAGAGGTAATTTATTTTATTATGTTAAGTAATTCTTATTCTGTTATGAAATTGTTGTTCTTTAAATTAATTTAACATGCTTATATGCTGAATGAAAGAAATTATTGAGTCTTTCTGTGTAGAATTAATCTTAGCGGTTTCAATTTATGGATTTTAATAGACTGAGAGTAATTTGGTCCCTACATGTTGATTAATTAAAATTGATTAGAAACAATTTAATTTTTTAGAGTACACAAACAAGCATAGGATATAGGGCCTTGGAATAGGATTTTGTGAGTAAACTTCTCCAAGGCTATTAAACTCAACATATGTATCTGACCTAGGGAGTGGTGAAATACATTGTGTAATTAGTGACATCACGAGGCTTCACTCATAGCAGAGTTAAGAATAAGGTCACATGAAGTTGGTTGCATAGATAACCCTCTAATACATTCTTAGAGATAGAGATATTTATGGGTTTATATTTGTATTTAGAGGTATTTCTAGTACCTTTACCTATGTGAGAGACGGTTCTTTCAATATTTTATGATTTGTTACCCTTCCCATACGATGGACCTGACTTATGACTGTTCTCCTTTGCATTGGTTATATCATGGCGACTCTAGTTTCTTGACATAGGTAGCCACATAATTTATTTGTAGGGGTTATTCTGCAGGTACCCTGAGTCAAATAAGGGTCATATAATACACAACCTTTATGGAGGATTACCTCTTCGAGGGGATCTAATCAATTGCATTTTTAATCCCATGGGAGCCCTTATAACTGATTATGATATCTCCAATGTTTTCAAGGGAGTCGTAGGCCCCTCTTCGATGATGCATTCCTACTCTAGTGAGGGAGGCCCATTTTCAACCATTATATCCCTTTTGTGTGCATTGGCCCTTTTAATTTACTTTGTTGTTCTCTTTGATTATTAGTTGTCCTTAGGATTTTGTATTGTGGCATGGGTTTTCATTGCTATGGTCAGTGGAGCCCCCATGACTCCCTCAGTTGGCACTACCCAGCCCATGTTCTTTTCTCATTCTATGGCGATGAATCCTTGTGTATTTCTGAGTGGTACATTGAATCATGATACTCAACCAAAATATTGGGCCTCTAATCATTTTTCTCTTGGTATGCTATACATGTCTTCGCACATGCCATCCTCTGTCTCATCACCTTATATGAATCCTAGTTTTGGTTATGGAGGCATGATGCCTCCTTATTCTCCCTTTCTGTTTGGTGAGATTCATATCCCTCAACCAACTCTTATGGTAGGAGGTTGGAATATTCCTATAGATCCAATTATAGATTCACTTTTCCAAGAGAAATTTCTCAAATGGGAGGTCATTCTACTTATTACATATTGTCCATTTATCCTTCTTCCACTATGTTAGTTCCTACAAACTCTTTTCCCATGGCACACCATTCTCTTTCCTTTGGTGTTTCATCTAGGGGGAGTCAATTTTATAGTATGGGAAACCCCTTTCACAAAGTTCCTTCATCTAGAGGCAACATATATCCTCACATGAGTAACCCTTGTCATGTCGCTTTCACTTTACAAGCATCTTCCTCGGTGATGATGTCCTTACAAAACTTTATGAATCATATTGTAGGAGGATACTATCCTATCAAACAAGGCCATGGTGTATACCAGAACCTTTCCTGGCTCGCAATATCTTAATATCAGTCTTTTCCACAACCTTGGTCTCAGATGCCACAACCATTTTTTGCAAGTTATGATGGAAACATAAGTCCAGTCACTATGAGTCATACTGGCATTATATCACCAACCTCTACTAGTCATGTTGGGTATTGGTCAACAAACTCTGCAAGTCATGATGGGGGCATAACTCTAGTCATTGCTAGTCACACTACACATACATCACCAATGTCTTCTATTCATGTTGGGAATTCATCACCAACCTCTGCAAGTCATGTTGGGGATTCATCACCAACCTATGCAAGTCATGTTGGGGATTCATCACCAACCTCTGCAAGTAATGTTGGAGATCTGATACTAGCCTCTGCAAGTCATGCCGGGAGAATTTCACTAGCTATTGCAAGTCATGATGGGGACATGTATATGATTGAGAATCTAATACGTATAGGACATAATCCCAAGTTATTTTGTAGGCTTTGCAAAGGATATCACCTTAATTGTTTTTTCCCTACTACTACTATGGTATAAGAAGCGTGGTCCTGGCATCGGGGCCCTTCGAGTTTTAAGTCATCTTTGGTTTCCAAACATTCTAGTCCTTCTTTGATTGAAACAAAATTCATGTCAATGCAATCTTTAGTTGACACCCTCTTCATTTAGGGGGTGATGTGTCTCTTGACCTTTTTGCCTCACATATTGTTCAAGCAATGATTATGTCGATGCAATATTCAACCGAAACCACTCTTGTTTTTGGGGTTGATGTGTCTCTTGAACTTGTTGTCTCACATCCTATGAAACCAATGGTTGAAGAATTGGTCATGCCAATGCAATCTTCGGTCGATCCCAATCTTCTCTTAGAGAGAGACAATTCTAAGGAACTGAGATTGTCGATACAATCTTCGGTCAATCCCACTCTTCTTTTCAGGGGTGATGCATCTTTCGACCATGTCCTTAGAATTTCTAGTCCTATACATTCTCAATAGGGGAGCATTCCACTCTCTTTGAGTATGCTCCCTCCAATTCCTAGGATGGTTTCCTTTAATTCTGATGATCTTGTAGAGCCTCACCTCTTTTCTTCTTCTACACCCTTCCAGATAAGGGGAATTCTTGGATATATTGTAGATAAGGTATCCTCTGCAAGTATTTTATCCTCCTCAGCTTGGAAATTTTTGGGTTTTCACAAGCTTGTGTCAACTATATGTGAGTTTCTGAATTTCAACAGAAGTCCTGCACGGGAGCCCTGGCCTCCCCCACGATATGCTTCTTAGAATGACATCCTTGAGTATTAGTTAAGCTCTTTTCAAGACTCCTTTAAAAATGAAAAGACTTCCGAGTGAAATTGCCTCTTTCACACTCGTTAAATGGATTTGAAAGGATGCCTATATGTTGTAAGTTTAACCCTTTTTCAAACCAAGTAGACTAATTTCAAAAAATGAACTCTCTAGTCAACATTGGATAGAAGAGTTCTCCTGGGTATTTGTTTATACTTTTTCGGGCCTAGGGAACTAAATTTATGAAAAAGGAAATTATTTGGAGTTAAGTTGTAATTGCATTACATTATCATGCTTGTAGTATTAAGCCTATTGTCGGTTCTCTCTTTCTCTTTATAATCCTATTACCTCAAAAATTTCCATCACTAGACAAGCAGAGCCATGTTTATATCCTTTTCATGTTGACACCTTGTACCCTAAGAGGAAAAATTCCCCCGAGTTTCCATTCCCCACATGAATCTCGTTACATTGATCATAGGTATGTTCCAGTGTTGGAACCGGTTGCTTACTCGCGACACTCGTTTCCTCCTTTGTATCATAACATTCATTTGTCTATGAAAAAACACAAAAAAATGGGCGGGAAAAGAATATTATCTTATGTTCACAGCAGTTGTGTCACCTTTGAACAGAGCGCAAACTTTTGAGTCCACTTTTCATTCAAAGTTTTGGTTTATCATGACCTTAGGAAGTTGAGCTTGGTACTTAGATTTTTCTCTTCCGACTGGTTATTCTTCCAGTCCCTATGGAGAGTTTTATTGATGCCTCTTGCATCAAAAAGTTTCATCATCCAATATATTCTTCCAAATTCCTCCATATGTCTCATGATTTTGTTCAAAGGAAGTCTATAAACCTATTTCAACCATTCCTCAAAACTCTTAAGTTTTCATGTCGGCCATACCCTCAGTGTGTCTCAAAGTTACATGAAGTTGTAGTCCTACCGTGCACTCTCATCCTACTTTCATTATGGGTAGGTAACATTTAACCCAATAATTGACATCTCCTAATTGGTCACTGACTAGGGGGTTTCCATTATGTTCGAAAAGAAATAATATATTCAAACATTGGGATTCATGTAGTGTCTTGTGTTAGCACTAAGAACCAACCTCAGAATGCAAGAGGATAAGCCTAGTACCCATCAAAATTTAAATGTATTGAAAATTGTTTGAGTAGGTGGATCAGTAAAAGACCACAAATAAAGGAAAAGATAACGAGGGTAGTTGCAGATCAGTTCGATACTGTTGGGATATGGAGTCATAAGTATCGTGATTAATGAAGGCATTTAAAATTCATATCAGACAAAGGATTTATGTGGTGATGAGGAGAAGGAAGACATAATGTGTCTGAATGATAAACCATGAAAGATGGGAAAGATGACATCATGTCCTCTACCACCTTAGGAATCCATAGATCAGATATGATACATCCAAACATGAAGAAAACAACAATCATCTGAGTGATAAATGATGAAAAATGGGAAAGATGACAACATATCCTTTATCTCCTCAGGAATCCATAGATCAAAGATGCTACATCCAGACAAGAAGAACAGAACAACAGGTAAACTAAGAAGGTAGTCAAATAAAAAGAACTCAAAGGAATCTTCAATAACATAATATTTACAATCCAAGCCCTCAGGCTCACAAACTGAAAAATACAGAGCCCTTCTCCTAAAAATATCTCATCTCTCCATCCTTTGAACCCCCCCTTAACAAAATCATAAACTGATCTATTTATAATATGATCAGTCCACAACTGCGAGGAGTATGATCTTTCCATCCCATTTAAGGCTTTTTGTCTGTGCATCCTTTTGTGGGACTGTACGTGTTTCCTCATGTTAAACAAAATCCCATATCAGTATGAGCCTACAAGAATAAACCATCCATTGCGGTACCTCGGGATGATAGTTCTATCTCCTCAGAAAGAGCTTTCACGCCTTCTATTTATGAACTGAGATGAGTTTTCAGCTACCAGTCCTTTTTCATTATCTGAATCTACCTCAGGAGAGACCACATGCCACTCATGGACTGGGCATTGAATAAGAAGGTGGTTTCAGGGCCACAAAATTCAGTCCTCGTTCATTGGTTGAACCCTCCTCGGGATCAGGATGTTATTTGTCTTTTAAGGGGCAGCCATGGGTTGTTGTTTAATACAAAATTGTAAGAGTGCGTGATTTTGGGGTCATCAAAAGCAGTTTGGTCCCACACCTCTTTTGGGCCTGAAATGCACCGCTTTCTACCATGTAGCCTCTCCATAATATTGTGGTTTGGATTATTGGTGCTGAAATTATTGGTGGCCATTGATCTGATTGCGATCTGTGATCTAGGTGTGCTGACCATTTTAGCGCCCCTGCCAAAGTTTTATCCATCTGGAAACTATGTCGAGATATGGTACCAAATTGAAATGCACAGTGGATTTTTTCTACTATAAACTACACTTACCTCCTTGCCTGTGCCTATGGTTGTCCACTCTGACCCTGGGAAACCTTATGTGATAACATCTTGGATGCCATTATCCTTATTGGTGGTTTCATCACCTTTGTCTTCATTTTTCCTTATTTGTTTCTATTGAAAGGGTATTTTTCATGCACTACTCACATCTGGTGCATGCGAAATACGAATATGGTCATTGGTTCATGAACATCCTCTTTGTTCAAGTTGCTACAAATCATCAAGCTATTGATTTGTACCTTATGGTGAATTATGAGAGATTCCTTAATGCTCTCCTTTCTGTGGGTCTCCTTCCTTCGACTTCAACTCATCTATTATGGAAATGAGGACTAGAGACATATGAGTACCTAGAGGCTTGCAGTCATTAGTGGAAGGTTCTCCTCTAATCAACTTTTGGGAATAAATCAATGTCTCATGATCGATGGATTCTTCAAGTGTTCAACCTCAACACCTTTATTCACACTTGGAAGAATTTACTCAGTGCCTTGATACCTACTTTCAATATTGGTAGGTTGTCTCGCATTTGTTAAGGGTATACCTTAATGACCGGTAATAAAATGAAGTCTCATTGTGTTTGACTTCAACTCCTTTATTCACATGATGTAGACTTGCACCTTTGGCGGATTATGTAGAAGACATGAAGACATCAGTTTATAGTAGCATCTTTCCTAAGTTGTTGCTATCATTCATTGGAACAGTACCTATATGACTTCACTGATCATGGGAGATCAGATTATACTCCATTGTATATAAATCTCTTCAGATTGATTTTGAGACTGGTTTTCACTGGGAATTTTTCATGACTATGACATCCTATGGCATGTATCTACTTTGTATTTTCTATTCATGGCCATGAAAAACTGTTTGGTATATTTCCACATGGATCTACAGTATAATTCAAATTGGAAGCCATGTGTACAATGTCATTATGGATTGTAATATTCTCATGAGAAACTAGTTCTTCCCATTGAGTCTCCATTACTCCACTTCTAGTAATCATAATGTATTTTGGGCATCGTGGATACTCCTCTAACCTCACACATTAGGGGGCATTTTTTATATCAAGGTTTGCATCACCCCATGCAACTTGTTGAGAAGGCCTTTTCCATTTACCTATGCAAACTTGAAGTCCCCTTTTTCACTTTCCAAAGATAAAAAATCATATATTTCCATGTATACATTCCCTACAAGTTATGCAACATGCGTATACACAGGTTGCACCATTACATCCCATGCACATCGAGTTTGGTGCTCAAAATTAAAAATTGTGTCAGGTTTCCATGTCACTTCACGAGATCCATGATCCTTGACCTTCCATATACTGGAATTGTTCCCACTTGGCCCTTCAGTTCCATTTGAAGGATATCAATTTTTCCATATCCAAACTGTGGAAGAGGAGAGAATTCAACTTTTGAGATCAAAGATGCTCTGGAGAAATTGTTCACTTCATATTGAGTTTGCATCCCTTTTTCCTTTAAACTATGAACACATTGTTCAACCCCAAAGATCTTCCCTCTTTGATGTAGAACCTCATTGTCTCTCTTATATAAAATTTCATTTCGTGGAGGCCCATCAAGAAGGGACGTAGTTTCTTGGTTCTGAGACAGGATGACATGGAAGTTTGTCAGACATACAATTTTGTTGATCATTTTTTAATAAAAATACCCATTTTTCGTCCAATTGATATATTGCAAATATTTGAATTGCTATTCCATTGGTGTATTTGTTATGAATGTTAATGGATTGTGCTATTGTATGTGGTAACATTATATATTATCACCATATTCTTGTGTATCTTGGTTGTTGAGGACAAGTTGTGAGTATAAAGCTTTGAGTCAAGTACTCAACGATGGTCTTCATCGAACATCCAGACAAGGTAGGATCTTTATTTTGTCTTGTTTTCATTTTCATTTATATAGCATACTTGGGATTAGAGTTGAGTTTTGCATTCATTCCATATTTTGTGGTTTAACCCATGACATAGAGTGATTTTCCTCGTAACACTTTCTACATCCATTTATTGTGGAAGCGTCGAATATATATACCACCATATATATTCCCTTGTCTTGATCATACGACCTTTTTTTACTTTGTGACTGCATGCCTTTTAGCCCCACTTATCCTATCCTTCCACTAAATGAATTCAAATGGTTTAGAATTCACCTGAAGACCCTCCTTGATCTAACGACTAGCTAGATTTCATGACTTTGTGATCCTTCCTTGTCTCAAATGTTCACCAAAGTGGCAAAGTTCCAAATTCCTATTAGTATTTATCTACAATTGAGGATTATTTATCCCAATATGATGATTGGTATTTAATTTCTCACAGCCTCTAGCTCCATCATGATCTGATGGTCCTAGACAGTCCTAAAAAATTCATCAACGAATAAGATTCCTCCTAACCCCTTTGGATTTATACTTGGATTCCAACTGAACCAAGATTGTTGATATTTTCCTTTGGTCAGTGATCGATGATTTTCATATCTTCCGACTGTAACAAAGTTTCCTCATATTTATGAGGGTTTTTTCGAGTTGATTTGTTGGGAATTTGATCCCAATAGCACTTCCTTAAGGAACTCCTTTTCCTAATCTTTGATTTTACCTTTCCAAAGGTATTAACATTGCACACTCTAATCTTGTGCAACCTATTCTTGAGATTTAGGTTTAGATGGGATTCCTCTTCACCTCGTGTTATTTCTTCTGTGCAACCTACTATGTTATTTATCTTGAGCTTTAGAATCTCACAGAAATATAATGACAATAACATATTTATCTTCTTGACATCAATTCCAACACCATAATACCATGTCCAACATTGATCATATTGGTCTTCTTTTACATCAATTACAACACCATAACACTATGTCCAACATTCTCCCACTTTGGCATTGATGGAAATAAAGTAAAACCCCTTTCTCAATCTTAACTGGATTTTACTGATCATTCTCCCCCTTTGACAACAATGAAAAAAATGGATGTTTCCTTTCTCCCTTTAGGGTGACACTGCCCCTTATATGATTCTCCCCATGTCTATGAATTTTTCCCCCTTTGGAAAATGGATATCAATCTGAGGAAATTTTGGTGGCATCTCTCTGCATAGAATCATGTTGTTGCAACAAAACATGGGAAGAAGAATAAATCCCCATTGTGGGTATGTCTTCCTCTATATTCTCTGCAAAATGAACAATATTCTACAACTACAATCTACTTCCACTTCAATGTACTATTGCTCAACTAGAACATAGATTAGCTACTCAAGAATGATTTTCTCTTCCTATAATGATCATTGGGCATGTCCGTGCATAAACCATCTAAAATCATGCCACACCATACATCAAGTGTATTCCAATAATACATACTATCTCATGCATCAACCATGAAGAAAAACATATGTCAAGAATATTTTTCAAAAGTGAACCAAGCATATATCAGGATTATCAACAAGTGACTCTATCAATGTACCAACAATGTTCCTTAAACAAGTTTCATATCACACATGATATGACTCTATCATAAGATATATCAATGGATCTCACATATGTACCAACCATGTACCATGAAAAATCTTCCTCAGAAACCATTCACATAACTTCACTGAGAGAATAGATAACCAACATTGTTCCTTGGCAGGTGAACGTCATCAAACCATGCTTATTTCAATGATGCTAGTTATCTATTGAGCCTCTTCATTCTTTTGTGCTTAAATACTCGTAGGGTTATCAACAATAACAATCTTAAGTCTTCTTTAATTTCTCCTTCCTTTCTTTTATTTATATTATTGTTGAGGAGGAGTTTTTAGTAGATCATCAAAATAGTGTTTGAAAATTTCCAATATCCTCATCGCTTAATTATTCTGGTTGATCTCCTATTGAAAGTTCATCATCATCGTCATTGTTTTGTGCAACAGAAGCTTCTTTATCTTTTTTTTTGAGAATTTCCTTTTTGAGTTTTCCATTTGTTGGGTAATGGATAATTTATTTGTAGGACATTATCAAGTTTTGTAATTGTGTCACATTTTTCTTTTGGATTTTTATTTTCTTGAGCTTTATCCACTTTATATTTATAAATTTTATTTCCATATACCTTATCAGACACTTCACCATCTTTCTCCTATTGTCAATTTTATTAATTTCAGGTGCAATATCTTCATCATTTTTCTTCCTTTGTACTTTATCTTTTCTTCTCCATATCTTCTTATAATTTTCTTTAATTATGGAGATACTTTCCTTCATGGAATACTTTGGTAATATACATTCACTAGACTTATGACCATAATTGTTGCATTTTTGGCATTCAATATTGAAGTCTTGTAAGGGAGACAATGAGTTATGATTTCTTCTTTCTACATTATTCTTATTGTTTTCATATCTTTGAACATTTCTTGTATTGTACTTTCTATAAGCTTTACAATGTACTACTTAATGTCCAAAATTATTGCAGGAATAGAAATATCCAAGGAAAACATATCGATTTATGTTATAGGGATTCCTTTTGATGATTCTATTTTTTTTCACATTTTTCTTTAGTAGGGAGTGCAAATATATGTTTATTTGGGATAGTATTCAATGGTATTGTCCTTGCCTTATTTTCTTCTCTTCTTATAGAGTTCTTAAGAGCATTTGCATAGTTGATTGGTCGTTTGTCATTATTTGTTTCTAGATAGGGATCATATATGAATCATGTATTATCATTTCATGATCTTTGACTTCTAAGAATGTTGTTCAAGAGTTTTGAGTTTTTTTCAAACTTAGACTGAATCTCTCCTTTTTCTAGTTTCCCTTTTAGTTGAATTATTTCATCTTCCAATATCTTACATGTTTGTTGTTTTTCATTGAGTTCTTTGTTCAATATTTCTTCTTTTGTTCTGATTTCTTGGAGTTTGGTTTTTAACTCAATAATCAATTGTTCTGAATAACTAATGGTTTTGGAAACCTTGTTTTTTGTTGATTTTATAACTTCTTCAAACTTTAGAAGTTGTTCCCTTAGTAACTTGTTTTTCTTTTCAGATTTTATTAGTTCTTCAATTGCACCGATAAATTCTTCTTCAAGGTTCACTTCTTCTTCATATTTCAAATGATTATCATCTTGAGTTTGCATTCCCATAAATAGAAGCTATTGCTCCTCTTCTTAACTTTCTTTAAGTGAGCTACAAGATTTTGGTGAATAAAGTTTTCTTCTTCTTGTAGAAATTCCTTTTATCTTTGGTCCTGCTCTTCTTTTGATATTTGAAAGTCATTTCATCATAACTTTCCTCTTGCTTAGGATAGGGACATTTGTTAGCAAAGTGTCCAATTTTTACACAGTTGAAACATTTGAAGGGTAACTTTCCTTTATATTTTTCAGATCCTTTCTAAAGTTTCCTTATAAAGTTGGCTTCTTATACATGTAATATGTCTAACTGATCTTCATTATACATCTGTTCTTGATTCTTCTTTTCTTTATAAGACTTAAAGGTTGTTTCACCTTTTGATGGTTATTCTTGTCCTCTCCTCATCTCATATGTTGTAAGAATTACATGGAGCTCATCTACTGTGAGTTTGCCAAGGTTTGGTTTGTCTTCAATTGTAGAAATATTGGCATCATACCTCATAGTTAATGATCTTAAGATATTTTTTACAATGGTTTATCTTTAAGTTATTCTCCATCCTCCCTTATTAAGTTAACTAACTCATATAATCTATTAAGATATTCAACAATGTTCTCTTCTTCTTTCATCTTCAAATTTTCAAACTGAGCTCTATAGGTTTGTATTTTGGCTTCCTTGAATTTTTTATCTCCTTCATATATAACCTCCATTTTGTCCGAGATATCCTTATATGAATTACAATGCATTACCTTCACAAATATAGGATTTGTTAAACCTCCTAGGATGGTATTGAATGCTCTTGATTTGTCATTGCAAATATTATTTCCTGCACTATGTGTGGGTGGAGTAGCTAGTGTAGTGTACCCATTTTCTACAGATTTCCAAACATCAAAACCAAGAGCCATAAGGTAGATTTTAATTCTTATTTTCCAGAGCGCATAATAATCTCCTTTAAATAACGGTGCTTTGTTGGAAGACATTCCCTCTTTTGATCCATTGCTTTTAGGATCTACCTTCTGGTAATTAGACTGTGCTAAAGGCACTTGGATCTGAAACCAATTGTTGGAAATACTGAGAGGGGAGGGGGTGAATCAATATTACCTTTTTAAAAAATTAGTTAATAATTTCTTATTCTATTTATCATTAAAGTAGATAAAAAATGGACATGCATTTAAGAATCAATTGTATAATTATACTTAAGAATACTTATAAATTTTATAAAGAATAATTTTTTATTGTGAAGGACACAAATCCTCTTTAGAGCATTAGATCTTGGAGACACAAATCCCCTTCTTCAGGTAACCAACCCTAGGAAGCACCAAATCCATTATTTTTAGGGTACCAACCCTAGGAAGCACCAACTTCGTTGTTTTAGGACACCAACCCTAGGAAGCAACACCTCCCTTGTTTTAGGGAACCAACCCTAGGAAGCATCAACTCCCTTGTTTTAGGGAAAAAACCCTAGGAAGCACAAAATCCCTTATTTTCATAGTTTACTTAGAAAATGATTTGAATCCTTCCTTTCTCCTCCCTTCCACCCACACTGCATACGTATCTTCAGTTTTCCTTCTTGGACTCTGCTTCTTCTTTTGATCTTCTAATCTGGACTACAAAGACACTTCTTCTTTCACCATTCTTTCTTTCTTATATAGTTTCCCAACTTGTGTGATATTTGAAGTATTTTGTCCCTTTGTTTGAACCAACGCACCTTTTCCTTTTGTTTAAAAACAAATAATGTTTATCTTTTTAACTTATAATTAATATCTTCCTCTACAATTATTCATACATTATCGTGAAATATTTTTTTCAATTTATTAAGAGGGATTTTCATAAATCAATTTCTTTTAACTCGATACCATGCCTCTTAATTTCATTCTTATGCTTTTTCTACATCCCTAGTTCTCTAACATATCATATTTGATATTTTACCATCTCTCCCTATTGTTATGGTGTTCTTCTTGGGTTTCCTACAGGAAACATATTTAATCCCCGAGAAATTTATCTTTCCTTTATGTGAACACATGATCAAAACAACATGTGTATCCATTCCAAGCATTTTTCTATTAGTTCTTTCTCCTTTCCCCCTTACTCTCCTACATGAGACCGTATTCAAATTTTCGAGGGATTATTTAATTCTAGGCCCTTTTGTGCTCCTTATTAGCTTCTTTACCTTATCACATGACCGGTCATGTAACCAATTCATCGGTTACTCTGGACTTCAAGATTTTAGGCCTTTGCAATCTTCCAACTACCCCAGAAAAAATTCTTCCAAAGTATCTGTTAGCACTAGAAATTGTCCCTAGAATTCCTTAGGAACAAGCCTAACACACCTTAAATTAAAAATGATCTGGGTTGGGTTTCCAGGAAATTTAGTGGATCAAGAAGAAGAAAAAGAGAAAGAGAAAATACAATAATCTATCATAGATGAGCGATGGACCATTGGGATATGGACTCAATAAAATACCCTACTCATTAAATTCTATCAATCTGCATATTAGATAAAGGGTTTATATAATAATGGAAAGAAGAAGGGAAAAAGAACAAAAAGTATAACATTCACAAGGCAACGATCCTCTCTGCATAAATGAATTCAAGATACTTGAATGTAAATAGTGACTAATAGGCAAGACACATTAGATCCTCATATTCCAAAGAATCCATTAGTCAAAGGAAACCACAATCCTCAAAGTATAGGATTTATTCAAGTAAGAAGACAAATTAGAATGAAAACAAGAACACAATCTGATAACACACATATTATGAACCTTCAATAATAGAAATGCTTACAGCCAAAATTTCCCTCAAGATTACAATGATAACAATTAAAAAAACTCTCCTACAAATTTCTCACAACTCTTCTTGGATCTTCCAAACTCTCTCTCGGACCTCTCGGGTCTAAGAGTTTTCCCCTCCATTGCATATAGTTTATATAAAATTTATAGACCTTACATGATAAATACTATATCCTTAAAGAATGTATATAATATTATCAAAATAGATCTAAATATCTCCCCTTGGGGTTGAATTTGGAGTTAGTTACATCAACAAGATATAAAAAATCTAAGAAAAACAGTCCAATACCTAAAAACTAGGGTTTGGATTTCAAAGCATTAATTACATTCAAATTAAACCAATTTTTTTTATGATATTAAACATAAATATCCTCCTTGAACATCCATATGTCTCCTTGACCTGACAGCTCTCCTTGGCATGTGTCAAGACAAATTACACCTTGATTGTTCCATTTTATCTTCAACACTTTTACAGCGAAATTATGAAAAATAGGGCTGAAACAACACTCGATATTGCCCAAACCATGACACCTATGTAAACTTTGAGAGAGGATTTTGTAGATGAGTTCATTATTGAGAAAAAATATTTCATTCTTTAAAAATACCTCTCCATATCCTCGTAATATGTGCCCAAGATCATGACTAAAACAGAAAAATTCATGTATTTACAAATCTAAAAAATAAGTTGTAAAGACCTTCTTGTATCTCCAAAACCATGACACCTATTTAAAATCTGAGGTATGATTTTGTATATTAGTTTGTTCTTGAAAAAAACCTCTCTTTTTTTCACAAATTCCTCTTCATCTCCTGATAATATGAGTTTGAAATTGACTGCAAAAACAATCATTTCTAGAAAATCCCTCGTTTTATGTTTTCTCCTTTTCCATACAAGATTGATCCAAAAGTCTTTTATGAAGATAAAAAATGTTTTATAATGTGTATTTTATGGTGTATAATGGTGTAGTTATTATTTTGCATCATCATCTATCACAAAAACCCAAAACTATGTCATTTACTTAAAAACTAGGGCGCTACAAGAACTTCTTGTAGCGTTATTTTTTGACCAGTTTGCATACCTAAAACCTTTATCTCATCTAGTTCAAATCCAAAACCATTCTTATATGAACCAAACACTTAATTACCTGATCTCAAAAAAGGTTTCCTTTAACTTTCATTGATTGCATTCAAAATTTAGGGTTTCATAGAAAATCAAACAATCAAATTTGAATGTTTCCCTGGGAGACAATTTTATCTACTTGGTGTGGGAATGGGTTTTCATTCTCCTTGGCTCATCAATATTAGATATAAAAACCAATTATGAGCCCTTCTTTCTCTGTTTACTTTGTTTCCTCTGTTTTCCTACAGTAACCTTTTCTTTGAAGTTGTTCTCTTAAAATCTGTGATTAACTTGTTTTTTTACCATGTTCACATAACCTTGTCAAATCCTTTCAACAAACTTAGAGGATTTTCCACTGAAGCTATAAGAATAATAAAAAAACACATCATATATAGATATATTTATATACTTGGTTTGGTTTCAATTTCAAATACACTTGATGAATGGTGGATTTGGGCTCGAGAATGCTTGAGACAGAAAGAGAGCTAACATAGGCTCCACGGGGGATGGCATTCTCCCTATGAGCTGCCAATAACAGGAAGACATGTGCCTTACTCATTGGGCTATGGTTTCATTTGCCACCTTCCAAATCTCTGCATCTTATTCATAATCTAAAAACACACTGCTGAAAAAATATATATAATGTTAAAAACCAAATGCTTGAGAATTGAGCTTATAAATCCTACTTATAACTGGTAGGAACAAGATAATCATGTGTAATCATGCTTTCAATGAAGACATGATAGCATCCAACTGACTATAATTTATTATTTCATGCATATGGACGTGAAAGAAGAATATAATAATTGTATCAAAAATTAAATTTGGAAGACATACTTACAACCACAATCCACATTCATTCCAAATGCCACAAGGCTGAAATTTTCTAGAAACTAGGACTCCATGTAAATGGCCATTGGGTCCTGCCAATTATGCTACATTTCCATCTAATACGAAAGGACACATTGTTCTTGTGCTTCACTTATCAAACTACACTTCATTTGTTTTACTAGAAAATGAGCATGAACATCATTCGAGTGTGAGCAATCAAAAGCATCAAGGTCATCCTGAATCTGAACATAATTTTCTTTAACAAAAAAAACAATAATGTCATCATGAGAATCAACAAACTGATACATGTATTCCTCATAGACATCATATGCATAGTTTTCATATACTGGCTCCAACTATTCATGGATAATGGACTGAATGTCTTCATGAATTTATTGATCAAATTCTACCACATCACAAACATTTGGATCTAGAATTTCAAGATCATCATCATATTAATAAAAAATGAGAGCAACATAATAAAATTCTAATGACAAAGATGAAGATTTATGAAAATTATCATCAGTAATATGATCTTCACATAAACTTGGAACAATTTTTGTATCATAATTATCACTATAAGAAAAAATTGGATTAATGCCAAATGCATCTAGAGTATTGTTGTCATCAACCTCAAAATCTGTCTGTTGAAAATCCTCTTGCTCTAAAATAGATTTAGAAGAAGATATATCTGATAATGAATCTTCTTCCTCTTCCTCAATATAACCATCCCCTTCATCTACATTGCTAGAATCATCAAATGTTAAATTATGAATATATAATGCATATCCTTCATAGAAATTCTCAAAAAGTGTCTCAGTCAGGTAAATCCTCTTGCAATATGAATAAAAAGCATCATGAAAGTCCTCCAAAAAGGAAATACTAGAAGCATGAATATTTTTTTATGATTGTCTTGCATATCCATCCAACAAATACATGAACATTTTCATCAATACATCCTCATGATGTATATTCAAATGATACATTTATTGATGAAACTTGATTACATGATGTGCAGGATTATCCTCATACTTTTCTCTAAAGATAGGAAGAAATTCTATGCATTATGAGAAAGAAGGTGTAGAATTAGGAAAACTAGGAACAAATGAAAATTTTAGAGGTGAAAACCTCCGAGCCAAGATAGCTTCCATTTCCATTATTGTCCTGTATCAGTGAAGTCACCAATAGTATCTTCCTTCATGGAGTGGAGTCGCCAGGTGAATGATAAGAAATCTAAAGTGTCCAGCTTCAATTCACCATCCACAGCTATATCATCTGGTTTTTGTTCTCCTAGGGAATATATCTTCACTTTCGTCCCTGGAAACAATGCCAAAATATGTTAGCACTAGAAGTTTTCCCTAGAATGCCTTAGGAAAAAGCCTTGCAAACCTTCAATTAGAAATGATCTGGGTTGGGTTTTTAGGAAATTTAGTGGATCAAAAATAAAAAAATGAGAAAAAGAAAAGAAAATAATATATTGTAGATTAGTTATGGACCGTTGGGCTATGGAGTCAGGAAAACACCTTGCTCATTAAATGCAATCAATCTACATATCAGATAAAGAGTTTATATAATAATGGATAGAATAGGGGAAAACATAACAAAAAGTAGAACATTCACAAGGAAGATATCCTCTCTGCATAAATGAATTCAAGGTACTTGAATGTAAAGAGTGGCTAATAGGCAAAACACATCATATCCTCATATGCTCAAGAATCCATTAATAAAAGGAAACCATGATCCTAAAGGTATACGATTTATTCAAGTAAGAAGAAAAATTGAAATGAAAACAAGAACACAATCTCATAACACACATATTATGAACCTTCAATAACATAAATGATTAAAACCAAAATTCCCCTCATGATTATAATTATAACAACTAAAAAATGTCTCGTACATCTTTCTCACTGATCATATTGGATATTCAAAACTCTCTCTCAGACCTCTCGGGTATAAAAGTTCCCCCCCCATTGCATCTAGTTTGTATGACATTTATAGACCTGACATCTCTCCTTGGCATGTGTGAGGACAAATTACACCTTGACTGTTCCATTTTATCTTGAACACTTTTACAACGAAATTCTGAAAAATAGGGCTAACAAAACACTCGATATCGCCCAAACCATGACATCTGTGTAAACTTCGAGAGAATATTTTGTATACGAGTCCATTATGGAGAAATTTTTATTTAATTTGTTAAAACTACCTCTCCATATCCTCGTAATATGTGCCCAAAGATGATGACTAAAACAAGAAAATTCATGTATTTACAAATATTAAAAATGAGTTGTAAATATATGCTTGCATCTCCCAAACCATGACACCTATGTAAAATATGAGGGAATATTTTGTGTATTAGGCCACGCTTGAAAAAAAAATCTTTTGTTTTCACAAATTTCTCTTCATCGCCTCATAATCTGACTTTGAAATTGACTGCAAAAACAATCATTTCTAGAGAATGCCCTGTTTTTTGTTTTCTCCTTTTCCATATAGGATTGCTCCAAAACTCTTTGTTGAATATAAAAAAATGGTTTATAATGTGTATTTTAGGGTCTAGAGTGGTGTCATTATCATTTTTCATCATCATCTATCACAAAATCCCAAAACTATGTCATTTACTTGAAAAATAGGGCGCTACAGGAACCTCTTATAGTGCTATTTTTTTACCAATTTGTATACCTAAAACCTTTTTATCAGCTAGGTCAAAGACAAAACTATTCTTATATGAAAAAAAAACTTAACTACCCGATCTCCAAAAAAATTTCCTTCAACTTTCATTGATTGCATTCCAAATTTAGGTTTTTAGAGAAAATCAAACTGTCAAATCTGAAGGTTTCCCTGGTATACAATTTTAGCTTCTTGTGTGGGAACGAGTTGTCATTATCCTTGGCTCATAAATATCATATATAAACAAAAATTTTGAGCCCTTCTTTCTCTGTTTACTTTGTTTCCTTTGTATTCCTGCAGTAACCCTTCCTTTGAAGTTGTTCTCTTAAAATCTGTGATTAACTCCTTTTTTTACCATGTTCACATAACCTTGTCAAATCCTTTCAACTAATTTAGAGGATTTTCCACTAAAGCTATAAGAATAAGAAAAAAAACACATCAGATATAGAGAGATTTGTATACTTCTTCTGGTTTCAATTTCAAATACATTTGATTCCTGGCAGATTTGGGCTCGAGAATGCTTGAGACAAAAAGAGAGCTAACAATACATATACTCTATTCATTAGTAGATCAGACGGTTCTCACTTAATATGTGGTTGAGTGGACGGTCCACGCAAAATCAACAAGGTTTTTTGTTAATGGCCTTCACATTATGCGAATTTTGGATCTCATCCATGGATATTCCTTCTCGATGGATAGTCAGATCTTACTTTGAGGCTTCAAGACTCTTGGAATCCGGGTTACTAGGTGATGCAGGAGCATCGACTACTCATCAAGCGAGCCAGCGCGTGAAACAAAAAAGACAGCTGGGCAGCACTAGCACCAATTTTGAAAGACCTTGATATGTTGCGCCAAACATTAATGTGTTGATGTGATGAAGCGCACTTGTACATTGTAACAGACCTTGAGCAGATAAGCTCTCGTCCTTAGGTAGCTGAGGCATTTATTAGATTTAATGCAGGTAGATAAAATAGTTAAGTCTAGATTAGACAGTTTTATTTTCGTGAGGGCAAATGGAATATAGGCACCCTCCTTTGTATTATTGTATGATGGTAGCAATTAGCATTCATATGAGAAACAGGAGCAAGAGGAGAGCAAGCAGAGAACTTGTGGAGAACACCCATGTACAGAGTGAATTAATAGAAGGAAGACTTTGATTCAATTTCATGGTTGTGGTTATTCTCTGGGTGTTGTTGATATTATGCTGTTGCATAATTGCTTCTTGTTATGCCTTTCTTCTATATGCTGCGTATGTGATTTCATGGAAAGTTCGAAACCTGAGAGAATGAGGAAATGAGTTTCAATTGTTTCTCTATTTGAGCCAGGAGATTCCTGCATAGAGTGCAGTTGAATTCATCCGCATAGAGTGCGTTGATGAGGCTTAGCAGTTAAACTCTCGTTCTCGTTCACCCAGAAGTTGGTTTGGGTAGATAGAGTCGTGCAAGACATGCGCAGGCTAGACGAGGTCTCAGAGTTGTGATTCTGAGCTAAGGCATTGATAGACTACTGCTGTCGGAGTGCACAGGGTCAGAAGTCCTCAACACTTTACGTGGTTGAAGAGAATCTGCAAAGAGTGCGTGCAGGGAGTTTCCAGAAGAAGCTCAGAAGCTGTGAAAGCTCAGGAAAGATAGGTCTTCGAGGTAGTCAAAGAGAAATGGAGAGAAAATTCGCGAACAGGAGCAAGGAAAAGCGAGCGGGTTGGCGGACGGGTCTCGTGGAGAGACGTTCCTTACTCGGGATTTACGTAAGGAGGAAAAGTGGACATGAAGTATACAGTGCAGACGGAAGAAAGTTCAAAGCTCAGATTGGACAGAAGCCGTCGATTGAGACCACAAGGAGTGTGACTCGAATCGTGGATCGGACACATCGGGAGTTCGCGAGGGAAAACTCCTACTTCTCGTAAAGGGAGATCGCGAGATCGCGAGAAGAGAAGTCCCGACAATTTCATGTATAGTGTGGGTCATAGTCGGGTGACGTAGCAGGAAATCTCAGGACACCAGATCTCAGGAGGTGAAGGGTCAAGAGATTGGTCTTGTGAGTGGCGAGGAAGCGAGAGGCGAGATAGAAAGTTGGTCAGCATCTCGGCGTTCAGATCTCAGAGGTTGGGACCTCGAAGGTATAGTGACGTGAATCGTGAAGTCACAAAAGAGAAATCCCGATCAGCCAAGGGAAGGTCAGCGTTGACCAAAGACATCAGGTCTCGGGGATCCGAGGGTCTAGTATTCAATTGTTGAACCTGCGAAGTCGCGAGAGCTGATCCTCCGATAACCAAGGAAAGGAGGACCGCGTGAGTAGAAGAGTCACTGTGGGTACGAAGGATTCCCGATGGGGGGATCAAAAGAACCTTTGAGTTCTTCGGGCCGAGGAGAAGGAAGCAGGTCCTGGTGGGAGAGATCGTTCTCAGAGGAGTGAGAAGGGTTGACACCAAGTGGTATCGGAGCCTGGAGTCTTTGCTTTCTGAAGCAGAGATAGAGAAGACACCATGCCGCCGAGGAGAGAAAGGCAGTCGCCTGATCGAGAGGACAGGGACGCCCGAGGGAGAGGTAGGCCGGTAGGGAATCCAGAGATGGAGCGCCAAATACGAGATCTCAAGGCGAGACTCGAAGAGATGGAAACCACCCAAAGGCGTGGAGCTGGCGTAGTGGAGTTCAGTGATTCTGACGTAGAAGAAGAAGCTGGACATGATGCTGAAGAGGTCTCAGCAGAAGATGCCTCGACAGAGAGGTTGATCAGAGCTATCGCCAGAATGAGATCAAAGACAAAGATGGACATTCCCGTCTATGAGGGGAGTCTAAATACAGAGGAGTTGTTGGATTGGATCAGGGCTCTTGACACCTACTTCGATTATGAAGATATCGAAGAGGATAAGAAGGTAAGGCATGCTGTTACAAAGTTGAAAGGACATGCAGCCCTATGGTGGGATGAGTTGCAGGCTGATAGGCGCTGCAAAGGAAAACAGAAAATCAAGAGCTGGGATAGGATGATTGCTAAGATGAAAGCGAAGTTCATCCCCAGAGATTACCAGATCACTCTGTTCAGGCGAATGCAGAACCTGAGACAGAAGATGATGACGGTGAAGGAGTACACCGAAGAATTTTACAGGCTCAATATCCGAGCTGGTCATCGGGAGAGTGATGACGAAAAGGTGGCAAGATATCTGAATGGGCTGAGGTATGACATTCAAGACGAGTTGAGCATGGTTACCATCCAAACAGTTGAGGATGCGTACCAGATGGCTCTAAAAGTCGAAGAGAAGTTGAACCGCAAGCAAGGACAGCGAGGGCGAGGCAGGAGTCAGCCCCGAGGCAAGGCAGTTGGCCAAGATAGAACACAAAAGCCCAAAGAGGAATGGAAGAGGCCTCAGGGAAAAGCTTAAAAAGGAGGAACCTCACAGCAGAGGCAGCAATATGCTGAGCCTAGGAGGCAGCAAACTGATCAGCAAGGAGATTATGCTGACGCCAATGCATTTCCTCGTACCTGAGGTAGAGGAAGAGGCAGAGGAGGAATTATCACATGTTTTACATGTGGAAAAGACAGACACAAAGCCGTGGACTGTCCAGACAGGAAAATGGATAGAGGAAAAGCTCATGTCACAGAGGTGCAGAGGCGTGATGTGGAGGATGAAGACACTGGAAGTGGGAAGTCACTGACAGTGCACAAAGTTCTCTTGAAACCTGAGAAAGAGGTGGAAAGCTTAGTACAGAGATACAGACTATTCCGAACCACGTGCAAGACCAAGGGCTGGAAATGCAAGGTCATTGTGGACAGTGGAAGCACCGATAATCTCATTTCGACCGAGATGGTGGAGAAATTGGAGCTGGAAACGAACAAGCACCCGAGTCCATATAAAGTGTCATGGCTGCAGAAAGGACACCAGGTATGTGTTACAAAACAATGCTTGGTTAAATTTAAAATGGGTGAATATAAGGACGAGATACTGTGTGATGTCATTCCCATGGATGTCTGTCATGTTTTATTGGGTAGACCATGGCAGTTTGATAGAAATGTTGTTCATGATGGGAGGATGAACACATACACCTTGGAGAAGGATGGGAAAACACACACATTGCTTCCGTTAAAAGATAAGGAAGTGAAGCCAGAGGTGAACAGTACCATACTTCTCATGAGTGGGAAGGAGATTCTCATAGAATTAGAGAAGAATGAAGATCCACAATTCTTTGTTGTCAGGAAGCCGAGAATTGTCCTGACAAGCACAAGAGTGGATGACTTGCCAGACGAGATTCAGGAACTGTTGGGAGAGTTCGCTGATATCATCGTGGATGAACTACCTCGTTCGTTGCCACTGATGCGGAGTGTGAGTCACCATATTGACCTCATACCTGGAGCCAGCTTGCCGAATAAGGCCGCATACAGGTTGACACCTCAGGAGAATGAGGAGGTCAAAAGGCAGGTGCAGGATCTGCTAGATAAAGGACTGGTCAGGGAGAGTCTCAGTCCGTGTGCTATTCCGACAGTACTAAGTCCAAAAAAGGATGGAGGCTGGAGAATGTGTACAGAATCCAGGGCGATAAATAAGATCACCATCAGATACAGATTTCCACTGCCGAGAATGGATGATCTGATGGATTGCCTAAGTGGGGCAAATTATTTTTCGAAAATAGATTTGAAGAGCGGATATCATCAGATCCGAATGAGAGAAGGAGATGAATGGAAAACAACATTCAAAACAAACGAGGTTTTGTACGAATGGCTGGTCATGCCGTTTGGTTTGACAAACGCGCCGAGCACTTTTATGAGGCTGATGAATGAAGTCCTACGAGAATTCATTGGCAAATTTGTGGTTGTATACCTGGACGACATACTGATTTTCAGCAAGACCAAGGCTGAGCATTTGAGGCATTTGGCCATTGTGATGAGAAGGCTACAGCAGGAGAAGCTGCTGATTAATTTGAAGAAGTGCTCATTTATGCAGACAAAACTCATTTATTTGGGTTTTGTAATCTCAGCAAATGAATTAAAGATGGATCCTGAAAAGGTGGAGGTAATCAGGAGTTGGCCATCGCCGAGGAATGTTTTCAAGGTAAGAAGTTTCCATGGACTCGCTAGTTTCTACAGGAAATTCATTCGAAATTTCAGTGGAATTAGCGCAACAATGATGGACACAGTGAAGAAGCGGCATAAAGTCTTTCACTGGATAGCAGGGGCTGAGAGAAGCTTCAATCTGTTGAAGCGAAAGATAATAGAGAAACCGATTCTGGTGTTGCCTGATTTTCAGAAAACATTTCAGGTGAAATGTGATGCCACTGGATATGCTGTTGGAGGGGTCTTGAGTCAAGATGACAGACCTGTGGCATATTACAGCAAGAAGCTGGATGATGCGAAGCTGAAATACTCCACGTACGACAAAGAGTTTTATGCCATCATACAGGCATTGAAGAAGTGGAGGCATTACTTGATACCCAAGGAGTTTGTGTTGTATAGTGATAATCACGCATTGCAGTTCGTGAGTCAACAGGAGAAGTTGAACCAAAAGCATGCGAAATGGGTAGAGTACATGCAGAATTTTACATTTGTGATCAAGCACATTTCGGGGACTACTAACAAAGTAGCTGACGCTTTGAGCAGGAAATGTTTGTTGCTGCAAGAGTTCAAAGTCAAAACCTTGGGTTTTGAAAACCTCAAAGATATGTATGCAGGTGATGCAGATTTTGGGGAAGTTTATGAAGCAGCCGAGAACCCAGTTCTCAGGGATCGGAGCCCATGGATGGATTTCATGATCCAGGAGGGATTGTTGTTTAGAGGCAATCAACTGTGCATTCCAAATTGCTCCATGAGGGAGAATCTGCTGAAAGAGAAGCACAGTGGAGGATTAGCAGGTCATTTTGGACATGACAAGACATTCGCCAAGCTGAGCGAATCATATTTTTGGCCGGGCATGCGAGCAGATGTCAAACGATTTGTTGACCGATGCAGGATCTGTCAACATTCAAAGGGCCGAAAGAAGAATACAGGTTTTTACCAGCCATTACCCATACCCGAGAGACCATGGGAGGCAATTAGCATGGATTTTGTTCTGGGATTGCCGAGAATGCAGAGAGGAGTCGATTCCATTTTTGTGGTGGTAGACAGGTTCTTGAAGATGGAACATTTCATTCCGTGTCATAAGACCAGCGATGCAACCCACATCGCAAATTTGTTTTTCAAAGAAATTGTTAGGTTGCATGGATTGCCGAGAAGCATAGTCTCGGATCAGGATACTAAATTCATAGGTCGTTTTTGGAGGACGCTATGGAAGAAGCTAGGGACTAATTTTCATTTTAGCTCAGCATACCATCCGCAGATAGATGGAAAAACAGAGGTGGTGAACAGGAGTCTGGGAGATCTGTTGAGGAGCCTGGTGGTGGAGCACCACAGTAGTTGGGACCAGATATTACCACAGGCCACGTTCGCGTACAACGATTCTGTGAATCGGAGTACAGGAAAGAGTCCGTTTCAAATTTTATATGGGACACAGCTGAGAGGAGTTTCTGAGCTCAGGGAGTCAGGACAGGCTGAAACTAGCAGCATGAGGGCTGAAGAATTTGCTGAAATGATGGAGGAACTGCACGCACAGGTGAAGCAGCGATTGATGAAATCAAATCAAGAGTATAAGCGCAGAGCCTATCAGCGAAAGAGACAACTTCATTTTGAAGTTGGGGACATGGTTCTGGCACACCTGAGGAAATAAAGGTTCCCAAGGGGAGCATACAACAAGCTCAAGATGAAGAAGATCGGACCGTGCAAAGTCCTGAAGAAATTCGGGGAGAACGCATATGAGCTTGAGTTGCCAGAGGGTATCGGGATATCTCCGATATTCAATATTTCGGATTTATACCCCTACAGGACTGATGAAGCAGAAACTGGAACTGATTAACCAGTGGTCCAGTGGAAGAAATAGATGCCAATTGTAGAAAAGCCGCAGATGGAGTGCATATTGGATAAGCACGTAGGTAAGCAAACCAGGCGAAAGCAGTATTTCGAGTACCTGGTGAAATGGAAGAACCACCCAGTAGAAGATGCTAGCTGGGAAACAGAAGCAGTTATCCAGAAGCATGGACAGACTGTACCAGAGCTCATGGACATGAGTCCATGAAAGTTTTCGAGCCGAGGAGTATGATGCAGGAGCATTGACTACTCATCAAGCGAGCCAGCGCGTGAAACAGAAAAGACAGCTGGGCAGCACTAGCACCAATTTTGAAACACCTTGATATGTTGCGCCAAACATTAATGCGTTGATGTGATGAAGCGCACTCGTACATTGTAACGGACCTTGAGCAGATAAGCTCTCGTCCTTAGGTAGCTGAGGCATTTATTAGATTTAATGCAGGTAGATAAAATAGTTAAGTCTAGATTAGACAGTTTTATTTTCGTGAGGGAAAACGGAATATAGGCACCCTCCATTGTATTATTGTATGATGGTAGCAATTAGAATTCATATGAGAAATAGGAGCAAGAAGAGAGTAAGCAGAGAACTTGTGGAGAACACCCATGTACAGATTGAATTAATAGAAGGAAGACTTTGATTCAATTTCATGGATGTGGTTATTCTCTGGGTGTTGTTGATATTATGCTGTTGCATAATTGCTTCTTGTTATGCCTTTCTTCTATATGCTGCGTATGTGATTTCATGGCAGGTTCGAAACCTGAGAGAATGAGGAAATGGGTTTCAATTGTTTCTTTGTTTGAGCCAGGAGATTCCTGCATAGAGTGCAGTTGAATTCATCCGCATAGAGTGCGTTGATGAGGCTTAGCAGTTAAACTCTCGTTCTCATTCACCCAGAAGTTGGTTTGGGTAGATAGAGCTGTGCAAGACGTGCGCAGGCTAGACGAGGTCTCAGAGTTGCAATTCTGAGCTAAGGCATTGATAGACTACTGCTGTCGGAGTGCACAGGGTCAGAAGTCCTCAACACTTGACGTGGTTGAAGAGCATATGCAAAGAGTGCGTGCAGGGAGTTTCCAGAAGAAGCTCAGAAGCTGTGAAAGCTCAGGAAAGATAGGTCTTCGAGGTAGTCGAAGAGCAGTGGAGAGAACATTCGCAAACAGGAGCAAGGAAAAGCGAGCGGGTTGGCGTACGGGTCTCGTGGAGAGACGTTCCTTATTCGAGATTTACATAAGGAGGAAAAGTGGACGTGAAGTATACAGTTCATACGAAAGAAAGTTCAAAGCTCAGATTGGATAGAAGTCGTCGATCAAGACCACAAGGAGTGTGACTCGAATCGTGGATTGGACACATCGAGAGTTCGCGAGGGAAAACTCCTACTTCTCGTAAAGGGAGATCGCGAGATCGCGAGAAGCGAAGTCCCGACAATTTCATGTATAGTGTGGATCATAGTCGGGTGACGTAGCAGGAAATCTCGGGACACCAGATCTTGGGAGGTGAAGGGTCAAGAGATTGGTCTCGCGAGTGGCAAGGAAGCGAGAGGCGAGATAACAAGTTGGTCGGAATCTCGGCGTTCGGATCTCGGAGGTTGGGACCCCGAAGGTATAGTAACGCGAATCGCGAAGTCGCGAAAGAGAAATCCCGATCAGCCGAGGGAAGGTCAGTGTTGACCAAAGACATCGGGTCTCGGGGATCCGAGGGTCTAATATTCAATTGTTGAACCCGCGAAGTCGCGAGAGCTGATCCTCCGATAACCAAGGAAAGGAGGACCGCGTGAGTAGAAGAGTCACTGTGGGTACGAAGGATTCCCGAGGGGGGGATCAGAAGAACCTTTGAGTTCTTCGTGCCGAGGAGGAGGAAGCAGGTCCTGGTGGGAGCGATCGTTCTCAGAGGAGTGAGAAGGGTTGACACCACTAGGAACCTAAAGTAGTTCAATTCCTTCATAAGTTTACCTACTGAATGAGTCATAACACGATTATTATCACTTTTTTTTTCTTAACATATTATGATTAATCTATATTTCAATTACGGTTTATCTAACGGTCATGAGATAACTTGGAGGATCTTAGATCAATGACCAACGTTATTTCATGACTTCTCCCTTCGGTGCTTCAGGAATTTTTTCTAGTAGGAGAAGTTGAACATTCCTGGAGGTTGTAATCACTGAGTGGTGTGTCTTATTGACGTCACTGTTGATGTGGAACTGGATGAGTGGATTCCACATGTCACCTTGATTCATGACTTTTGTATACATAATGTGCCAACTAGACCTTGACACTTGTCTCTAGCCGATTGGGCCATGTGTCATATTTGTCTTCTACCACATGTCTCCCTCCTGGATCATGGCTTTGCACTTTGTGGCTTTGGTACTTCATGCCTTCGGGAGTTTTAGTTGTTTGGGACTCTTTGTAATCCCATTGTCATCAATGTCGGGATGACTATTCCTTCCCTTTCATGATCGATTGGTCTTGGGAATCCTCGTTATCCGAAGCTCATTCTTGATTGGAAGACTAGAAGGATTTTGGTTATTCCAGGACTCTGGAATATTATGGATCCTTTCTAAATCCATTTATTGTTGAAGCGTCGAATATATGTACCACCAAGGATCTTCCCTTGTCTTAATCAAATGATGTATCCCCCATACCCTCCTGGGGTTCTACGACCTCTTGGTCACTGGATGTTCTCATTTTTTACTCTTCGGGCTCCCTTTTGAACCAAAGTCAGCTATACACATGCCCCTTTTTCCTCGTTACATGCAGGTCTTGTGATACTCCTACCCTCTATCTACACACTCTGGGCACTCTCTATTTCTCATACCCATACCCAAATATAAGATCTTTCACCACTTGTCCCTATAAATGTGTGGCTAGGATCTCCTGCACGAATCCGACCTTCAATACTTTCAATTTTCAAACCTCCCTTTCTTCTGAAGAGATTTCTCCGAAATGACTCGATCTCTCACCATTTGTCCTTCTAATCAATCGCTCTGCTCCCGCCTCAAGATTTTGGCCTCCTCAACCAGATCAACATTCCTACGGCTCCTTCCTTGATCAACGGTCGATATCTTCTGATGGTTTTCAGACCTGTCCTTCCTCTACTTTCCTCCGGAGTCCTAGATATGGCATCGCATGTCCACTTTAACATCGACGACTCTCGTTATTTCATATTTCCGGCCTTCGGCATCCTCAAATTTCAACAAGCCAAAATCTTTGAAAAGAAATCTTCTGGAGTGTTGGATGTTCTAACAAATGTCCTCTCTTGATCCAATGATTCTTCAATGGTTGTCTAACAGAGTGAATCTCCATCCTCCATGTGTCCCTTTGAATATCAACAACCCACGTTCTTCATTTGGGATCAACAACCCTTAATCATTTTGGCCTTCAGTGCTTCGGAACTTTCTAAAACTTCTTTCCATAAAAACCCCAAAGTGAAATCCTCCAAAGTCCAAGATCTGGTGACAAGTGTTCCCTCTGCAGATCGATGAATCTCAACTCTTCGACGCTTTGGGATTCGAGAGTCTCAAACTCCTATACACTCATTTCTCTCGGAGTACTTTCACCTAGAGACTTAGATCTGTTGACAACTATCTCCTCTCAAATCAATGGCCCTTATCTCTTTGGCTATTCAGGGTTCGACTATTTCAACCTTCTCTGTGCTCATTCATCCCAGAATGTCTTCACCCGAAATGGATGGATTTTCACCACGTGTCCTTCTAGATGATGAACGGTCCCTGTTCACTTCAGGACTTCGAGACTTTTGTGAGTCCGCTCTCCTGCATATACGCAACGCTAAATCTTGTGCACCTTCTCGTGATCAAACAAAGGATGATCCTCTATGCTCATATCCAATGCTTGAGATATGTTTCCTCCACTGCACTTCCTTACGTCACTAGACGTTGATCTTACTATCCATGTTCCTTTCCTGCAACAAATATAATGGTTGTTGTCTCTCCTCCTCCTGAGATTCCACCTTCTCCTGATGTGGAAGATTTTGGAAGTGTTCAAAGCTCTCAGCCTTTGAACTTTCTCTTGTGAACACGACTATCTAGGATCTCACTTACCCTTTGAACATGTTGTCTCTTCTAAGATTTAAGACTTAGAATAAATCTGCTTCCCATGTACTCATTGTGGTATTCCTTCTAATCTTGATCTCCTTGAAGACTTCGATCTCCCATGCACTCCTTCCATTTATGGGATTTCGTCAAACTCAGATCCGAAGGATTTCCTAAAAATAAATTCTTCTCTCCCTCCTGGCATTCCCCTTTCTCGATGCACACCTTGCAGAGCTTCTCCTTATAGAGTATTCAATAAATATGTTTCTTCTTGACCTCAACACAAAGTTATTCAGTGTGTTCCTTGCACTTCTATTGGTGAAGGTTCAACAATATCTCTCCTAAGCTTTCCTGAGGTTAACTCACCTCTGTCAACACACTCCTTGTGGACTATGTGCAATCCTTACACTCGATAAATCAAAGACGAGAAACAATTGAAACTCATTCAATTCTTCATCTGTTCATACATTCAAACATGAATGGCATATACAAGAATAATAATGAACACAAATACATAAACACACTATGTGCAAAAAAAAATACTTTTCTATTATCTATGTGTGTCTATATAGATGTTTAGAAAAACTGGACTGCAAGAGAGTCGTAGTTCTCTCAAGATCTCCTAATCTAACTCTACTATGAGTTCTTCTTCTAAGACCTCTCTACCTGAGATATCTTTCCCAAATCTCCTATAATTACAAAGAGAGAGCTCTACGAGTTTATCCTATCTATCGCATTAGTGCTATCACTGTCTGAGTTACGACACCACACTCCTACAGCTACATTCCATAAATGAATGTCCAAACCTGACTACGATCTAGGCCTGCTACAAGAAACTATTTAAGACAATCCTATCCATTACCTGTACAAAGGTATGGCTTGGTTCTTACCTCCTTACAACACAAATCCCCATGGGATAAAATTTTGAATTTAAAAAATGGGAGGGTCAATTCCTCTCCCTTTCTCCATTACGCACCTATGTTTTGGCTTGTTGGCGCTTTTGTTGAGGTGGAGAGATTCTCCTACATCATACTCCACTGCTAGGAAAAACATGATCTCCTCTCCTCCAGTGTTGAAACCCTCCTGGATCCTAAACTTTTCCTTGGAGCTATCCTCTTGCTCCTCTCCATCTATGATGTTGCTTCTGCTTCCTCTTCTCCTTCTTCCCTAATTTTGTTGAAGGTTTATTGACGGGAGAAATTGACCGTCCGTCAAATGGAAGAGCGAGTCTGGTACGGGGTTGTCTAAATAACCCAAGTCGTTTGGTGTAACTCGTTCTGACGGGTTTAATGGCTCCGTTAGCCAATCTAAGAATCCCAAAAGAAACAAATAAAATAGAGAAATAACTAACTAATTACTAAACACTATATATATGTACATGTGCACTAATGTAACTGTAGTAGTTGTATTTAAGCAGAAGATATACAAGTCTCATTTATTTACATGATTTACAAGCTGCAAGTTTTAATCGAAACTTACGAAAATTGATGTAAAAATGATTTCTTCTAGGAAGCAGATAAAGAAAACACATAAAAATATTTATTGTGTTTCTTTTATAAATTTAAAGAATCTTGCAAAAAAAAATTAATGAAACATGAACATGTGGATAGTGAAAGTTGAACCATACATTCATTGTTTCATTCATAAACAACTTAACTAAATAACAAACATAATAATCTGTCGCTAATCTACGAAACTGGTATTTATCTTTCTGTGTTGTATGAGCTCCAGCCTGTACTGTTGTTAAGGGAAACCTATAACAGAACAATACTAGCACTTCCAGAATACATTCAAAGAAGTATTTGATATTGGAGTAAATTAATAACAACAGGAAGACAACTAATTAAAAAT
>ML778406.1:462175-472554 GCA_009831015.1 Picea engelmannii
TATTAAAAATAAAAGAGACTAAAAATAGAAAAATCCTTATTAAGATGAGTGCAGTCCTACTCGTGGCACTTTGGGTCAGGGTTGAATTGATAGTTTAAATTTACTTATCTCTTTACTTTCCATTTAAAATTTTCATGATGATAGTATGTTTTCGAAAAGAAATATTCAATGAAAAATAGAGAGAAAAAGATTTAAAGTGGACTTCCCCGACAACACTCATATTATGGTTCTCTTGGTGTGCCTGCTTGTGTTCATAACTGCATTATTACACAAAGAAATATTGATAAATAAAACTAAAGGAAAACCTACTCCTAAACCTACTCTAACTACTAAACAAATAAAAAATACTAAGTGAAGTCATGCTTCCAATGTAGCCATCGAAGTAACTCCAATCCTACAATGGAAACAAGATAAAATATTAGTAACAAGAATGGTAGTATATTGACACAGGCCCACCAACCTAGGCATGTCCGCTCTCACAGGACCTTTTTCTCTCGGCCCGAAGAACTCAAAGGTTCTTCTATTTCCCTATTGGGAAATCTGCACCCACAACAATCTTTCCCCGAGGTCTCCCCCTTTCTACCGGGAGATCAGTTAAATCTCGCTATCTCGCGAGTTCGTGACTCAAACCTTCAAACTTTCCTTTCAAATCTTGCGATACCTGATCTGGCGATACGGGTATAATTCCTTCCACATGCAACCGTGGGCTAGGATTAATGTTAGCGCCTCTCGCGACTTCGCGATCTCGCAACCTCGCGACCTCGCCGGTTGAACCGTTGAGTTTTCACCCTCCTAGTTCGTGAGTCCCCAAGATGCGCGGTCCCACCTTATGCTCTGCCACACGTCCACAAGAAGCTCAGCTCCTCGGCACTTCGCGGCTCATGAATCTGAACACCAATATTTCGAGACTTCTCGCGGTGATATTCTGAGGGCTTAGTGCCACCTGTATTCCACTCACCGACTTTGCTATGGGCCCACACTATCTCCAGCTGTCAAGATATCTCTTTCCCGCAACCTCGCGATCCCTTTGACCAAATTCTTGAACCTTTTCTTACGAGGTCCCGATACACGATCCCACGTGCGGATCCAACGGTCCTCCTATGATCCGGATCCAACGGCTATCCTTCCTTCGATACTCATGGCCTTGTGACTTGGAGTACCCAATGTTTGGGCTCTCAACCTACGAGCTTCCAAGTTCGCGAGATCCCACGATCTCTCACCACCTGTCCTCCTCAGATGAATGGCTATGATCCTCTCGCTCCTTCGTCGCCTCGCGTCTTCGCGTCTCGCGACTTTTCACACCCAATACTTGGGCCTTTACCCTGCAAACTACCGAGTTCATGAGATCTCTTGATCTCTTGCCAGCTGTCCCCTCAGATGGATGGCTACCAATCTCTCGCCGCTTCGCGTCCTCGCGCCTCACGACTTTGAACACCCAATACTTGGGCTTTCACTCTGCGAACTCCCAAGTTCGCGAGATATCCGATCTCTGCCACCTGTCCTCCTCAACGAATGGTTCTGATCTTGCAGGGATATTGCGTCTCGCGATCTCGCTGCTCTTTCTCCACAACTTTTGGGGCTTCACCTCCCGAGTCCCCGATACACGGTACCACGTGTAGATCTGACGGCTCCTGTGACTCTGAATCGACGGCCCTGCCCTTCCTGAGCTTCAAACTCTTGGACCCTCGCGCCGTAACCTCCTTGCACTTCTGCAAGATCTAACGATCCTCGAAACTTCACGAAATCTCCTCAGAGAATTTTGACCGTCCGATTTTTCTTGTGTAATCCACGAAATGAAAGAAATATCTTCCCACGAGATTCTTTTGTCGCTTCGCCAACCTACGACGCTTCTTTCTGACTTCACGTCACACTGATCTACGTTAATCTTCAGCGACTCAAAGGCCTATCCTTCCTGAGCTTTGTTAAATCACTTCACCCTCAACGAGGTTCCTTGCACGCACTCCTTGCGGCAAGCCTACGAACACTTCAACTGTTTGAGCTTCTTTGACCCTACGTATACCCGTAGCAGCAGTCTTTCAATACTTCGCTCAGTTTCATGACTAAGACTTTCTCCCTTAGCCTGTGCACTCCTTGCATGGCTTCAACAACCCACTTTCACTTCTGGGTGTTTGAGAATAAGAGTTTAACTCCCGAGCCTTCTGTCAACGCACTCCTTGCGGATGACTTCAACTGCACTCCTTGCAGGAATCCTTGCTCAAAGGAGAAACAATTGTAACTCACCTCACTTCCTCTCAGATTTCAATCTCGATACATGAAATCATACACATAGCATAACAACGAATGCATAACAAGAAGTAATATTCATAAGCAAAGTATTCAACAAACATACACAGAGAATAACACAACAGCCATGAATCTGAATCAACTTCTTCTATTAATTCAAGATTTGTACATGGGTGCTCTTCTTCTACAACTCTCTGCTATTCTTCTATGCTCTAGACTCTTCTTTTTTCTGTTGTTAATGTTACAATGATACAAATGAGGGTGTCTATATTCGGTTTTCCCTCTTCTTCTAGAACTGTCTAATCTAAGAATTCAATTCTATCTTCCTGCAACTACTACTATAAATGCCTCTGTCTATCTCAGACGAGAAGGTATGGATCGAGGTCTGATTACATTCTTACCAAGGTGCCTAAATTAAATGATCTCATTTATATTCAGCGCATCAACTTCAAGAAAAAATTTAAAAATTTAAAAACTTGCACTGGATGTCTTTCAACTATCTTCTGCTTCCACGTTGGTTTTGCTTGTCGTGAGGGATGCTCTTGCATCATACTCCCTCACTTGAAAATTTGCATGGGCTCCTTTCCATGAGATCCTGCATGGTATGTCCATGCTTCAAAATTTATTCTTCAGTCTCCCAGCTGGCATCTTCAACTGGGTGTTCCTTCCACTTAACCAAATATTCAAAATATTCTTTCCTTCTGGTTTTCTTACCCACTCTTTTATTCAGTATCTGCTCCATCTGTGGCTTTTCTACAACTGGCATCTTCTTCTGCCACTGGACCTGTAGCTGATCATCACCATCTGCTCCTGCTTCATCAGCTCTATATGGATATAAATCCGAAACATTAAATATCGGAGAAATTTTGATCCCATCTGGTAACTCGATTTCATAAGCATTCTGTCCCATTTTCTTCAAGACCTTACATGGCCCAATTTTCTTCATATTCAGCTTGTTGTATGTTCCTCTCGGAAACCTTTCCTTCCTCAAATGTTCCAGAACTAGATCACCAACCTCAAACTAAAGTTGTCTCCGATGTTGATCTGCTCTGCGCTTGTACTCCTGACTTGACTTCAACAGTCGTTCCTTCACCTGGCTGTGAAGTTCCTTCATCGCTTCAGTCAATTCTCCTGCACTAGTGCTGCTAGTATCAGTCTTTTCTGAATCCCTCAGTTCAGAAAATCCTCTTGGCTGCATTCCATATACAATCTGGAATGGACTTTTTCATGTGCTCCTGTTCACTGAATCATTGTAAGCAAACTCTGCTTGGGGTAATATGCTATCCCAGCTGCTATGGTGCTATGTCACCAAGCTTCTCAATAAATCTCCCAGAATTTTGTTAACCACCTCTGTCTATCCATCTGTCTGAGGATGATAAGCAGAACTAAACATTAAATTAGTCCCCAACTTCTTCCACAATGTTCTCCAGAAATGGCCTATGAATTTTGTGTCCCTATCCGAGACTATGCTTTTCTGCAATCCATGGAGTCGAACAATTTCCTTGAAAAACAAATTTGCGATGTGAGTAGCATCACTGGTTTTCTGGCATGGAATAAAGTGTTCCATCTTAGAAAACCTGTCAACCACCACAAGGATCGAATCATGTCCTCTTTACGTCCTCGGCAATCCCAATACGAAATCCATGCTGATTTCATCCCACGGCCTCTCGGGTATGGGTAATGGTTGATAAAATCCCGCATTCTGTTTCCTGCCTTTTGAATGCTGACAAATTCTGCATCTATCCACAAACTTCTTAACTTCTGACCGCATCCCTAGCCAAAAGTATGACTCTCTCAGCTTTTCAAATGTCTTATCATGGCCAAAATGTCCAGCCAATCCTGCACTGTGCTTCTCCTTCAACAAGTTCTCCCTCATGGAGCAAATTGGAATACACAGTTGATTTCCTTTGAACAACAATCCATATTGGATCATACACTCTATCCACTGACTTCGATCTTTGAGAACTGGATTCTCAGCCGCTTCATAAGCTTCCTTGAAGTCTGAATCATCTAAATACATGTCCTTAAGATTATCAAAGCCTAAAGTCTTGACTTTGAACTCCTACAACAACAAACATTTCCTGCTCAAAGCATCAACAACTTTGTTAGCAGTACCAGAAATATGTTTTATCACAAAGGTGAAATTTTGCATGTATTCAACCCATTTAACATGCCTCTAATTCAACTTTTCCTGTTGAGTCACAAATTGTAATGCATGGTTATCACTATATAAAACAAATTCTTTCGAAATCAAATAGTGCCTCCATTTCTTCAATGCCTGTATGATGGCATAAAATTCTTTATCATATGTGGAGTATTTCTCTTTTGCCTCATTCAACTTCTTGCTGAAATATGCAATCAGCCTATCTTCCTGGCTCAAGACCGCTCCAATTGCAAACTCGCTTGCATCACATTTCACCTGAAATGTCTTTTGAAAATCTGGCAACACCAGAATTGGTTGCTCTGTAATCTTTCATTTCAATAGATTGAAACTCTTCTCAGCCTCTTCCGTCTAGTGAAAATATTTATGCCTTTTCTTCACTGTATCCATCATTGCTGCACTAATTCCACTAAAATTTCTAATGAATTTCTGGTAGAAACTAGCCAGTCCATGGAAAATCCTCACCTCAAATACGTTCCTTGGTGATGGCCAATTCTTGATTACCTCCACCTTATATGGATCCATCCTCAACTCATTTGCAGATATGACAAACCCCAAGTAAATGAGTTATGTCTTCATAAATGAGGACTTCTTCATGTTTATCAACAACTTCTCTTGCTGTAATTTCTTCATTACAATAGCCAAATGCTTCAAATGTTTAGCCTTTGTCTTGCTGAAAACCAATATGTCATCTAAATACACAATGACAAATTTCTCGATGAATTCCTTCAGGACTTCATTCATCAACCTCATAAAGGTACTTGGTGCATTCGTCAAACCAAACGGCATGACAAGCCATTCATACAAACCTTCGTTTGTCTTGAATGATGTTTTCCATTCGTCACCTTCTCTCATATGAATCTGATGATATCCACTCTTCAAATCTATCTTTGAAAAAAAAATTTCTCCACTTAAGAAATCCATCAAATCATCCATCCTTGGCAATGGGAATCTATACCTGATAGTTATCTTGTTTATCGCTCTTGAATCAGTGCACATCCTCCAGCCTCCGTCTTTCTTCGGATTGAGTACTGTCGGAATAGCACACGGACTCAAGCTTTCCCTGACCAAACCTTTGTCCAATAACTCTTGGACCTATCTTTTAACTTCTTCATTCTCCTGCGGCATCAATCTGTACGTGGCTTCGTTTGGCAAACTAGCTCCTGGTATGAGGTCTATATGGTGACTCACACTCCTCATCGGTGGCAATGAATGAGGTAATTTGTCCACTACAATATCACCAAACTCTTCCATTAGTTCCTAAACTTCTTCTGGCAAATCATCCACTTTTGTGCTAGTCAGAACAATCCTCGGTTTTCTAACCACAAAGGATTGTGGATCCTCCTTCTTCTTAACTTCTGTAAGAAGTTCCTTCCCACTCATGAGAAGTACTCTGTTGCTTACTTCCGGCTTCACCTCTTTATCTTCAATTGGACACAACATATGAGTTCTCCCATTCTTTTCCAGGGTATATGTATTCTTCCTCCCATCATGAATTACATTTCTATCATATTGCCATGGTCTACCCAACAATAAATGATAGACATCCATAGGAATAACATCACATAAAAATTTATCATTATATCCTCCTATCTTGATGTCAACTAAGCACTATTTAGTGACATTTAGCTGATGTCCCTTCTGTAGCCATGAAACTTTGTATGGTTCCGGGTGATCAGTTGTCTGCAGCTCCAGCTTTTCTACCATCTTGGTTGAAATGAGATTATCTGTGCTTCCACTGTCCACAATGACTTTGCACACTCTATCCTTGGTCTTGCAAGCAGTCCTAAAAATACTGTTCCTCTGTTCTGGATTCTCCATCTCCTTCTCTGGCATTAAAAGGACTTTTCGCATCACCAGCGATCTTCCACCTTCAACATACTCTGTCTCAACATCTCGCCTCTGTGCTTCGGCGATGTGAGCTTCTCCAGCTTCTTTCTTTTTCTCTGGATACTCGAATGAATTGTGCCCCTTTTTCCCACATGTGAAGCATGTGATCACTCCACCTCTTCCTCTTCCTCTACCTCTGGCACGAGGAAACCTATTATTATCAGCATATCCTCCTCTCTGCTCGGTATGTTGTTCTCTTTGTTCAACATATCTCCCTTTCTGTGAGGTTCCACCTCTTTCTGTCTGAGTATGAGGTTTTTTCCATTCCTCCTTGGGCTTCTGATATTTATCTTGGGCAACCGATTTGCCTTTGGGATGACTCTTGCCCCTGCCCCTCTGACTTTGTTTATGGCTCAACTTCTCCTCAGCTTTTAGAGCCAATTGGTAAGCATCCTCCATAGTTCGGATGGTCGCCAAATTTAGTTCATCCTGAATTTCACACCTCAGGCCATTCATATACCTAGCCACCTTTTCATCATTGCTTTCACGATGACTTGCCCTGATATTCAATCTGTAAAATTCCTCAGTATACTCCTTCACTATCATCAGCTTCTGTCTAAGGTTCTGCATCCTCCTTAACAGAGAAATTTGATAGTCCCTGGGAATAAATTTTTCCTTCATCTTTGCAATCATTATGTCCCAGCTCTTTATCTTTTGCTTTCCTTGGCAACCCCTGTCATCTTGCAGTTCATCTCACCACAAGGTTGCATGTCCTTTTAATCTTGTGATGGCATGTCTGACCTTTTTATCATCTTCGATATCCTCATAATCGAAATAAGTATCAAGAGCTCTAATCCAGTCTAGCAGCTCCTCCGCATCCAGACTCCCTTCATAATCTAGAATGTCAATCTTTGTTTTTGAACTCATCCGAGCAATAGCCTTAATTAAACACTCATTGGCTGCATCTTTCGCGGGGATTTCTTGTTCTTCATGTCCAGCATCACCTTCATCCTCGGATTCACTGATATCTCCTGCATCATCTTTGCGCCTCTGTGATGTCTCCATGTCCTCCATTCTGGCATGAAGATTACACACTTCTCTCTCCATGTCTGGATTGTGTACTTGCCTACCTCTTTCTCTGGACATTTCCCTTTCTCTAGAAAATTCCCTTTCTTCTTCTGGGTCGGGTGATTGTCTACCTCTTCTCCTTGGCTGCATGGTGAATTCTCGCTTTTTCTCTGCTGTAGAAAGAAAAGAACTTTTCTATGCTCTGATACCACTTTGACGCAGGTGCACCAACCCGGGCATGTCCACTCTCGCAGGACCTTCTTCTCTCCGCCCGAAGAACTCAAAGGTTCTTCTATTTCCCTATCGGGAAATCTGCACCCACAAAAATCTTTCCCCAAGGTCTCCCCTTTTCTACCAGGAGATCAACTAAATTTCTCTATCTCGTGAGTTCGTGACTCAAACCTTCAAACTTTCCTTTCAAATCTTGCGATACTCGATCTGGCGATACGAGTATAATTCTTTCCACATGCAACCATGGGCTAGGCTTAATGTTAGCGCCTCTCGCGACTTCACGATCTCGTAACCTCGCGACCTCGTCGGTTGAATCGTTGAGTTTTCACCCTCCTAGTTCGTGAGTCCCTGAGATGCGCGGTCCCACCTTATGCTCTGCCACACGTCCACATGAACCTCAGCTCCTCGGCACTTCGCAGCTCATGAATCTGAACACCAATATTTCGAGACTTCTCGCGGTGAGATTCTGAGGGCTTAGTGCCACCTGTATTCCACTCACCGACTCTGCTATGTCCCACACTGTCTCCAGCTGTCAGGATATCGCTTTCCCACAACCTCGCAATCCCTTTGGCCAAATTCTCGAGCCTTTTCTTACGAGGTCCCGATACACGATCCCACGTGCAGATCCAACGGTCCTCATGTGACCGGGATCCAACGGCTATCCTTCCTTTGCTACTTGCGGCCTCGCGACTTGGAGTACCCAATGTTTGGGCTCTCAACCTACGAGCTTCCGAGTTCGCGAGATCCCACGATCTCTCGCGACCTATCCTCCTCAGATGAACGACTATGATCCTCTCGCTCCTTCGTCGCCTCGCGTCCTCGCGTCTCGCGACTTTGCACACCCAATACTTGGGCCTTTACCCTGCAAACTCCTGAGTTCGTGAGATCTCTTGATCTCTTGCCACCTATCCCCTTAGATGGACAGCTACCAATCTCTCACCGCTTCACATCCTTGCACCTCGCAACTTTGAACACCCAATACTTGGGCTTTCACTCTACGAACTCCCGAGTTCACGAGATCTCTGATCTCTGCCACCTGTCCTCCTCAACGAATGGTTCTAATATTGCAGGGATATCGCGTCTCACGATCTCCCTGCTCTTGCTCCACAACTTTTGGGGCTTCACCTCCCGAGTCCCCGATACACGATACCACGTGTAGATATGACGGCTCCTGTGACTCTGAATCGACAGCCCTGCCTCTCCTGAGCTTCAAACTCTTGGACCCTCATGCCATAACCTCCTTGCACTTATGCAAGATCTAACAATCCTCGAAACTTCACAAAATCACCTCAAAGAATTTCGACCATCCGGTTTTTCTTGTGTAATCCACAAAATGAAAGAAGTATCTTCCCACGAGATTCTTTCGTTGCTTCGCCAACTTGCGATGCTTCTTTATGACTTCATGTCACACTGATCTATGCTAATCTCCAGCGACTCAAAGGCCTATCTTTCCTGAGCTTTGTTAAATCACTTCACCCTCAACGAGGTTCCTTGCACGCACTCCTTGCGGAAAGCCTGCAAACACTTCAACTGTTCGAGCTTCTTTGACCCTACGTATACCCGTAGCAGCAGTCTTTCAATACTTCGCTCAATTTCATGACTGAGACTTTTTCCCTTAGCCTGTGCACTCCTTGCACGGCTTCAACAACCCACTTTCACTTCTGGGTGTTTGAGAAAAAGAGTTTAACTCCCGAGCCTTCTATCGACGCACTCCTTGCGGACGACTTCAACTGCACTCCTTGCAGGAATCCTTGCTCAAAGGAGAAACAATTGTAACTCACCTCACTTCCTCTCAGATTTCAATCTCGATACATGAAATCATACACATAGCATAACAACGAATGCATAATAGGAAGTAATATTCATAAGCAGAGTATTCAACACACATACACAGAGAATAACACAACAGCCATGAATCTGAATCAACTTCTTCTATTAATTCAAGATCTGTACATGGGTGTTCTTCTTCTACAACTCTCTGCTATTCTTCTATGCTCTAGACTCTTCGTTTTTATGTTGTGAATGTTACAATGATACAAATGAGGGTGTCTATATTCGGTTTTCCCTCTTCTTCTAGAACTGTCTAATCTAAGAATTCAATTCTATCTTCCTGCAACTACTACTATAAATGCCTTTGTCTATCTCAGACGAGAGCGTATGGCTCGAGGTCTGATTACATTCTTACCAATGCGCCTAAATTAAATGATCTCATTTATATTCAGCACATCAACTTTAAGAGAAAATTTAAAAATTTAAAAACTTGCGCTGGACGTCTTCCAGCTGTCTTCTGCTTCCACGTTGGTTTTGCTTATCGTGAGGGATGCTCCTGCATCATATATCAAAAAATGACAAAAATATATTATACTCACCTTTATCATCATCATTTAAAAACAAGGCAAGAATGATCTTACCATTCCCTTGAACATTCTTTTTGTATGAATCCTCCAGCCATTATGCAATACTATCATGATACATGCAATTGCTGACATTGGATGGTTTGAAAGAATCCACATGCGAGAAATATTCCTGGTGAGAATAAAATATTAGATTATCAAGGAAAGAATCTTTTAAAAAGGTCGGACCAAGATGGCGAGAACTTATCATGTTTCTCGATCAGAAAGTAAGTGTTTCATTTTCTTGAAACTTTGCATTGAGCTTAGATATTTCAAGGTTAACTATTTGAGGTGAACTAGACGGAACGACCAATAAAACATCATTACTAGTAATATTTGGCCGATTATACTTTTCAACCTCAAATAATTGATCATGGAAAAATCTAGATTCTTCTTTAATCACAAATTGAGATGAATCAATGGAAGATGCAATTTGAGACTCTTTCAAATCA
>ML778406.1:484801-495848 GCA_009831015.1 Picea engelmannii
TACAAGATGATTCAAAATGAAAATGTCTCCTTGGTATATATAGGAGACTAGGAGGTATAATTACAACTAATGGCCTAAAGCCGACATAAATAAAATAACATTACTAATCTAATATGCCCCAATTAAGGGTTAATGAGCAAGCCTACATAAATAAAATAACATTACTAATATAATATGCCCCAATTAAGGGTTAATGAGCCAATATTAGGGCTTTAACATGTCCCCTCTACAAATCGACGACTCTCTTTTCTTCGGCACTTCAGGCTTTGGGAATATCAAACTCCTATGCACTCATTTCTCTCGGAGTACTTTCACCCAGGGACTTAGATATGTTGACAACTATCTTCTCGCAAATCTACGACCCGTAGCTCTTCGACTATTCGGGGTTTGGGTGTTTCAACCTTCTGTGTGCTCATTCCTCCCGGAACATCTTCACCCAAAATGGATGGATTTTTTTCCAGGTGTCCTTCTAGATGATGGATGGTCCTTGTTCACTTCAGTACTTTGGGACTTTTGGGAGTCCGCTCTCCTGCGTATACATAACGCTAAAGCTTGTGCACCTTCTTGTGATCAGACAACGGCTAATCCTCTGCGCTCAGATCCAATGCTTGAGATATGTTTCCTTCTATGTGCTTCCCTATGTCACTGAATGTTGATATAATGTTCTAGGCTCCTTTTCCACAAAAAATCTAATAGTTACTATCGCTTCTCCTCTTGAGCCTCCACCTTCTCCCAATGTGGAAGATTTTGAAAGTGTTCAAAGCTCTCGACCTTTGAAATTTCTCCTGTGAACCCAACTATCTAGGGTCTCTCTTACGCTCTTGAACATGTTATCTCTTTTGATATTTAGGAATTAGAATAAGTCCTCTTCCCATGCACTTCTTGTGTTATTCCTTCTAATCTTGATCTCCTCAAAGATTTCAATCTCCCACGCACTCCTTGCGTTTATAGGATTTTGTCAAACTCTAATCTAAAGGATTTCTTGAAAAGAAATTATTCTTGCCCTCCTGGCGTTCCCCTTGCTTGATGCACACCTTGTAGAGCTTCTCCTTACAGAGTATTCAATAACTTTGTTTCTTCTTGAACTCAACAAAGTGTTCTTCAGTGCATTCCTTGCACTTCTGCTAGTGAAGGTTCAACGATATCTCTCTTGAGCTTTCCTGAGGTTAAATCACCTCTGTCAACGCACTCCTTTCAGACTGTGTGCACTCCTTGCACTCGGTAAATCAAAGAAGAGAAACAATTGAAACTCATTCAATTCTTTATCATTTCACACATTCAAACATGAATGACATATACAAGCATAATAATGAACACAAATACATAAACACACTATGTGAAGGAAAAACTTCTTTTCTATTATCTCTGTGTCTATACAGATGTTTAAAAAAACTAGACTGCAACAGAGTCCCAATTCTTTCAAGCTCTCTTAATCTAACTCTACTCTGAGTTCTTCTTCTAAGACTTATCTACCCAATATCTCTTTCCAAAATATCCTCTAATTACAAAGAGAGGGATCTACTATCTTATCCTCTCTATCACCTTAGTGCTATCATTGTCTTAGTTACGACACCATACTCCTACGACTACATTCCATAAATGAATGTCCAAACATGACTATGATCTAGGCTTGCTACAAGCAACCATTTAAGGCAACCCTATCCACTACCTGTACAAAGGTATGGCTTGGATCTTATGGCCTTACAACACAAATCCCCATGGGATAAGATTTTGAATTTAAAAAGTGGGAGGGTCAATGCCTTTCCATTTCTCCATTATACACCTATGTGTTTGCTTGTTGGTGATTTTGTTGAGGTTGAACGATGCTCCTGCATCATCAAACTTCTTTTGTTTACTCTGGGACTTCGTGCCTTTTGGCCACACATATCCTATCCTTCCACTAAATGTGATCAAATGGTTGAGAATTCACCTGAAGACCCTCCTTGATCTAACAACTCATGGTATTTCATGACTTCGTGATCCTTCCTTATCTCCAATGTTCGCTAAAGTGGAAAATTTCCAAAGTCCTATTGGTCTTGATCTATGGTTGAGTATTATTTATCCCGATCTAACGGTTGGGATTTAATTTCTCCCAGCCTCTGGCTCCATCTCGATCTTGACATCAATGCCAACACCATAATACCATGTCCAACATTGATCATATTGTACTTATTTGACATCAATGCCAACACCATAACATTATATCTAACATAAAGAAGACTATGATAAGATGATGAGAGAACATAATCAAATAAATTCTCAAATGATCAAAATCCTAAATCAATTGCATAGGAAAGAAAATAATGGATCATACTCAAGACAAAAATAATAAGGTAGACATCATGAAAGAAGAGATAACTAAAAAAGAGGTACCCATTCAAGAAGTGATAGAATAACTCACAGACATTACTCACCTCCTTATGCAACAAGGAAATTTTATTCATATGAATACTCCATAAGCAGTCCCAAAGTGTCTCCTATTAGGAACCAAAGAAGAAGACATGAATTTAATAGTTTGCAAGGAGAGATGAGGAAGTTTAAGCCATCATCCTTTAATGATGAAAGAGTAAGGGAATTTGATGTTGAATCTTGGTTGATGGGAATCAGGAATTAATTTCAGTTTCACAACTACACCTCCAATCTAGAAGACAAAATTCCCACATATGATTTTCATGGAAAATGAGCTATGTCATGGGAACAATTGAAGCAAGTGGAGAAAATTGATGAGAGTAAAATTAGATGGAGTCAATTGAAGATACATTTTCATAAGGAGTACCTTTCAGAGAACTTCTATGAAAATAAAATGCAAGAGTTCTTTGAAATCGGGTTGGGAAGCATGACCATGGTAGAATATGAAAAAAAAAAATTGGCATTGCCAAAGTATGGGGGGTTTATCAAGGATTATAAGGTGATGATAGAAAGGTTTTTGAGTGAACTTCCATCATATTATAAAGAGATATTATGATCCCATAACTTTGAAATATACCATTAGAAAGGATATGTACCTATATGAGGAAGGAAAGGGAAGAGAATATTTGCAGAAGTCTTGGAAGGATAAGAAGAAGGAAAAATATGATTAGAGAAGGAAGGGATTCAAACCCCCTTTCAACAGAAACAACCCTAATAAAAATGAACAAGATCAGACTACTAAGGATGAATCAATGAAAGAAGAATCTTGGGGAAAAAGGGGAATATCACAAATCCAATGTTGGGGATGAAAAGAAGAACATATGTATAAATATTTCCCTCATAGAAAAGATAACATGAAGACTATGCACAACATCCAAGAAGCCTCTATAGTATAATACATGGGGAGGATTATTCCAGGAATATATGCAGCCTTAGAAGATTGAAAACAATAATACCTATCCAATATCATCGAAGTGGAAGGTAAGATAATTAATCATCTCATTTTTGTTTTAATTGATTTAGGAGAAAGACATTGTTACATTGATCCTAAAATAGTGGAAATATTATGTTTGGAGACAAGTAATCTTTAAAAATAAAGTTTGGTTCAACTAGCCACTAGAATCAAAAGAATGATGAGTGAGATTGTTAGAGGTTTTCCATTAAATATGAATGGAGTGAGTAATAATGTTGATATGAATATCGTTCCATTAGGATATTATGATATCCTAATTGGCATGGATTGGATTGGAAAGCATCATGTTGTCCTATATTTTCATAACAAGACATTTACATGTCTTGATGAAGAATGAAAAAAACGAATTGTTAAAGGAATTTGAAGACCCATTTCTATAAGGGATATTTCATCCTTACACAGGAACAAATGTTTTAGAAAGGGTTGTCAATTCTATGCAGCTCATGTAGAAGAGATAGAAAATTCAAAAGGGAAAATCATTGACGATTTCTTAGTATTGCAAGAGTTTGAAGATGTGTTCCAATAAATACTAGAATTACCACAAAAGAGAGACAAAACATTCTTTATTGATTTAGAATAGGAGCTACCCTAGTATCAAAGACACCTTACAAAATGAGTATACAAGAATAAAAATAATTACAAATGTAGTTGGATGAATTGATGAAGAAAAGGTTCAAAGTCATGCATGAGAGGACGGAATTTTTAAGTGAATATGATTTTGACCCTTTCTAATTAGTATAAGAGTACATCTCATGCACGATACTTAGTAATTATGACCCTTTCTCATCTCATGCATGAAGTTGACCCTTTCTTCATCAATTCCTCCAACTAAATTTGTAATTATTTTAATTATCGTGTACTCATTCATACCCTTTGAATATATGTTGTACATTATGACCCTTTCTTCATCTCACTGGAAGATGTACACATTAGAAGAGTACATTGCATGCATGACACAACCATTAGCATGCATCAGTCATATTTAAAGAAAAAAAATGTTTTTGTTATAGACAAACATTACCTACAGGTAAAAGATATTTTACAACAAGAGAATGTAAAACATATATTCAAAGAGTATGATATTAAAGAGGATGGATTTATTATACATAATAATAGCATTTATGTTCCTAGTTCGAGATAACTTAGGAATTTGGTATTAAAAGAAATGCATAATGTTCCATATGACAAACATTTCTCTTACTAGAAAACAATTGGAGCATTAGGAAGCCAATTCTTTTGGCCTGGGATGAACAAAGATATTTCTAATTACATTTCCATGTGTATGGAATTTCAAAGAGTGAAGGATGAGCATAGACACCCAACGGGTTTTCTACAACAATTCTCAATTCCAAATAATAACTGGGAAGTGGTAACCATCGATTTTATCACGAAGTTTCCAAGGAAAACAAGGAAACATGATTCAATATTGGTAGTGGTTTATAAACTAAAAAAGGCTATTGATTTTGTTCCTATAAAAATGACTCATACAACAACTAATATTGCATAAATTTATATGAGAGAAATTGTCAGGTTGCATGGAATACCTAAGGAAATTGTCTCCAATAGGGATACAGATTTTATGTCCAATTTATGGAGAGGATTGTTTAAATTATTTGGTACAAATATGAAATTTATCACAACATACCATCCATACTCAAATTGGAAGACAAAAAAAAAAATCATACCAATTAGGAGAATTTTATATAGTCCAGATACTTCAATGCATCAATGATTCACATTTATGTATGTAGATTACTCAGGGAATAAACAAGTTGCATACCTCATGTTCTAAGAATATCGAAGGAAATGTAATAGAGGAAAGTATGGATAATACCCAATACATAGTAGAGTTAGTTCTCATACTATTCAAGAAAGGAAAGGATGAAGAATATAAGGTTATGATCCTCCACAAAGAAACAAATATCCTCCTCCCTAGTTCATTCATGGAATGTATATAATGAACAAAAAATGAAAAATAATAAGATGGAATGTGTAATATGGGAAGGTATGCAGATATCTCCGATGAGGATATGGATGCTCACTGGCAGCACAACAAGCTCTGTGATATCGGGGTGACTCTGTCAGGGCTATGGACACTTGAAGGAAGTGGATAAATATTGTGGTGAGGTTCTTAACATGGGAAAAGTAACAACATCATATCTCTTGGGTAGTCATGATCGACACTTAGGAAGGTATAAGTCATTGGTTTTATGGAAAGATGAATGGAATCAAATGAATCCCCATGATTGGTCGACAAGGATGTCCCATGGGTTATCTGTATTCATACTTTTGAGTCATCCACTGGTCATTCTCTCAAGATGATGGAAAAATACTAAAGAGTATATCAAGTATCATCAAGGAGAAGAAGATATTTTGGTTTCTCCTAGTGAATCGCCATTTGTTGAGCACTCAAAACACTATTAAAATTTTTAATTTTTGTCTACCAATTTTTCTTCAATTTTTTTGCACTCACTCCTTTTTTGTTTTATCTAAGTTTCATATTTACCACTTTATTCCTAGTCTATTCGTTGTTCTTATGATATGAATTTCCTTTACAAAACCAAAAAATCATAAAAAAATCTCAGATTTTCCACAAGAGTAGAAAAAAACATAAAATACTTAATGATTTTCATAGAAATGTCTTTGAAATCACTACTTGAAGCAAATTTATCTGACACCCGATGGTCACTGCTATAATACACCAATGTCAATAAACATCGAGCATCGAATAGACCAATATAAGTATTGAACTGTGTTGCAAATCCTCAATTATGTCGATGTCGATTAATATCGAGCATTGGTTGTTTCAAACAGAAGTCGCACAAATGTGCATATCACTCATAAAAGGTTTGATTCCAAGAGTAGTAGGCGTCAATGATAGAAAAAAATAAATACTTGTCATCAAATCCAAGAGGTAATCAACAATGTTTATTAACATCGTCCATCGGTACCTGATGATGTTCACAGGAGAAAAGGTGCAAACAATGAGGTAGATATCAAACACCGATAGATGTCGGTAGATTAGAAAAGGAAAACACTTATCATTTAGTGTGATCCCCTCTCCTTGTTGATGCCCAATTAATAATTATTGATAAGTTGTTTGGGCCATCATTTGGGTCTCTCCCAATACCTCCTAACTCATCAAGATGGTCCATCTATATATTTTCCATCTGCATGCATTCTAATATTTCTAACTAGCTAATAGATGTTGTCCCTATATCATGATTAAACCTCCTACACTATAATGTTGTACCTTTCTCTCCACTGGTATCAGTGATTTGAACATTTGTAAGTCTCTAATATCCTCGAATGAGTAGAGTTCCTTGACTCTTGATATTAAATTTGTTGGGTGCCAATCGATGACTCTTTGAAACCCTCGATAGACCATTCAAACGTCCCTTCGCACCATAAATTGTCTCATCACATTTACTTCTAAGTTTGGTACACATGTGTAAGAAATAAATAAATATCTACATTAGATTCTTTGTACTAAAGGGTGATGAGTTTGAGTGTGAGGGGGATAACTGATATTTATTTGAATGTATTTGTGAACAATTTCGTAACTCTCATAGAACTATTTAATTGTTTCACAATAACTCACATTGATCCATTTTATCTTAAGGATTGCTATGTGTATTATTTATCGCAAAGCTCAGAATTAGTGAGTACTCGAACCAAGAAAGTATTCACACACATGTATTTGTGATAATTTCCTCTATAGTTCTATTGAAAAAAGGGATATTGATTTAAGTTTTTTCATTGCAGGAAAATGCCACCCAAATGCCCAGTAACTTGCCAATCACCAAAAACCCCAAAAGTAGGAAATGCGCGAGCTGGAGAGGCATCCAACTCGGCTGCTAAAAAGTTGGAGTTTTATCTAAAGGCATAGGTGGTGGTCAAAATGTCACAGAGCAATCCAATGATCCCACCTCTACTTTTAAAAGATACATAAAATAACACAACATCTAAGGTAACCCTTCCCTCTTGGTTTGATTTATACAACAAAATTAATTATGAAGATTTACTATAATTCAAACCTCATAGAAACCCGTAGGAGAGGAGGATGGATGAGAAAATGTTCCAGAACATTAGGTGTTCTTCATTATATATGGTGGTGACTAGGACCATTGTCTTGCCAATTGTGGAAACTCTAGAATGGATTATCCATCATGCCGACAAAGAGAAATTATTTCTAAATAAAAAAGATGGAGAGTGTATCGACGTCTTCTTTCCGACATAAATAGGTGCATACCACAAAATTAAGGACGTTGAAGTTAGGATTTTTTTTTTTTTTTTAATACAAGTTTATTGCAAACATCTTGGTGGAGGGAAGAAAAAAAATTGTAAATCGGTCTTTAGGGTGGTACAACACTATGAATCTCTAGCAACCTTTCATTTTATTAATGGCTCTAATATGTCATCTATATGGGGGAAACAATTTATCCAAGGATTGGATGCATTTGGCCTATACAATACCTATATCTAAAAAAATATTTAAACATGGAGATATTATAGCTAATAAATTGAGCACCAGGATAGAGGAAGATGAGAACCAAAAAAATAGAGAAAACCTTGCATTCTATATGGCATCTTATCTCATTGATGCGATATGTGCTAGGAATATATTTCTAGGCTTGAACATAAGATGGAATATCTATGAACTACCAGTACATATTTATTTCAATATCCTATGGAAGAACAAGTACAAAAGATCAATCTATGTAATATGCGATGGATTTATAGCTCAGGTGTACTCATTGATATTTAAACAAGACTGCCCAATTCTCTCATGAGTAGTATGGAAGGTTATATCCAAGATTGGGAATCGGTATCTAGAGGAAAGAATCACATATATCATATTTTTTAGAGCCATTGGTGCACCACACCTATTGCCAATCCATGTGCTCGATAAACTAGCGTTGGGGGGAATTTGGTACAAAGCATACTGCAAGGGTTTAATTCTTATTTGGTAAAAGAAAATAAAAGTGTATTTATCCCCTATGGGTTTTATGTAGGTTACCATTTCCTATAGGAAACTACACAAGACAAAAAATAACCTTATATTCAAATGGAGTACAATTTGTTTACTAGGAGATACAGGAAACACGACTCTTGGAAACTAGTGGATGAGCATGTTAATCAGGTAATATCCTATTGAATATATGTGCACAATTATTTTTAGGATGAAATATTCATGAATAATTCGTTGAACTAGGATGAAGTATTACGAAGAAAACAAAAACAGGCCCGGGGATGAATAATTAGACTTTTTTAGAGAAAACAATTGGGGCAATGGCACAAGCGCAACAAGATGACTCAGAGAAGGCAACAAACAGTTCGAAGGCACAAGGAATCATAGAAGAAGAAAAATGAATGATTAAACTACAAAGGGAGACTTCTGTAGTGCCAAAAGTAGCCTCTCTGGTAATAAACCAAATAACACTAAGAGAAGAAGGGGAGATGGAAAACCATGGAAATACCTCAATTGGGGAATACAATGGATAATATACTTTAGAGAAAACACTAGTAGGAGAACCATAAGTCGAGGAAACAACTACAATTTCAGAAAATCGATCCAGTCTAAGGGAAGTGGCTCCCTTTATTGTTTATTTGATCATAGTATATGATAGCTATGTAGAGGAGGTGTATCATGCAGTTCCCATTTTGAAAGAAGTCATAACATAGATATTGGACACAATATTGCCCCAAGGAAAACAACCTTTGGGCACATATGAAGGTCTAAATACAAATGAAGGTCATATCACCTTTTCAAGTCAAGCCTCGCAGTCTCTAGATAGGGAGGAAGGTTGTAACAAAGGTCGGGATGAGCCAAGAGATAGAGAGAAAAAAAAAATTAAGGAATAAATACGAGGATGGTAACATGGCCAACATCAAAAAGAATGAAATAGAAGGAAAAGGGGAAAAAAAAAGGAAACCCGATGTTGAGAATTCATCAGGAGATAATGCTAGAAAAGGAGTAGTTGATGAACAGTTTGAGAGTAAAAAAGCATCTGAAAAGATCCAAACAATACCATAAACACATTCTACACTCCCAAGGTCAATGGCCTCGTAAAAAACCATAATAGAAGAGGTCACCAAAAATACCTCCAACATTGAGCACATTGGAGAGTCGTCGATTAACCTAGGAGTCAACAAAATTAAGGACGTAGTGATTCAACATTTTAATATTTCAAGAATCTTAGGAAATGTGCTCTCATGGGGTGACCAGCCAATTCTAGATCTGGTAGATGAGGTGGCCAATGTCCAAGCTATAACATCTTAGATAAAGAGGCAAGTTGTGGTAAGAAGAATAGGAAATAAGAGGAGACTCACTCTAGACAATGTGGTGTTAATTACCATGGAAGAGACCCTACTAAAAGCTAAGAATTCTAAGGTGAGACAAAAATTGGGAGCAAGCATGGTTATATCAAGTTCCACCATGGATAGAGAAAGAGAGGATGAGCATGAAGTTGTCTCTATGAGATATGAGTTTGTGTAGCTCAGGCATCAAGTGGAATATTACCAAGACACCACACAGGAAATTATATTCATGAGAGATGAGTTGGGTAAGATGTATAGTCAATTTAAATCTTAAAGAGAGATTTTTATGACTGAGATCATTGGATACCAGGAGGAAGCCTTGATGGGCCTCATATCTTACAAATACATTATGAAATGGTCTAAGAAAAATAATCACATGTTAGAGAAAATAGAGAACATCAAAGAAATCAAGAAAGGTCGAGGTGTAGAGGAACATGGTGTCAAGATGCTCACAGACAAGATCCTAGTTAGGTTCAAAAAAGTGGGAGAGTATTGGGTATAATTGGTGAGTGAGCCACATCGGAGGATGCAGGAAAGATGGGAATAATGTATTGGAAATTGGAACAACAACAATCAAAACATGAGAAACCTTTGATTCCACGAATTCAAAAATTGTTGATTCAGGTTGGTTGTCATTGATGTCAACCCTTGAAGAAAGCCCCGTAGAAAAAAGGTTTGGGTAATGGACCCAATATTGTTTGATGTAAATATGACTCATTATTTTTTTTTCATGGTTTATAAGAATTAAATATGGATGAACTCCAAAGTGATCCCCTTATGGTGAAAGCCCTCACGGGAAGATGCTTTGTGGAGTAAGAGAACCCATGATTAATTGTGGAATAATGAGATGAAGGAAAGTGATTTTGTCAAGGAAAATATCCTAGATGGATAGTTCTTTTCATTTCATTTTCGGTGGTATGTGGAACGTCACATAATTCCTCATGGTTAGAGAGTTATGGCCATGAGAAGTTGGAGACCCCAAGTTTGGGTAATGGACCCAAGTTTGTTTGATGGGTAATGGTATGAGTTATGATATATTTTTAGATAATACTATTCTATATGGATAGTACATGTCAAGCCATTTTTGGTGGTATGTAGAATGTCACATAACGCCTCACGTTTTAAGAGTTATGGCCTTACGAAGTTGGAGGACCCTCATATTTCATCTAGAAGCCCCAAAAGGTCAAAGTAGTCAAAGTGATTTAAGAGATTTTAAAAGGTAAATAATAAAGTGAAGTGATGATTGTATTATAATTCAAAGTGAATACAAAATAAATTATTTCAATAATAAATTTAATGGAGAAATTAGAAGTGGACCCAACCCTAAAATAAGGAAAGTGGGCC
>ML778406.1:508597-520552 GCA_009831015.1 Picea engelmannii
CTCAGTTGTTTTAGTAATTTCAACAGTGAAACACAGAGAAGAAGTTATAACAGGTTTGAATCCTTAAGCACTGAAGTGGAATGTTACAAATGTAACAATTTTGGACACATGGCCAAAAATTGTAGAACGATAGTCCCTCCTAAAGAACCTCAACAGAGTCACAAACAAGAACCTCATAAAATGACATGGACAAGAAAGAAAGATCAGTATAGCAATGAAGAATACGCAGTCACTCTACAAGATAAACAGAAGAAATGTGGTTGGTATGTTGATAGTGGATGTTTAAAACACATGACAGGTGATAGAGACAAGTTTCTTACATTACGAAAGGAAAGAGATAGATCAGTCTCCTTTGGAAATGATGATTCATCCAAAATCATTGGAAAAGGCACAGTCTGAATTGGGAACAAGAATGAAAAGGTAGAAAATGTTCTACTAGTAGAAGATATGAAACATGATCTTTTAAGTGTGACTCAAATGTGTGACCAAGCTCATAAACTTACTTTCAATTCACAAAAGTGTGAGATAAGAAAAGAAGGTTCAGGGAAATTGGTCATTGTAGTTGCAAGAACTTCAAGCAACATGTGTGTGTTAAGAAAAATTGGAAATCAAAAGTGTTGTCTAGGAAAGGAAGATGAAAGTTGGCTATGGCACAGAAGAATGGGTAACATGCATTTTGATAACCTTGTCAAAGTCAGCAAAAGAGAAGCAATCAAAGAAATGTCCCAGATCACAAAACCAACCAACACTTTATGCAAACATTGCCAACAAGGAAAGCAAACAAAGACCAGGTTCAAATCAAAGGAATATTCAACAACAAAACCATTGGAAATTGTGCATACTAATCTAGTTGGACCAACTACAACAAAAGGCTTAAAATGTGAGATATACTTTATGTTATTAGTTGATGATTATACAAGAATGACTGCAGTTTTCTTTCTCAATAACAAATCAGAAGCTTTTGAAAATTTCAAAATCTACAAGGAAATGGTTGAAAATGAGATGGATTGAAGAATCAAATGCTCAAGATCGGATAATGGAGGAGAATTCACCTCAAAGGAATTTATGGACTACTACAACAATCATGGAATAAAAAGGTAATTCTTCATCTCTAGGACACCTCAACAGAATGGAGTTGTTGAAAGAAAGAACAGGGCAATACAAGAAATGGATCGAACAATGATAATGGATTCAAAGTTGACAGATATTTTTTGGACACAGGTAGTGCATACAACAGTTCACATTCAAAACAAAGTAATGCTTAGAAACAACACTGATAAAAATACCTACGAGCTATGGAAAGGAAGACCAGCAAATGTGAAGCACTTCAGAGTTTTTGGAAGCAAATGCTACATCAAAAGAGAAGATGGCAGAATGGGAAAGTTTGACTCTCGTGTGAACAAAGGAATACTTGTTGGTTACTCAAGTACAAGGAAAGCATACAAGTGTTACAATCTAATATTAAACAAAGTTGTGGAAAGAATCAACGTAACAATTGATGAAACAGGAATACCATAATCAAAGGAAGAATAAAACAAATCAATGAAACAACTCTTTGAAGAAGAAGATGAAAAAGAAGAAGAAGATGAAGATGAAGATGAAGAGAATCCGACAGAAGTAGAAGAGCAAGTTTAACAAGTATCTCCAAATACACCTAGCAAATGAGTATAGAAGAATCATCCTTCAGATCAGATTATTGGAAACAAAGATGCATGAGTTGAGACTAGAAGAAAAATCCGTTCACCAGAACAAACACACCTAACACTCTTATCTACAATTGAACCAAACTTTTTTGAAGAAGCCAGCAAGGATGAATTTTGGAATAAGTCCATGGATGAAGAATTGGATCAAATAGAGAAAAATGACACTTGGGAATTGGTTCCAAGACCAAAGAATAAGAATGTGATCGACACAAAATGAATTTTTAGGAATAAATTGGATGAATATGGACATGTTACAAGCAACAAAGTTAGATTGGTATGTAAAGGATATGCACAGATTGAAGGAATCGACTATGAAGAGACATTTTCCCTAGTTGCCAGAATGTAAGCAATCCGTTTTCTTTTAGCTTATGCATGCTCCAAAAATGTTAAAGTATATCAGATGGATGTAAAATCAGATTTTCTAAATGGGAAACTTGAAGAAGAAGTCTACATTGAACAACCAGAAGGATTTCAGTTGTCAGAGAACACAGACTATGTGTGTAAATTAAAGAAGGCCTTGTATGGTCTAAAACAGACTCCTAGAGCATGGTACTCCAGACTGGATAAGTATCTGCAGCAGGCAGGGTTCAGAAAAGGAAGTGCAGACAACAACCTCTAAATCAAGGTAAGTCAAGGTAATATTTTATTAATTGAAGTTTATATTGATGATATTATTTTTGGTAGTGATGATGACAGGTTAAGCCAAAAAATTGCAAAAGACATGCAAAATGAATTTGAAATGTCATTACTTGGAGAACTATCCTTCTTTCTGGGACTTCGGATACATTAAAGCAACCAAGTAATATTTATTTCTCAAACCAAGTATATCATAGAAATGCTAAAGAGGTTCGGAATGGAAGATTTCAAACCAGTTATCACTCCCATGCAAACCAGTTGTAAGTTGAACAAAGATGATGATTCAAAGTCTACAGATTAGAGGAAATATAGGTCAATGATTGGAAACCTACTATATGTGGCAACATCCAGAACAGATGTAATGCAAGCAGTTGGACAGGTGGCACGATTTCAAGAAGCACCAAAGGAATAACATGTATTAACAGTAAAGAGGATCTTCATATATCTCAAAGGAACAGAAGAGTTTGGATTATGGTATCCAAAAGGAAAAGATATATCACTTATTGCCTACACAAATGCAGATTGGGCAGGTTGTATTGATGATCGATGAAGAACCAGTGGAGCAGAATTCTACTTAGGTGAGAGTTTGGTATCATGGATAAGCAAGAAACAATCATCGATATCTCTATCTACAACCGAGGAAGAGTATATTGCAGCAGCAACATGTTGTAGACAGGTTCTTTGGATGAAACAAACTTTGACAGATATATAGGTTGAGTATGATGATCCCATTCCAATATATTGTGATAATACAAGTGCCATCAATATCTCAAAAAACCCGGTGATGCACTTCAAGACGAAGCACATTTCAATCAAGTATCACTTTCTATGGGAACAGGTTGCAGAAAAGAATATCAGAGTTGAGTATGTGGGCACAAAAGAATAAGTGGTAGAGATCTTTACAAAACCACTTCCATGGGAAGCCTTTGAATATCTTCGCCAAAGACTTGGAGTTATTTCTACTCCAAAAATGAATGCTTTTTGAATGCTTTTTGAATGCTTATCTTATATGTCTTATATGTACATGAGGAAGAACCATAAGAGGATAGTCTGTCAAGGGGAGCAACCTCGAATGGAAAGATACCTTTGCCATTGATGACAAAGGGGGAGATATTTATCAGATGCAGAGGAAAAATGCATGGTTCTAGGGGGAGAAGATTTATCATATGTAGAGGACAAAGGCATGGTTCCAGGGGGAGCATAAGTGATATGATTTCAGTATTGTATCAAAGTGTTGTCATCAATGCCAAAGGGGGAGATTGTTGATTAAGGTTGGTTGTCATTGATGTCAACCCTTGAAGAAAGCCCCATAGAAAAAAGTCTTGGGTAATGGACCCAATATTGTTTGATGTAAATATGACTCATTTATTTTTTGTCATGGTTGATAAGAAGTAAATATGGATGAACTCCAAAGTGGTCCCCTTATGGTGAAAGCCCTCACGGGAAGACTCTTTGTGGAGTAAGAGAACCCATGATTAATTGTGGAATAATGAGATGAAGGAAAGTGATTTTGTTAGGGAAAATATCGTATATGGATGGTTCTTGTCATTTCATTTCCAGTGGTATGTGGAACATCACATAATTCCTCACGGTTAGAGAGTTATGGCCATGAGAAGTTGGAGACCCTAGGTTTGGGTAATGGACCCAAGTTTGTTTGATCGGTAATGGTATGAGTTATGGTATATTTTCAGATAATACTATTCTATATGGATAGTACATGTCATTACATTTCTAGTGGTATGTATAACATCACATAACTCCTCACGGTTTGAGAGTTATGGTCTTACGAAGTTGGAGGACCCTCATATGTCATCTAGAAGCCCCAAAAGGTCAAAGTAGTCAAAGTGGTTTAAGAGATTTTAAAAATTAAATAATAAAGTGAAGTTATGAGTGTATTATAATTCAAAGTGAATACAAAATAAATTATTTCAATAATAAACTTAATGGAGAAATTATAAATGGACCCAACCATAAAATAAGGAAAGTGGGCCAAGTGACCTAGAAGATGCTTTTAAGGAAGCTACTTGGAGAGTATAAATAAGAGGCAAGGATCTCTCATTTGAATCACACTTGAGCATATTGAATATATATATATATATATATATATATATATATATATATATATATGTGTGTGTCTGAGGTAACCAAGGATATCTAAACTAGAATTATGAGTGAAGGTGAAGAAAAGAAAGCCGAAATGCAAGGAAGGATAAATTCTTTTGATGGTGCTTTCTAAGGTATGTTATTTACAGGTCATCTCACCATTTTCTCTATAAGGTTTTTTTTATAATGATTCAGACCATGAAATTTATTTTCAAGTGAGAAAACATATCTAAGTATCTATGGAAAACAATTCATCTTGCGGGTCGTTGTATTTTTGGAGTTACACTCCGTGGAAAATAGGGTTTGTGGCCAGTCCTGAAACTAGTCAAAATCAGGTGTTTCGGGTAAAAACGTCATAAATTCTTAATAAAAGATCCAAATTTAGTAAAACAAAACGTGTTGGTTAAGGTATAGTCTGTAGTATTCTTTATAACATTTTCAGATCATTTCATGAAATATTTTGTGCGGGGAATTTTCTACAAGGGCACTCTCTAGAATAAGCCAGAATTTAACAAGTCATGTCATTTTTTCTATAACTCATTTTCTGAGAGGTTCCAAGTAGTGAAACTTGGAGGAATTGCATAAAACGCATTGAAAAACATTGTGTATCAGTTTCATATATTTATACATTACAGGTTCAAAGTTATGATTACTTCAAGTTAGGGTTGTTGACTAATCCAAAACTAGGCATGTGAGACTAAAGAAAAGTTTGATGAAAATACTAGTCTCTTGTTTTTAAAGTTAAGGAAGGTTTACAGGAATGTGATCATATACACCAAGTCTATTACAGATCTACAAATCATATTTGTATGATGAAATTGATGAGGGCTTTTGGTTGTGGTACATAATGAGTACATGGTTGAGACAAGTAGTTGATGAGTTGGCGCACATACATGAGGTGTATATTTGATGATGTTGATACATATTGATGAGTCATAGTTGATGAGTAGTTGAAGCATGATTGGTACATACTTGGTACATGGTTGGATGCACTTGTTTATGGTACAGGTTGATTACAGGTTGGTGCATGGTTGATGCACTTGTTTATGGTACACGTTGATTACAGGTTGAGGTATAGGTTGATGCATGGTTGATGCATGGTTCGGATTTATTGGTACAGGTTTATAGCAGTATATATCACATTGATAGTGTGATAGTGGTTCCATCATTCTACTTCTACTTCAGGGTTGTAGGACAGGGCAAGGACAGGTGGTTGTAGCCACCTTCCAGTTGTCGCTGGAAAACATTGGGGGTTGTATTCTCCTTCTCGTTGTAGCCAAAGAATTGGGGAGTTGGAGCTTCCCTCTGGTTATAGCTTGAGAAACTAGGGGGTTGGAGCCTCCTTCCAGTTCCAGCTAGAAAACAAAGGAAGTTGGTGCTTCCAATGAATGTAATTCTTCAAGACATATAAGAAAAAACATTATGTGGTTTTCTCCTGATGTGGGTTTCCACGTAAAACACTGGTGTACTGTGTATGTGTGTGATTTTTTATTTTTTACTGCTCATTATTGGATAATAATTCTACATTGATATAACATTTGAAGAAAAAGGATTATAATTACGCTATTATTGATTCACCCCCCCTCTCAGTAATCCAACAACATGGTGTCAATATGCTCACAGACAAGAGCCTGGTTTGGTTCAAAAAAGTGGCAGAGTATTGGGTACAATTGGTGAGTGAGCCACATCGGAGGATGCAGGAAAGATGGGAATAATGTATTGGAAATTGGAACAACATCAATCGAAACATGAGAAACCTTTGATTCCACGAATTCAAAAAAAAGGACGAATTTGTCAACCTACATGTGGTAGTCTGGAAATTTGAGGATATTGATGTTGAATTTGAAGTGAAAGTTTGGGAGGTATGAATAGTTGAAAAGGGACAAGTTAAGAAATTCTCTTATAGACTGATAGGGGTAGCATGGGTCCTACGACATATAGGCTTGAGGTGGACAAATGAAGAGACCGGGTGATGGAAATGGAAGATAATGTCATCATGTCGATGGAGTAACATCAATTCCTTTAATTTCATACATGCGAGGATCTGTTCTCCTAGTTGTCCAAGTATGATAGAGAGAACCCTTTAAGATGATTGAAGCTAACTGATAGCTTCCACATGGACAAAGTCCACTTTATCTTTTGTTTTCTTTTTTTATGTGAACATTGTTGTTTATTTTTTTTCATTGTAATTTCGTATAAATAATGAAGTCGACCTCATTTTGAAAGTTCGATGGTTTTGTGTAATAGTTTATAGTTAGATGAAAAACTATTTTGTATTTTAATATTGAAGCTCATCTCTAGCCAAAGATAATTTTTTTCCAAAGCATGTGGATTGAAAGTAGTCTATGGATTGTTCTACAAAAAAATTTCTACTGTGAGCTATTTAGTAAGATCATAATTTTGTTTAATCTATCTTGAATGATCATTATTTTTGAATGCATATTGGTATAAATTTTGATAGTGTCTTGAAAGAAGTTGTGTTAGAATGTAATCATAATTATTTTTAGTTACTTGTTATTGGCACATATGATTACCTTTCCTAGATGATATTTTTTTTTTGATCAATAGGAAAATATTATTATTTAATATTGATTGGAAATAAATGTCATTTAAATGATGTTGGCAAAGGTTAACATGTGCTCATCCTTATTTTAAACTTAGTTATTGAATACTTCATGAATAAACTAATAACGAAAAGAGTCTAGAAGATCTATCCTTAGACTGAAATTAAATCCCATAAAAAAATGTCGAATCATCCATATGAATAATCATGCTACCTTAAACAGAGAAGAGTTTAATTGGACCTTGTCTCTAGGTGTGATTCCTAATGTTGAGCTAAAGGGAACTTTGACCCTTCAACAATGTTTACATACAATCCCTTGACTTCATCTTCATAGTTATAATTCCTCTTTGAATATTCCATGTTGTTGATCTCTGTGCCCATCATGTTCTAATATAATTTTCATTAACTCTACAAAATGTGTAGAAAATAGTATTTTCTAGATTAATTAATTCAACAAATTCACGAAAACTATGCACAATTTTGTTCCATAAGTGCATCAAAATTCTTTCTCCTAATTCCTTTTGAATTTGACTGCCCAACTCAAATTTATGGGTGTATATATGGAATAATGTTTCCAATACCTTCCCAATGACTACGTTCTTTCTCAATTATGAGTCGTAAGAAGAAATTTATGGCCATTTGAATATTACCCATTTCCTCATTTAACACAGATTCCTTCAAATATGTACAATTGTTAAATGTGCTTATGCATCCTTGCACGTTCTCCTTTGAAAATTTGATAGGATCTCAATTTATTTTATTCATGACCTTATTTTATAATTTCTAACCAAGTTTCACCTTCATCTGAGTTGCAAGATGCTAGATACAACCTACTGAAATTTCAGGCCAATTTATATTTTTACCCATGAATGCTACACGTGCCTTCTAAGTCTTCCTATGCATTTTTAGGTGCCCAGATTTCTATTTTCACTCAATTGTTTTTTTATATGACTCAATATATTTCTCTATACTTATATTATGACCCAATATGATTCTGGAGTAGGGAGTTATGGCCCTTCGAAGTTAACCAGACCTCAAAAAGTAGTTGACATTGTTTGGTCTGTAACTTTCTCATACTAGCTCAGTTTGACAAATGGTTAAAACCATTAGAAATATATCTCTAATATTTTTTTTTTAGATGTAGAAACTATGATTTTTGCAAGGAAATACGATTTCATAAAAAATTGACTACTCAAAATGTCGTTTAGGCCTTCAAAAATGGCCTACTAGTTGAACACCGGGAAATCACTGTAATTTTCCAGTTATTTTCATTAATGTCTGAAAACATTATTTTAATATGATTGAATGGGATGTTGATGTGGAATATTAGTCTACATCAATCCCCTACAAGGATTCCATGTCATCTATTGGTCCACCTGGCCTAGCCCCATCGTCCCTTTTCCTTCACTTCCTTCACTTTCCCCTTCACTAGCGCGTAATTTTATTATATATATTTTTTTCGGACAACACAATTCCTTGGATTGCATGTGGAATCTTTGTATTGGTTCGTGGGGATGATCAGGACCCATCCCATAACCATCCTTCAAGAACACATCAATTTTCACATTGGTTTAATCCAACGATGAAAGTTTTGGGTACAATTAACAGTCGCGATCACAATTGATGACACAAAATGCATTGTGGCCTCCATCGACCTTCTAAACATTAACAAAAGGGGGATGGGTTTTGAAACTTAAATAGGTTTTTGGATAGGGTTACATGGAATTCATCAATTAATTGTTCCCCCTCGTGGTTATGGTTAACCTAACCACACAGAACCTCCCTGCAATTAGGGTTCTACGGTCTAGACTCATGGTTATGTCGGATAGGCATGCGCCCGCCATTCCAGCTCCATGTCACCTACTATAGTGTACCTTTTGTCTTGTCACATAAAACCATATACATACCACTTTGGAAGTACATTTTACCTCTCTACCACGTCATTTGACACGTGGCCCCCATGTCATGTTGATGTCATCGTATGGAAAAATACCCAAAGTTTCCCAATTTTTCTGAATTCTTGAATTTTCCAAAAATAGCTAGTTTCCAAATTATTCCCATAACCTCCATTAAAGCTCTATATTTAATATTGTATATAAAATTTTGAAACTGTACATATAAATTCGACCGCAACCCTTAAACTTCAACTCCTTTATGTCGAATTTCCCATAATTTCATTATAGAAATTGGGGCATTTTTCCCAATTTTATCACGACACCATGACCGGTCTATAAATTTTAAATTCAGCCACCTACAAGCCCGAATTTTCCCCAATTAGAGATTGAAATTGCTCATTTTATAATTCTAGGAACAATTCTCCCCAATTCCTATTGAAATTCCCTTAATTTCACTACAAAATGTTCTTCAAACATATTGCATACATCCACTAAAAATTAATTTCCTGTAAATTTTTTCTTCAACAATTTGTTAGCTCATCCCATGCAAGCTCAAGACTGAAAATAGAGCTATGATACGAAATTGTAGCATCCCCATCCTTGAGCTGGGCTATGCCACACAAAATTTCCAACTCTAATGCCTTTGAATTTATATAAAACTATGCATATGCACAAAAATTATATTGTTCTATGCAATTCTAACAACATATATACTTATGTATAATTAAATCATCAAATACTCATAAAGTAAAAGAGATAAACACACACAAAGTAATTAAATAAAAATATAATGGACACTTATCTTGTATAAATAAGCCACCAACTATTTGCATACTTCATACTTTCCTCCTATCCATAGAATATGTTTCTCATGAACTTAGTAGTAGGTCACCCCCAAGATGGTGCTAAAACTCCACTTGGACAAAGGATTCCTAAACCAGGATAAGGTCTCTCAAATACTAGAAATACTCATTATTAGGTGCAAACTCTAGAAGATAACCTGCAACCCCTCATCCCCCACATGCCAATCCCACCCCAAGAAGCGTGCCCCTTCTTCGCTCAACAATCATTCATCTGACACACGTCCCTTCCTGGACTTCAACAATAGGTTGCCCACTCCCCCCCCACCACTTGGGTGATACATTTCCCATAATTAAGGACTTAGGATATATTTATATCCCTCAATTTAGACTTTATACTTTAGGAATATTAATGAAGTGTTCCTTTGGGCTTAATCCCCCTCAACTTAGCACTCCTTTCCATTTCTAGTGGAGTTTAACCCCCCAGACTCTTTTTTTCTGGTTAGTCTATAGAAGTGATGTGTTTTCATTAATATATGAGTCTGATTACATAATACAAAGATAGGCTCACTAGACTTTTAGATTATGGCTCTCTAACTTAATAACCACATAGACACTCTAGCCTAAAAATACATATATAAAAAGAAAATCTAGCCCCAAATGTCCTAGCTCCCCAACCTATATGTATATTTACATTTACATTACAATTTGGGTGAGACCTAGGGGTATTATATATGTCATGGTGTTGATCAAATAAATTAAGGACCCTATCAACTGCTTGTATATCCTGGGATCTAGTAACTCTAAATCTGAAGTGTCAATCTTCTTCTTATTGGTAACCATAGGCATATCCAATAGTTTATAGTACTATATCATGAATCTCCTAAATATATCTATTTCATAATTCACTTGTGAAAGGACTATCTCTCTTGATACTTTCCATATCTCTAACCCCAATAAATATTTCATCAAGCCAATGTCCGTCATTTATAACTCACTAGATAAATCCACATTGCACCCTGCAATAAGATCCTATGAACCTATGAGAAATAATTCATAAATATATAGAACCAAAATGGGATGATACTCTCTAAAAAGAATGAAATACAAGTTAGGATCCACCTCACTCTTTATAAATCCCATACTTTGCAAGTATCTGTCAATCCTAGAATACCATGCTATAGGTGTCTATTCGAGTCTGTACATGATTTCTTAAGCCTGAACGCACGAGACTCCCTCCCATGTACCTCAAATACCTAATGTTTCTCTATGTATACTTCCTCCTCAATGATCCTATTGAGGAAAGTTTCTTTAACATCGATTTGATGTATCCTCCACCTCATAGTTGAAGCTATAGAAATAAGAACTCAAATAGAAGGATACCTGCTGACTAGAGAAAACATTTCCTCATATTCCACTCCCTCTTCCCAGTGGGAGAACCCTCTCTCCACAAAACTTTCCTTTTAATTATCTACACTACCATATGAACCATGCTTGATCTTGTAGAGCCACCTGGAACTCACAACTAACTTCCCCTCTGACCTCAACACTATGTCCTAATAGATGTGTATGCATTTATCATGGCATCATGCCATACCTTATGATCTACAAATTCTTCAAAAATGGAAGACTCAACATAAATCATGCTACTAATAAGTGACATATAGTTCAAAAACTTCTTTGGAGGCCTACACTCTCTAACTGTAACAACCTAATATTTCTAAACATCATTAAGTTTCATAAACATGTTATTTCGTAAACTGAAACAATAAATTCCTAGCATAATATGGATTTTCATAACAGCAACTTCAGTAGCTTAGATTTATCAATAAATATCGATTTCATGGTAGAAAGAAATAAATACATAACTTAACAAAGTACCTGGTTCTAATGCTAATTTTTGTTTCCTCTGTGCCTTGCTGCTGCCTTCCTGCTTCCTGCTACTAGATCAACCCTGCCACAAATAGGAAAATAACTTCCCAGAACTACTGTCCTCCCTGCCAACTAGGAAAACTACCTAGCTCCAGGATATCTATGGATATCCTGGCCCCCGTGCCCAAAACCTCCAGCAAATCGGTGCCTCCCTTGATCAAAAGCCACAGTCAGAAACTCTGTGCTCACAGCAAGTCCAAAGGTCCTCAGAAAAATCTCTCCTCCGTCGAATCCCCCCTCCTGTCAACCTTCCCCCCTTCCCTTATTCCTCCTTCGCCAACTCATGCAGTTACTCCTCCAACCCCCCTCCATGCCTATCCCTT
>ML778406.1:527095-554413 GCA_009831015.1 Picea engelmannii
TATATAAATTATTTATACTAAATTATTTAATTTACTTTAAATTATTTTTAACACTTTATATTATATATATATATATATAATAATTGAACATATACCCAAGGGTTCGGGAACGCATGGGTTCCACGTGCTCATCTGGCTTTCATAAGCTCCCTCGTATCTAACCCCCAATTTCTACACCTGTCAACCTTTCAACTCTCTACGCATTCTTCCCCTGTCCCACTTTCTCATCCGCTGGGACTTTCCTCGCATCAGTCTTTTTCCACCATAGATCTGCCTCTGCTCTGCTCAGAGGTTTTTAGAATCCCCTTTGCCATGGCTCACCTCCACAATGTTGTTCTGAGCACTTTACCAGTTCGTTTTGCAGAAATCGAATATATTGATATGGCCCCTGATAAGATCCAGGACCTGGAGTCCAGTCTCCTTGAATTGTTGGGAACCAATCCCTTGTCTGTACATTTTGCGGATCTCGCCCTCAGCTATAGTAAGAGGTACGATTCAGTCTGCATGTTGTGCATAGTTTCAGTACCTTCACGAAGAACGCGGGGTTATTCGTATCAAGAAATTGCATAAACCTTGCTTATGCGGTGGTAATGAATGGTGATTTCTTCCTTTGAAACAAAATGATTTGCTTGTAATTCCAGCCCTGTATGGATTTTGGGTATTTTGCTTTCAATTTATTTCGTTTATCTTTATAAATTTATTTGTCTGTGCATATGCATGTAGTTAGCTGCGCATACATTGCCTTCCATATTGCTCACGGCCCTTTGCTCCTAACTATGAAATTCCCCACTTAAATTTCGGATTTCGGGGTTTCCTTATGCCCGATGCCAAGAGTTTCCTGTTATTACGGATTCTCGATCTTCGATATGTCGATGTGCTCCCTTCTAGATTTAGCCCTACCCTAGGCTATGCTTTGGTCCATGTGACCCTGTCCTATGTGACCGTAGTCCTATTCCTTGTCGGGATTCGAGGTTTCGCGACTTTTGCTGTCACGAACCTCTATCCTCACAGACTCCCGATTACTGATTCTCCGATATGGCACTTTATGTGCTAGCCCTCCAGGCTAGACATCCCCCTCATATGACCGTCGTTCCATGTGACCCTGGCCCTATCCTTCATCGGAGTTTCAGGGTTCCAAATGTCAAACCTCACAAGTCCTTAGGACTCGCGATTTTCCGATCCCCGATATGTTCTTGGTACATTATCCCCTCAAGCTATGCTCGTGATCCACACAACCTCACCCTGTGACCGCAGTCTTATCCCTTATCAAGATTTTGGATATCACACTATCGATTTGCATGAATCCCGTGCCTACGGGATTCCCGATATCCTGATGCACCTCTTCCTTGCGTGTTAGCCCTTTCGGCTACACCGAGGTCCATGTGACCTGCACCTATGTGACCGTTTCCTTATGGTTCCCTATCGGTTTTTCGGTCCTCCTCGGGCAAGAATTTCATCCATTTAAAATTTGCGATGCCTTTTTGCGTTTACCCTGGGTCAACGAATGGTTGAAATTTTAACTTTTCGCGAGTTTGAAGGTTAATGAAATCGGGATTCAGGTTTTCCCGTGACAAAGAATCGAGGTAACATGAATCAAGAAACCCCGATCTCCGATTTCGTGATGTGATTAAGTCTTAATTAAACGGTCATTAATTAATTCTTTTAATCAAGGGTTAAGAGTTAAGTTAATCGTGTCGGCTTTCACGGTTCGCGATTTCGTAGTGCATGGACACCTCATCCACGAAACTCGCGATATCCCGATACTCGATTCCACCTGTCCACCGTTGACCCTTCTGTGGGCCCCACAGTCCCTTGACCCATCGGGAAATCATGTTTTGTGATTTCGTAGTGTATGGATACCTTGTCCACGGAATCCGTGATTTCCCGATGCGTGATGGACCGATGGACGACCTCCTGTCGGGACCATTCCTGATGGCTCCGATCACTGCCACGCGTCCTTAGAACGGATGGTCTTGATCGTCTCTCGTTGTTTCCGGGTTTTCAATGCCAAAGTGCATATGTTCATGGGATTCCCGATTCCTCGAATCCCGACTCTCTAGTTTGCTGACAGCTGCCCCCCACTCATCGAGGTTTCGGACTTCACAATTTCAAAATGCAAAGATTTTGTGTCCACGAAATCCCCAATATACCGATGCCCGACTCTGCCCAGGTTGTTGACACCTGTCCTCCACTAGTCCCACCTGTGGCCCACAGAACTCTCCTGTCGGGGTTTTCTCTGATGTCACAGATCTCCGACTCCTCAAGATCTACTGACATGTGTCCTTCAAATGAACAGTTCAGATCTTGTCGGGAAATCCTGGATCGCGATTCCATGTGACAAGATTTATGTGTGCTCGAAAAATACGATTCCCCGATTTCTGACTCCCTCCAGGGTTCTAACACGCGTCCCAAATGATGGACAGTTTAGATCAACTCTCAGGGTTTGCCACTTTACCAAGCTAGGAACCTTCACTTACCTATACCCCGATGACCAAAATCCCGATCTGGTGGTCACACGACACATGTCCTCCTCAAGATCCTACGGCTATAACTCCTCCACCGTTCTGGGGTTCTCCTGGTCATGGATCCTTGACTCCTGAAGCTCCAGGATACCGATGAAATCTCGACTCTCTGCTACCTGTCCCAACAGATGGATGACCCATATCTTCCCGGGGTTTCGGGGTTCCAAATGTTGAAAAACACTCGACCCCGGAATTCTCGATCCTTCAAATTCCGATGGGAACCCCCGTGCTACTTCTATCCGATCCAACGACTAACGGATAACTGGTCCACGATCTGATGGTTCATGGCCCTTGGAGCTTGGACTCCCAGTATGACCGTAACCTTTTCGCTTCTTTGATAGATCCAATGGCTGACAGGGTCCGCCCGAGATCTGATGGCTCAAATCCATTCTTCTACGTAATAGACAGCTCTCCTTTGGGCTAATGATTAGTTGCATGAAACTCTATGCGGTGTAGAAATTTCTCTCTTTGGCACGGTTAAAAATTTATATTGGCCTATTGTTCTTGAGGTTTTGCATTATTTAAAATTTGTCGAGGCTAACACAAGCCAGTAATTTACACACTTCCTGCGCAATACAAGTTTTCCGAATCTCTTTGCTGTTGAGCATTGGCAGTTCGTCATTTAGGTGAGTTCGGGATGAAGTAGGCACTTTCAAGGTCTTACAAATGTCCTTTTGCATTTTATTTAGGGTAGTTCGTGTAGTTATTGAATCTTACCAACTTCAAGCCTTAGACAGAAGTTTTCCCTCGACATTTTCATTGATTTCAGGTGTCAGTCTCACCCGAAACTTCATGTACAAGTATTGCTCAAATAAAATTATATTACCAGCTCTCTTTTCGTGCTTAATAGCTTTATCAGACTGCTTTAAGGGTAACCATTTTGTGGGAAGTGATCCTTCAAACTATCTGGTTTGCTGCCACTATTTTAAAGGCGTTCCTTTGAATATTCAGACTAAGACCGTATTATCCATTCATGATCCAGTTAAAGGGTATTGCCTAAAGATGTTGCTTATGATATATGAGACCACTTTCTTTCATAATATAGGGGTGTTACCTTGAGTATATTTTCTGATACTGTATCAGTCCTATTGGGTCAAGCTGAACGTGTTTTGTTTGTAGTTTAACTGTGGCTAGAGTTAACACTTGGGGTTTTGGCCCTTAGGCCCAGATTTTGAACTAAGATGCTCTGATACCATATGTAACAACCTAATATTTCTAAACATCATTAAGTTTCATAAACATCTTATTTCGTAAACTGAAACAATAACTTCCTAGCATAATATGGATTTTCATAACAACAACTTCAGTAGCTTAGATTTATCAATAAATATTGATTTCATGGCAGAAAGAAATAAATACATAACTTAACAAAGTACCTAGTTCTGATGCTAATTTTTGTTGCCTCTGTGCCTTGCTGCTGCCTTCCTGCTTCCTATTACTAGATCAACCCTGCCACAAACAGAAAAATAACTGCCCATAACTACTGTCCTCCCTGCCAACTAGGAAAACTACCTAGCTCCATGATATCTATGGATATCCTAGCCCCCGTGCCCAAAATCTCCAGCAACTCGGTGCCTCCCCTGATCAAAAGCCACAGTCAGAAACTCTGTGCTCACAGCAAGTCCAAAGGTCCTCAGAAAAATGTCTCCTCTGTCGAATCCCCCCTCCTGTCAACCTTCCCCCCTTCCCTTATTCCTCCTTCACCGACTCATGCAGTTACTCCTCCAACCCCCCTCCGTGCCTGTCCCTTCTCCCCCCTTAAATGTTTTATCTTCTTGGGATTCATAGGATCCCACTCTGCATACGCAACCATTTTTTTAACATTTTTCATTGATCTTTTAAATTTATTTCTCAGGTCATTAAATGTGATCTTTAGTTAGAGTATTACTTAATTAATCATGATTATTTTCTTTAATTAATTTTACTTTATAGTCTTTAAATATTTATTTAATTAGGGTCGTTACACTAACCACACTCTTAGGAGCCTCACCAACATCCCTCAATTTCTGCAATAGTCATCTAGGTATCCTGACAAGAGTAGAAGAGGATAAATCCTCCTCTCCACCTAAAGTATAAATTGTTGATTGTTTCTCCTCATCCTCTATAACTGTTGCTGACTCCAGAGTACTCATAGATGTCAAGTTCTCATCGAACTTAACATCCTTGCTGACAACTATGTTCCTCTATGTTGGAATGAATATCCTGTAAGCCTTTGAGGTCTCACTATACCCCCACAAATATACCATTATGTCCTTAAGGCTCCAACTTTGTCCTCTTTTTCATAAGAACATGGATGCAAATTAGACAACCAAATATCCTTAAATGACCAATATCTTGCTTCTCTCTTGAAAATGCTTCCTCTAGACTCTTTTCCTTCAATATCTTGTAGGAACTCCTATTTTGCACATACATTGTTGTGTTACATGTCTTTTTCCACATGATTATAGGAAACACCTGGTAATGTATCATAGTCCTCGCTGAACAAATTATGGATCGATTCTTTCTCTCCATAACCCCATTCAATTGAGGGTTCTATGAGACTCTTAGATCCCTCTTGATCCCCTCCTCCTTACATAAATCCTTGAATTCATTGGAGGTGTAATCTACCCTATTATTCAAACTCAAGACCTTGACATTCTTACCTATCTGTTTCTTTAGATGACCCCTAAACTCTTTGAACCAACTGAAGACCTCATCCTTGACCTTCATAAAGAAAATCCAGTTTTTCCTAGAGAAATTATCCATAAATTATGATTATCCCTATAATGATGCTACTGACAATGACCCACTCACATATTAATGAATAAGATCCAAAATACCTTTGGGCCTACTCTCGTTATTAGTAAAACTATCCTTGCCATTATTTCCAAGTGCACACCCTCTACATAGTCCCCACTAATCAATCCTAAACTCTGGAATACATGTAACAATACTACTTAGAATCGACAACATTATGTAGTGTAGGTTTCCCAACCTTCTATTCCAAAACTCACATAGGTTGTCACAATCATGTACCTAATATTGAAAAATCTTTAATTTCAACCTATATAAAGTTCCTTCTCTAACCCCAACGACTATTGTGTTTTCCAGGATATCTCTCTATAGACATACGAGTAACTTCCCTTTCTCAGAAGTAACAAAAAAACCCTTTTCCTCCATAGCTAAGTCTAAAAGAAAATTCTTCTTCAAACCTGGTACATAAACCACATACTAAGCATCCAACAGTCCTCCTGGCTCAAGATGGAACATAATTGTTCCCTCTCCCTTCATTTCATACTTGGAATAATCCCCAAGTTGCACATGAATATTTACATCATTGTCTATCAAACTTCTAAATATCTCTCTTACTTATGTCATATGATGAGATGCACCACTGTCAAAGAACCAAGCACTCCTTACTATTCTGCTAGTAGAAAGGCAAGAAACCAGTGAAAAATCCTTCTCAAACTTAGTTTCAAACTCATCAAGCTATGTATTTGTTGATTTTCTTGTCTATGTCATTCCATTACCCTTATTATTCTTCTCTCAACACGAAGATGCATAATCTCCATTTTATGACATGGGAAACACTTGATTTTACTCAAGTCTGTCTTCTTCCTCGATTGTGATGATCCTCCATCATCATTACCCTTCTTGATAGAAATATTTTAGTTTCCCTTCCTTGTCTTACTAAAAAAAGACAAGTTCACTTCACTACATGCCTGCTCGCTTCTCTTAGAGTCCCCCCAAGTATCTTCTTGAATGAAATCATCCCAAAGTCTATGCCAATATGGTATATTTTACCTGACACAAGCTCGCTTCAAAAATGGTTTCTAAGACTTGGGAAGACCATTCAATGCCACATTCATGAGATTTGTGTCCTTCGTTTTCTCCCATATGGCTGCAAGGTGATCATGCACATGTTTGATCCTCATGAGATAGATGGTAACACTATAAGATATAAACATCTGCATTGATATAAGTTTATTCCTTGATACCATCTTGTTATTCAATTTATTGATCTGGAATGAACTTACCAAGGAACCAAACATCTCTTTGTCCATTCTCTTCTCAGTTAGGTGAGGGATTATATTATCCTTCACAGAATCTAAGAGGAATCTATCTACTTTGATCTCCTTCTTGTTGTGAGCATCCAAATTTGCATGATATTTCTATGGAGTAACCACCTTATCCAGTAACTCCCAAAGGCCATACTCCATCAACACAAAATTTACCCTTGCTTTCCAAGATAGGAATTTGGATGCTTCATCCAATCTATATTGAACTCTCAATAGTGTTGTAGCATCCCCAAGACCTGATAAACTACCCTCGTAGTAACTTGCTGCTAAAAACTTCCCCTATACATCCTTGTATAGACTTCTACGTGAATGTCACCACAATAACCAACATATGTACATGATTGTCACCACTGTAACTCGCCTATGCACATGCGTGTTTCCTATGATACCCATGTATATGCTTATGTTCCTAAGGAATCTCTTGTATGTATGTGACTATTCTTTTTGTGACGTGTGTACATCCCTGCACCCCTGGAAAAAATGTTTTACCTATATATAGCTATTTTACAGATATCCATCTTTTTATTTCCTCATGTTCGTTATGTATCTGTTATGGATATGAGGTTCTGTACTAGGATTCCTCTCAAATAACCTACTCATATACCATGTTGAAATTTCTCCTACTCAACACCCGAATGTTAATTCCAAATAAACCACTTATTGAATTAAATCACAGCTGAGTAATCAAATAGACTTTCAGTGGAATCATAAACACGCAAAACCAAATCAAGAACACATGAACACCAATATTTTTGTGTACAAATCTTTGAAATTTAGTTGTCATTGATGTTAAACATGCTATTAGGAGAAATTACTCTTGCAATTGATAGCAAAGGTAAGAGAAATATGAGAAGCATGAAGACAAAGGGGAAAGCCCCAAATTGAGTTACCCTTTTCCATTAATGTCAAAGGGGGAGAGAAACACGAGGAGATAAATATCATGAGGAATGTCACAGGAGGAGGATGAGTGTTTCCATCAATGCCAAAACGGGAGATTGTTGGAAATTTTCTTGTCATTGATGTCAACACTATAATACTTTAATTCAAGTGATGAAGAAACCTTATCATGAATGATATTCATGTACGTTAGTAGATTATAGTAATAGGGAGTCCCAACGGAAAAAGCACAATGGAATAGAGAAAATAAATCATGTCCAAGAAGTCCCAAATTTGTCTACAAAACATCTTACAAAAGAGGAAAGGAGATAGAAATCATTATATTTATTTACCATTAATTTCAAAAGGGAAGAGAAATCTCAGAGAAGGTATACTATCAGCAGGAGTTACTCTTGCCATTGATATCAAAGGGAAAGACAAATATCAAGAGAGAAAGATAAAAAGAATGAAGACAGGGGGAGCGACCCCAAAGAGAGTTACAAGTTTCCATTGATTTCAAATGGGGAGAGAAACATGAGGATAGAGAGATTGGTAGAAATATCATGGGGGGTATGAGTGTTGCCATTAATTCCAAAGGGGGAGATTATTGGAAATTTAGTTTTCATTGATGTCAAATATAGAAGAAGTCCAAGTAATGTGTGTATTTGAAGAAGTATCCAAAGTGGTATCCTTATGGAATAACTTAAGCATGGCTGTCATGGGAAGATGCTTTGAAGAAATCTACAAGAAGCACAGATATGTGGTCATGAATCCTGAAGTTGTTTGAGGAAAATGAGGATGATAGACTCTACAAATCCATTCAAGGATATCATATATGGATATTACTCATCATTTCATTTCCAATGGTGGGTGGTACACCACATAGTTTCTCATGGTTGAGGAGATATTCTATGTTGAGGATAGAAGCCTGAAAGTAGGGTTAAGAAGCCCTAAAATTTTGTAACAAGAAGTGACAAGTTTCCCCCAAATTAACTAAAAGAATACAAGTTGTTTCAAATGAGAAGTTACGAGTTGATCACATTGCAATGAATATTAAAATAATTATTAAGTATATTGTTGGTAAAGTTGTCCCCAATGGAATAATCATTAAAAATTAAATTGAATTTTATTTGGGTCAAGTTGGCCCTAAAAAGAAGGTTCTAGATCTAGTATAAATAAGGAACCTAGGATTTCGTTTATTACATTAACTCAAGTTATTTTAATTTGAGGTAACCAAGGAGATATGAGGAAAATTTCAGAGGGAATATGAAGTGAATAAGGGAAGAAGGACATTGCAAGGGAAGGGGGTCATAGCGTCCTTCAGGTTGGAGCTAGAGAATACAAGGAGTTGGAGCTTCCTTGAAGTTGGACCCTATAAATAAAGGGGTTTTATCCTCCTTATTATTGGAGCCAGAGACCACGAGTAGTTGGAAATTACTTTAGGTTGGAGCATGTATATCAAGGGGTTGGAGCCTCCTTCCATCTCGAGATGGTTAATTTGGGGAGTTGTAGCTTCCTTCAGGTTGGAACCTGTAAATAAAGAGGTTGTATCCTTCTTCCAGATGGAGCTAGAGAGTTTAGGGAGTTATAGATTCCTTCAGGTTGGATCCTATAAACAAGGAGTTGGAACTTCCTTCTAGTTGGTGTTGGAGAATTTGGAAGTCGGTTGTTCCTATGAATGCAATCTTTGATATGTAAGAAATGATTATGTGATTTTATGCCATTTTGGTTTCCACATAAAATTATGGTGTACTGTGTATCTATGATTATTTGTTATGCATTGTTGATTGGTACAGTTTATGATATATTCAATGCAATCATAAATCATATACTGCTCATAAATGTAATGTTAACATGTTCTAATTAAAAATGGTAAAAAGTGTTCAATATTGATTCACTTGACCCCTCTCAGTATTGGAGAATATTCCAACAATAAATCCCTAGAAAAACCCCAAAATGAAAACCATTGTCGATAATAATGTTTTTATGCTAAAATCAAGGCTCTCATAACATGGATAATGGCCCACTAAGAGAAATAAAAATACAAACAAACCTGGCAAAGTATGACTTGTTGTACGAACCATAATTGCACATTTTTTGAGGTGTATGTGACTTTTCTACAAAAAAAATGCATATGTATGTGCCTATCTCTAGTGAAATCCACCTACACATATGGCAAACTTGTATAGAAAACTCCATACAACATAGAAATTTCTTGTGGCTTCCTCTTACTGAAACCCACCTATGTTTCCTCTGTTATCCATCATCCTTAACCTGATAGCTGTATGGAATTCCTTATCCACCTATCTAGGATATCAAATCACAGTCCTTCATGACCTAATACTCTGTGTTTAATTCCTCAACAACTGTCAAGTTGAAAGTGTCTTCTTCGTTCACCCTAGCCTTGCTTTTAAAATCGTGAGTTATATCTCCAAAGGGATTGCATGTTGATTACTTCTCACACTCACTTGAGATTTATAAACATTTAATTAATTTTACCACTTTCTTTAAATCCTTCAATTAACTATTATAGAATTAATTAACAAAATCAATTTACTTTAATAATTCATTTAATTAATGCAAATCCAAAATAAGAAGGATTTGGACGACTTCCACGTGTCTAGAGACATAGACATGTGTTGAAATACCCATCTGCTGCTACCACTAGCACCAAAAACAACCAATGATGTATTTTATTATTAATAATGATCAAATTACTACATTTCCTACGAACCATGGCCCCTTTTCAATTGTTCATGCACTCCTAAATTTCATTAAATAAAAAAATACATTATGAATACGGGGACTCAAAACTTGGGCATTACATTCCTCTCCCCCTTATTTTGGCATTGTCCTCGGTGCATGTACAAAACATAAATAAAAATTTCAAATTCTTCAAAATTCATGGGTACTTTTCCCACATTACATCTTCATTCTCCTAGGTAGAACCTTTAGGACCCTAGCAGGTCCACTAAACTTTGTCTATCTCTATGACATAATCCCATAACACTTTGATGGTTTTATCCAATATGCACACTAGATGGAGCTGAAAGTCTCCTTCTCGCTCCACTTGGATCAAATTCCAATCAATAGCATGGTTAGGATCATGCACATACTCTTCTAGAAAATATACATGAAATACATTATGCACATTCATGGAAGTAGGAAATGCAAGCATGTATGAAAATGGCCCTATTCTGTCCAATATCTCCAATGGACCATGAAATCTGGTTATTGGTCTTGTAGAACTTCCCAAATTCAATGAGATCTTCTTGGGGTTCACTTTCAAAATCACATGATCTCTCACTTTAAATTCTCTATGCTTCTTATTCTTATTTTCATAATTATTTTGTCTATGTTGTTCTACCTTTGAATTCTACCTAATTTTAGCCATCTGGGCTTCCACATCCTTCAGAAATTATGGCCCAAGTACTATTCTTTATCTTGGGTATTGCATTTTCTACCATACAAATATTTGAATGGACTCATCTTCATTGAAGCTTGATACCCATTATTATAGGAAAAATCAACCAAATGCAAGTAGTCTTCCCACTTACATGGCTTATCCATCACATTCAATCTCAACATGTCTTCAATCACTTGGTTGACTCTTTTTTTTTTTAATTTGAGAAATAAAGACTTGGTTTCAGCAGATTGCAACATAATTTCAACATAGAACAACCTCGTGATAAAAATACAATAAAAATAAGTCAACAAAATAGAATCAAATCATGATAAGGAAAGACAAAAAATTAAAAAATGAAAACCATCAAACCCAAAAGAAACAAATAACTATAAAGGAGATAAAGAAAGTTGAAAGCAATAAATGAAAAATATAATACACGATATTGTCTTCAGGAAAACTATGAAAATAAATGTTTTAGGGCTTGGACATTGATGGGAAGAGCCTCAAGGTCCCCCCGTAAGGTTTTCAAAATGGTACATGACTACACCAATCTTCTTAGCAATTTGAAAAGGTCCAAGGCACAAATTTTGGAAAATTTTATATTTCCCCTTTGGCTCATTGATTTTATTATCTATTGATGGGATGCAACATTACTCCTAGCCTCTTCTCGTTCTTATTAAACCATAAGGAGGGTTTCAATCCTCTAATAAATGTTGGATAAGGGTTTTCCTTTTGAGGATTGAGAAATTTTCAAAGATGGGAGGTACAAGTTAATTGGTAGGATGGATTCTTGTCCATACACCAGAAAGTAGGGAAAATTCCTAAGATCTTCTTTACAGGTTACCCTTCATTCCATAGAGAATTATGAAGTTCATTGTGCTAGATATGGCGATTTACAACTATTGTCTTCTTAAGTATTCTTACCATATTTTTATTTCTAGACTCAATGATTCCATTCCCTTGTGGATAATAGTTGGAATAGTACCGTAGAATAATCCCTTTATCTAAATGAAATTCAATTAATAGGGTAGAAGATAAATATGCATCATTATCAAGTACCAAAACAGAAGGTACCTCAAATATTTTCATGATATCTTTCTCCATAAACTATATCACTACTTTTTCTTTAACATGAGTGAGAGAAATAGATTTTGCCTCGTAAAGTAACCATTTTCCATTAGTATGTATTTTTGTTTTTTTGAAAAACTCAAATTCATCTCACCCATTAACTCTATCCCCCATTGATAAAAAGGTTTGGAAATTGTCACTGGTTGCAAATACATGGCTACCTTTTTCTCTTTTCCAGCACTAAATTGAGACACTTTGAATTTCCTAACATATGCATGTGCGTCCCTAAATAAATTTGGCCAACGATATCCTAACCTTAAAATTTTGTGGGATATGGTTTCTCCTGCGAAATATCCCCCCGTGAGACCATCATGAATTTCCTCTAACACTCTCTCAGCGCCATATTTTCAAGGCATCTTAGAAACACACCATAGTAATTTCTTCAAAGAAGTATATAATTATTGAGACAATACTAAGAAAATTTTATCCCAAGTTCTCTCCTTTCCCTAGGCCTTAATTTTTCAGGGCAGGTGTCATGATGCAAGAAATCAGATAAGTCGATATAGCAGGAACCTTGATCGGGTGGGATATAAATTACTTCAATAAACCATAGGGACATCTCATTATCCCAACCTGAATTCTCAGGTTCCCCCATGTCTTGGGATTCTGTAACTAGTTTACATAACCCTTGGCCCCTAACTATCGTTTATTATTTAATGTCTATATCGAATTGTTGTATGACCTCCATCCAATTATCTCTCCTTTATCCCATTTCCTATTGTGTGAAAAGAGACCTCACCATTGGATGGGGCTCTACAAACTTAGTAAGGTTCTTGAGGATATAGGCTATGAAGTTTTTTACTACCTTATATATCGTGTAATCTTGTTTTTGAATGGTAGGGTAATTAATCTTAGGTCCTTGTAGGTTTATTCTCATAAATGAGATATGAGCCTTGTCTTCCTTGTCATTCATTTGAGTGAGGAATGTTTCTAGGGACCAATCAAAGGAAAACGTGTAAAGGAATAAGTCCTTGTTGAATCTGGGAATCTGTAAAACAGGGGCTTGGGAAATAGTACTTTTGATTTTATTAAAGGATTTTCTCCCTTCCTCACTCGATTAAATTCTACATATTTTCACACCATCATTTGTAATGGTTTGACTATCTCCATGAAATCTGGTGTGAATTTCCTTACGAAAATCATTTTCCCAAAGAAATGTTGCATGGCCTTCTTGTTATGAGGCAGTGGGAGATGTGAGATGGCCTTTAATCATTCAGGGTTAATATTGATACCATATTTATAAATAATGTGACCTAACAACTTCCCTTCCCCCACCCTGAATATAGTCTTTTTTAGGTTCATATATATTCCTTCCTTCCTGCATCTTTCAAAAATCTAGGTGAGATGAGCGATCTGTTCTATTCGATTCTTGGAATAACCTTTAACATTGTCTAGATATACGACTAAAAAACTGTTTATAATCCCTTTGAAGGCCACATCTATGGATAGATTGAAGTTTTCTCCTGCATTTATCAGTCCAAAATAGAATGCATTTATAGGAAAAATTACCCCACTTAGTATGAAAAGTTGTCTTCAATATGTCTTCTTATGATACCAAAACCTAATTATATCTTGAGAATCCTTCTAGAAGTAAACAAAAATCAATATATAGATACAGTCTACAAGAGATTATCCATAGGAGGAATGAGATAGTTATATTTTGATGAATCCCTGTTTAGGTTTCTGATGTCTACACATAGACAAATTTCCTCTGGCTTATTTTTAACAGGCACTAGGTTGGATACCCATGCAAAATGTCTCACTTGAAATATTGTCTTGGCATTGGGTAGTTTTTTCATCTCTTTCTACATCAAAGATTCAATGGATGGATGAAACTGGCTTAGTTTATGTTGGAACAAATTGACTTCAAGTCTTAGTGGGATGGTGTGTTGTATGATTCTGGAATCATACGTTTTCAAATCTTTGTAATAATAGGAAAAAAAATCTTGGCATTATATGAACAACTTTAGGTAGGCTTTATTTTACCCAGGGGATAATAATTTCTTGAAGTAAATATTCTTGGGGTCATCCATAGTTCCTAGATTTATAACTCCATAGGCAGGAAAAGAACTGCTTGTTTTGACATTCTTGGGATGTTTAAATTTTTTCTTGTAAATTGAAAAGGTTTTCAAGGTTGACCACTCCCCTAGGTATAGTGTGAAGTTTAGATTTAGTTGATGTGTGTCCCCTCACTTCATTATTCTCTCCACCTTCATGCTCAGTGAGTATCTTCTAGAAAAAATCATCATCAATCACCAAATACTTAAAGCATTCTTCATTAGTAAAAAAATATATTATTCGTTTGTCTCCTTGAAATACTCTCTAGTTGGAGATGTTATCTAGGAAAAAAGGTTTGTATAACAACTCTATAGAGAGCCTAGAGGCTTCATAGTCTTCCATGGGAGAAAATATCAAAGTTGTTGTGGCTAGGGAATCAACCAATATATTTTTAGATTTAGGAATGGTTGTGATCAATCAATATGTGAACTTGCTACTGGAAATTCCTTAATGAGGATAATTGCAATGAATAGTATTCTTTACTTGCTTGAAAATGATTTATGAATCACCAAAGGAAAATATTTCCTTGATATTTAGGTCAATTCCTTTCTTGAGGCCTTGAAATATAGCATTGTATTCGACAATATTTTTTGTTCATTCGAACTCCAATCTACATGACAAAAAACTATGTTTTCTTGTTTAATCAATGAAAAAGTAGCTTGCACCAGCCACTTCTTGAGATTTTGATCTGTTGAATAATAAATGCAATATCTCAGAAGTGAATTTGGCTACTCGCTTGTCTAATTCTATCTTTGGAGCTAATTTTTCATCTTTTATGCTCTGAGTGTGAAGAGCGTGTTTAGGTTCACTGTATTTCTCCACTATTTCGGTGTTGTCCTACAATGAAAACTCTAAACTTTTTGAAAATGATACTTTAGATAAGCATGGTGAGAAATTACCAAAGTCAGAGTCACAAGAATAATTTCCTAGGACTGTAAGTTCACTACAGGTGGGTTTGTTAGGAGATTCTAGGTTAGTGATAGTGTGCTTCAAATATTTTTTTCAGTTAACCCTGATCATGTTACGATTTCCATCAAAAGGTAACCACAAGTGGCACCAATCTATACTGAAATATTCATGTATATTTTCATACCAATTCCTACCTAACAACATCCCATAGGCTTCTTGAATATCTACAATTATGATGTGTATAACCTAGTGGAATTTTCGGTTAAGGTGATATGGATCATGACATCCTTTAGTTCACCGATTACCTTAACTTTGGTTTTTGTCTAGCTGAATAATATGTGTGTCATTTTTGGTAGGGGTAGAATTCATATTATTTCATATTTATAGAGGAATGACGTTCGAAAAAGTGCCAGATTCAACTAAACAGTTGTGCATATTTTTGTTGTATATTTCAAAGGTTAACAAAAATGGTGGGACAAATGATCAAGGCTTCTTACTTGAAAACACTGTGTTCACATTAGGATTCATGTATTCCCCATAGTTTCCTTTATTCGGGCTTGGATTTAGATTATAGTTCAACCTGAGATTGTTATCCCTTTCCAAGTCTTATAGCAGTAGATCCTTCTACTGAGGAATTTTGTATAATTCCATTACAGAAATGTTGGATTTCAACTTCTTCAGATCTTCTACCACATTATTTTCTAGCTTGGTTGTTTTGAAAACTTGTAAATTTGGGGTAGAATTAAGTGTTTGAGTCGATTTATCCGAGGAGGATTTTCTCTTGGCCCTCTGAGGATCTTGTTCTATGATGGGTTGGTTTTGTGTGATGGGTCCCTTACTCCTAGTTTGGAATTTCAGAGATTCTAGTAATTCCTCTTCATTTGTAGGGCTATCATAATATTATGTGTGCGTGACATCCCATAGAGCCATATCTCATTTCTTGGGTGGCTCATTGACCTCATTTTTTGCAGTATCTGATATTTGGTCATTGGGTTGTTCAGTTAGAGAAAACCCCTCCAGAAAATGGTTGGATAGTAAGTTCCTGGAATTAACCCATTTTGGAAAGTCCTTTTATGATTGATTTTGTTAATGGTAATTACAATAGAAATCAGAAGCTAATTCCCCTAAATCAATGTTCAAGTTAGCCGATGGGGTTTCTATGGATTTAAACGATGGAGGTCTTTTAAAAAATGGTTTGTAGGGTATATGGTTTGATTTTCCTTCCCATGCATTCATTTTCATGTCTTCAATTGCATTAGAGAGTTTCTTAACCATCCTTTGTAGAATTTCCAAGTAAGAGTTATCCTTTTCAATGCTTTGTTTTGTTGGTTTACCTAGAGGTCGTGTTAGAAAGAGTCCCCTCCTAGGTGATTCATTTGTGTCCTTCTTGGACAAGGAGATCTAGCTATTTTTGTGGACCTTCATTTGAAGTTAAATAATTTTGGCTTCCTAAAAATTATCGACCATAGTGAGTTTATAATCCCTGATAATGAACATAGAGATGGAGGTTGATAATGTGTTAACATATAGATCAATCTGCGGTTCTTGGGAAGGTTTAGCATCAAGTTGAGATTTATTAAGGATGGTTGTGAATCTCTTATTAAAATGTTTTACTTTCTCTTTAGGACCCATGGTGGAGAAAAAAAGTCGAGCCATCAAGGCCCTGGTAGTTGTCTCTTCAAAAAACTTATGTAGAAAGTATTTCTAAAATTTCATCCAGATATTAATGGATCCGGCCGAGAGATTCAAATACCATGTAAAAGTCAATTTAACAAATTTGTAATGGAACAATATGCACACTACATCCTCATGTTGGAAATTCATCAATCTTGTTTCCAATATGAATTTCTTGATGTGATCTTTAGGTGACCTCGAGTTTTTAGGATCATATTTTGGGAGATGTTTCTTTGGGTGCCTAGGAAAATGGTCTAATGATCTTGGTATGGTCAGGGAACCCTTGGAAAACCATGGTTGGTTGTTAGTAGGGATCATTACCTTATGGGATTTCTTCATTGTTATTTTCCATATATTCTGACCCATTATCTGAGTCCTCCGAGTTGGATTCAACTTCTTCAAATTCAGAACTTTCATTATCAGAGTGTGTACTTGTTGGTGGGGTGACAAGAGGGGTTTCAGGAATAAAAATGAGAGGTTGATCTATTTTAGTTAAGGAAAAATATTCTAGATCTTTAACCCTATATAGAAAGGTGTGATTTGGGGTGTCCACTACCGGTCTGGCATTTTATTTCTTGTGATGAAGAAATGTGGCTAATGGAAATGCTTCTATTTTATGAGAATGTGCTATAGTAATCCTCCTAAATCCATTGATTTTTTCATGAGAAATCACATAGGGAATTTTTGGGTGAAGGTACGATTCATATTCAATGTGTGGTGAATCACTGGTAGTAGGGGTACCTTTAATCTTAAGGCTATCCTGAGAAGGACTAGCCATGCATGTGGGTTTTTTTGAATCTATAGGTTGTTTGCAATGAATTTCTATTGAAAGAACTATTTTGACTAGCCATGCATTCGTTCAGGCCCTCCTTCTAGTGCCAATTCTATTGAGGAGTAAAAATTACGTTTAACTCAATAGTAGGAACTACACCTACAGATGAGGCCCAATTAGACTCTTCTATGTTTAAGGTAGTGTGATTCTATCAATGAACGATCTGATAGTTTTCGATGGGCTTTATTTTCAGTCTAAGGATAGATCTTCTATACTCTTTCCATTATTAATTTATTCATGAAGTATTAATAAATAAGTTAGTAAGAAGTTTGAGCACAGGTCATCCTTTACCAACAACATGTAAATGACATTTCTTTCCAATCAATATTAAATAATAATATTTTCCTATTTTCCTATTGGTCAATAACAATAATAGTTTCCTATTGGTCAAATAATTGTATGTGCCAATAATAAGTAATTCGAAATAATTATGATTACAGTATAACATAAATTCTTTCAAGACATCATCAAAATTTATACCAATATGCATTCAACAATCATAATAATTCAAGGATAACTTAAACACAATTATAATCTTACTAAATAGATCGCAACAGATAATTGTATGAAGAACAATCCACAAACTACACTTAATCAACAAGATTTGGAAAAAAATTGTCTTTGGCTTGAGATGAATTTCAATATTAAACTCCAAAATAGTTTTTCATCTAACTAGAATCTATTATACACAAGTGTCGACCTTTTAGAATGAGGTATAACTCTTTATTTATACAAAATTATCATGAAAAAAATAAACAACAATGTTCACTTAACGAAAGAAAAAAATATACAAAGTGGATTGCATCCAAATAGAAGCTACCGATTAGCTTCACTCATCTTAGAGGGTTTTCTCTATCATACTCGAACCACCGGGAGAATAAATCCTCACATGTATGAAAATATGGGAATCGATGCTTATCCATTGACATGTCGAGATTATATTTCTTTTCCATCACTCGGTTTCTGACGATGTCCACCTCCAAGCCTATATGCCATAGGAACCACGCTACCCAAATCGATTGACCACCAACGAATCTATTAAATTGTCCCTTTTCAAGTATTCATACCTCTCGAACATAAAATTCAACTTCAACATTGAGCTCCTCAAACTGTCTTACTATTGCGTGCAGATTGAAAAAGTAGTCAAATGTGTCGAATTAAGGGAATCCAAGGTTTCTCATCTTCGGATTGATGTTTCTCCAATTCTCGAGACATTTTTCCCATTTTTCCCACATCCTTCAATGTGGCTCACTCACCAATTGTACCCAATACTTTTTCATTGTTTTGAACATAACCAAGCTCTCCTTTGTGAGAATCATGATGCCATGTTCCTCTACTCCCCAAAATTTCTATATTTCTATAATGTACTCAATTTTCTCTAACACTTGATGAGATTTCTCAAACCATTTCATCGCATATTTGTAATATACGATTCCCATCAAGGTTTCCTCCTGGTAGCCAATGATATGGGTCATAAAAATCTCTCTTTCAAACTTAAATTGACTATATATATCTCCCATCTCATCTCTCATGAATCTAACTACCTGCATGGTGTCCTGGTAATATTCCACCTGATGTTTGAGCTACACTAACTCAACTCTCATAGAGTCAACTTCATTCCCATCCTCTCTAGCTCTGTCCATGGTGGCACTCAATATGGCATTGCCTTCTCCCAATATTTCACTCACCTTACACTTCTTAGCATCCAACAAGGTCTCTTCCATGGTAATTAACATTGTGTTGTTTAGAATGAGTCTCCTCTTCTTTACTAGTCTTCTTACCACCACCTCCATATTTGTATCATAGGATATATCTTGGACATCAGCCACATCATCTACTAGCTCTAGAATTAGTTGGTCATCCCATGAGAGTGCATTTCCTAAGATTCCTGGGAATGTGAAAAATTTCAAGCATTACCTCCTTACCATTCTTGATTCCTTTTTTAATGGTTGACTCTCAAATGTGCTCAATGTTGGATGTTTTTTTGGTGACCCCTTCTTCTATGGTTTCTTCGAAATTCATTGACCCTGAGAGTGTAGAATGTGTTGATGGTCATGTTTGGATCTTTTTGGATCCTTTTTTACTCTCCAAATATTCATAAACTACTCATTTTCTAGTTTTAACTCCTAATGAATTCTCAACATCAGGTTTCCCTTGCTTATCCCCTTTTCCTTTTGTTTCATTCTTTGGGATTTCATCCCTTCTACCATCCTCATCTTAATTCCTTAAATTTTTTGTTTTCTCTCTATATCTTGGCTCATCCTGGCCTTTGTTAAAACCTTCCCCTCTATCCAATGATTGAGAGTATTGATTTGAAAAGGTGATATGATCTTCAATTGTATTCATACCTACCTCTATGCGCAAAGGTTGTTGTCCTTGGGGTATTTTTGTGTCAAACATATATATTACCACCTCATTCAAATTGAAAATTGTACGATACACCACTTCTACATTGATATCATATACCATGATAAAATCAACAATAACAAGAGCCACTCCCCTTAGGAAGGATGGATTTGTTGAAATTGTAGTTGGTGGCTCAACTTCTGGTTCTCATGCATGTGTTTTCATTGAACTCTATTCTACATTGTATTCCCCAATTGATCTATTTCTAGGGTTTTCTAGCTCCCAATCTTCTCTAAGTGTGATTGGGGTTATTACCACATAGGTTATTTATGGCACTATGATAGTCTCTCTTTGTAGTTGAATCATTCATTTTGCTTCTTATATGAGTCCTTGTGCCTCCGATCTATCTTCTACTTGTTGTAAGTCTTCCTCCTGTGCTTGTAACACTTCCTCACAATTTTCTCTAAAAAATTGAATTGTTCATTTCTAGGCAAGGCCATGAACGTGATTAGGTATGGTTTTTATTTTCTTCAAAATACTTCATCCCAGTTCAAGGAAATATTTGTGAATATTTCATCCTCAAAATCATCTTGTGTGTATGGCCAATGAGATATAAATTGATTGGCATGTTCAACCACTGGTTTCCTAGGGCTGTGTTTCTTGTAACTCCCAGTAAAAAACTATAATCCATGTCAATCTAAGCTTCTTTTCTAGACTATGTAGTGTCCTTCACGAAATGGTAATCTACATAAAACCCACAGGGTATAAATACCCTTTTCTTGTATTTTACCAAAGAAGCTTTGAATACTTGCAATATGGTATGGTAGCAAATCCCCCCCAACACTAGTTTATTGGGCACATGGATTGGAAACAGGTTTGGTGCACCAGTGGCTCTGAAAATTCTGATATATGGTCTGCTTTCCTCTAGATACCAATGCCCAATCTTGGATATCACCTTCCTTGTTACTTCTGAGAGCCTTGGGAAATCTTGTTTAAAGATCAATGAGTACACATGAGCTATAAATCCATCACATATTACATATATTGATATTTTGTACTTTTTAGCTCATAAGATACTTAAATAAACATGTATGGGGAGTTCAGAGATATGTTGCCTTAGGCTCAATCCTGGAAATACAATCCTAGATTCCTCTATCATGGTGCTCAATTCCTTTGAAATAATTTGGGTTCTGAGCTTCCTCTATCTCGGTGCTCAATTGATTAGAAATAATATCCTACGAGTTGAATATGCTTCCAGATATAAATATTGTATAAGCCAAAGGCATCCAAGCCTCAGATAACTTGGAGCAATCCTCTTCCCCATATAGATGATAGATTAGGGCCATCAAGAAAATGTAAGGTTCTCATAGGTTCATCGTGTTGTACCGCCCTGAGGCCCAATTTGCAAATATCTTGTCTTCCCTCCACCAATATTCCAGAAATAGACTAGTATTATTGCGTTCATAGAATTCCACAAAAAAATATTTGTTCATCCTACCTTTGGCATCCTTAAGTTTGTCGTATGTTCCTATTTCTATTGGAAAGAATACATCGATACACTATCCATATTTGTTATTTAGCAATCATTTTTCTGCATTGGCATGATGGATGATCCATTCTAGAGTGTCCACACATGGTAATACATGGGTCCTAGCAGCCACCATATATAATGAACAATGCCTGATGTTATGGAACATTTGGTCATCCAACTTCCTCACCTTCGAGTCACTATGAGGATTGAATTTTTGCAAATATTCTTAATGAATTTTATTGTATAAATCAATCCAGGAGGGTAGGGTTACCTTATATGTCATTTTGTTGTATGTATATTTGAAAAGACTATGTGGTCTCGATGGATTCTTCTGTGAAATTTTGACCACCAGATCCACCTTCGAGTAAAAATACAATTTCTTAGTTGTCAATTTGGATGCCTCTCTGGCTCACTCATTTCCTCCCTTCATGGTTTTTGGTGATCAACAAGTTATTCGTCATTTTGGTGGAATTTTCTTGCAATACAAAAACTTAACTCAGTATCCCTTTTATCAACAAATCTACAGGGGAAATTATCACAAATACTTGTGCATGAAGACTTGTTTGGGTCGAGTACTTACCAGTTCCAAACTTTGCAATAAATACAACTCAACTCAATCCTTAAGAGAAATTGGATCAACATGAGTTATCATGAAATAATTAAATAATTCTATGCGAATTATGAAATCGTTCACAAATACATTCAAATAAATATCATTTATCGCCCTCATACTCAAACTCATCTCCATCTAGTACGGAGAATATACTATAGATATTTATCATCTTTATAAGTAAATGAAATGAAAAAATTGGTTGTGTGAAGGGATGTTGGAATGGTCTATCGGGGGTTTCAAACGGTCATTGATTAGTGCGCAACAACATTTAATATTGGGAGTCGGGGGACTCTACTCATTCGGGGATTTTAGATACTTACACATGTTGATATTTCCAATACCAATGGAGATGAAGGCACAACATTCTAGTGTAGGTCGATTAATCAGGATACAGGTGTAGCATCTATTAACTAGTCAAAATTATTGAAATTGCACGTCCTAATGAGTTCGAAATTTTTTGGAGAGACCCAACTGATGTCCCAGACTACTAACCAATAATAATTGATCAAGATTCGACAAGGAGAGGGGCATGTGTTGAAGGATAATTCTTGTGCTTTTCTGATCTATCGACACCGATGTGTATTGGTGTTCAGCGTCGACCTCATTGTTTCCACCTTTTTCCCTATGAACAACATTAGGTATCAGTGGATGATATTAATTTTTGTCCACAACTACCTCTTGTATGTTTTAGAAATTTTTTGTTTAGGGCATAGAGAGAGGCAATAGAGGAATCAGGATCATGGACATCAACGATCGTGGGACGCAATTTGCAACAAGGTTGTTAGGTTGCAAATTGATGTGTAAGTGTAGAAAGGAGAAGGTACCTATAGGCGTAGTAGAATTTGTAGTGCAATGCACAAATGGGAGCTCAATGGGTTGGGCCACTTATCTATGGAATTCCTTCTTGGAGGATTTCCAGGAAATGCATGATTAGGGCTCTTAGTTTCACTACTCGTGTTTACTCATCCTCATTGCATTGGTGGGATGGCAAGAAACCACATACAATTTGTTCCTGTAAAAGATATGAAAGTGTGGCGCATCGTGCTAGACATCACTTTGAAGCACAACATATCCCAAGGACAAGAAAATAAACAACAACGTGTTCTCTCTGTACTTAACAAAGATCTAGAACTAGTTAACATACACATGGAGGATTTATCCAAAAACTATCTAAGAGTTTGGGCAGATAGAAAATTTTCAAGCATGACACCATAGTATGTGGCTACAGGAAAAGAGGGATCTAGAGAAAGAGTGGCTACAGTTGAATTACTGCATGATGATGTAGGACATCTAGATGGAGGTCCAGAAGTGGCATGAGGATTGGAAAGTTCCATTTATTCTGAGAGAAGAACTAGAAGGAAAAACTAAGACACAAGACAACATAGTCCCTGTGTAGCAGATAGGCACAAACAATGTGAGCAAAAAGAATAATGTCACATGAGACCAAGAGGGGGGAAGAAATCCCATACAAAATAAAAGAAGGACAAATAATAAATCACAGTGTGGTTCTACACAAGGAGCATTGCGCATAGAGAAGGAACCAAGAGGAGAGACAAAACAGGTGCGTGCCAAAGAATTCCATACCGAGACACATGATATATCCATCGGACAATAAGTTGGGAAGGATAGAGGCATGGATACACAGATTCCAGAGGCATATGGGCCATCTTATGCCCAGAGGAAGAGAACAGGTGAGAAATTAAGTGGCTCGAGGAAGAAGGAAAAGGCCCACAAAACACCAATGCACACATCATTGATAGCAGCTGATGTGGAGATGATAGTCATGAAAGTGGAAGATTGATTGTCAGAGATGTGGGAGAATGATGAAAATAATAGGGCTTCAATTTTGGAATAGGTGCAGGATGTGAAAACTACGCTGGAGAAGTTGAGGATTTGGGTAGAGCAACAACAAAAAGACAAACCAACACAAGATAAAGAGGGAGTGCCTATTGGAGAAACAATGCACCTTACAGCGAAGGGTGGCACCAATTTCATCATCACACCTACGATGTTTTTTATTGATGAGGAGACATTATAGATTCCATTTAAGGACATTGATACATTGGACTTGGCATTATCCAAGATTCCAACAAAGGCGTTGTATAAATTACAGTTAGTGTCATGTAGGAGATTCAGTCTAGAGAAAGGTCAGATGAAACAAATTTACAGTTGGCGTAGGAAGACAACACCTCTCTAAAGGAGGAAATTATCCAAGAAAGAAAGGAAAAGAAGAAAGCACAGAAAAAGTTGGATGAGATGGAGAAATAGATAAATGTAGTTTTCCAAGAAATAGAATCAAAGGGAGCATCTTCGGAAGAGAAGATAAATAAAATAGTGTAGACGTTGGAGCACTATAAAGAACAAATCAAGGAGTTGGAGGAGCGTGAAGTACCTACTACTCCTCCAAAATTCATAGCATAAAGGGATAAAGACGCGACAATATCTGCAGAGAACATCATGTAGAATATACACAAAATGACAGAGTTGCTGGAAAAGAGAGCCCAACTATGGACATAGATCTTAGAGGATGGGAGCCTACAAGAGTTACAAGGGAAGGAAGATAAATTGAATACATAAATAGAATATGTTAGGTAGTGGGAGAGGACAATGTATCTTTTAGAGAAGATCAAGACTGGCACAAAAATGAAGAACCTACAGGAAGAGTTAAAAGCAGTGTAGGCACATAAAATCTCAAGACATACTCACTTGGAGCCCCTGCAGGATAAGGTGGAGAAGCTAGTCATGGAGATCGATGCATCAAAATTAATAATAGAACATATAGGCTTGGAGTGGGGAGAGATATTAAGACATCTAGTCACCGCACAGGTGGTTGAAGCCATGAATAAGAAGAGTAGCCAAGCGTAGGAGCAATGCCAATTGATAACATAAATGTACAAAGCATTGGAACATGTAGTGAAATATGTTGGATTCTGTGCGTGACTCAATACAAGTCACGATGTTAGTGTTGGGGGCCTATTGGCACAGGTCAATTTTGTCGGAAAATCGAAGAATTTTTGAAGGAATTAAAAGAAGCACCAAAAAATAGGGAAGCACACCAGAAAAAGAGGAAAAGAAACATCATAAATAAGGGAAAATGCGCACTGAGAAAATAAGTTAGAAAGTGGAAAAATTATTGTGGAGCAGTTGGAAAGTGGAAAAGCGTCGACATGGAGCAAAATTTGGATTGAGGAGCATCTGTTGGTTGTGGAGCCTGATTATCTTCCTGATTCATAGGTCCTTACTTTCAGTCGTGTTTATACCCCATGAAATATTTACACCCTATGAGTATGTACACTCTTCCACGCGGGGGAGTGCAGAGGGGGGGTACCCCCTTTGCAGGGTTCGGGGGGGCTATACCCCCAGCTGGGGGGTCTGGGGGTAAGCGGGCCCCCAACAGGGGGTTCAGGGGCGAAGCCCTTGAAGGAAAATTTTCCTTGTAAATGTATATTGTAATTTCATTGTAAATCTGGACCGTTCATTATAAGGTCACAGATCTAACAGTAGAGATTATGTTAGTGTTTTTTTCTCTAGAAGGCAACCCTCTTTTATGAGGGAAATGTATTGCGACTATGGTTGATTGTGAATATTGTATTCTGAGATAGGATACTGTGAGAGAAAGAAGAGGAAGTTACAACAGGTTTGCTGTAGGTTGTATCCCTTCATATGAAGGATAATAATAAAGGAAGGACCTGGCAATTTCTCTGGTGGACATAGCCCACACTGGGTGAACCACGTAAATCTATGTCTCTATTGTATTGTGTATATTCTTTATTTTTTTTCTTCATTTATTTTTTATTTTTTTTCTCCACGATCTTGTTTTTCTAACAACTGGTATTAGAGCGAAAGATAACTCACAAGAAAAGAGGGTTCCTGGTTCGAGTGGGAGCAATGTCGGAAGATGGAAAGTTTAGGGTCGAGAAATTTAATGACCAAAACTACCAATTATGGAAGATGAAGATGGAAGATCATTCATATTAGAAGGATCTATTCCTACCATTGGGCAGAGTAGCAAAGAAACCGACGGCCATGAAGGATGAAGAATGGGAGATTCTTGATAGAAATGCTCTAAGAATGATACATCTGAGCCTGGCAGCGTCAGCGGCTTTCAATATTTCCAAAGAAAAGACAATGAAGGGTTTGATGGACGCATTGACCAAATTGTATGAAAAACCCTCGGTGTCCAATAAGGTATTTCTAATGAAGAGATTATTTAATATGAATATGTCAAAAGTTGGGTCTGTTGCAGATCATTTAAATGAATTTAATATGGTTACTAATAAACTAAGTTCTGTAAAAGTGGATTTTGATGATGAGATCAGGGCTCTTCTAATCTTGTGCTCATTTCCAGAAAGCTGGAATAGCTTGGTCATGGCTATAAGTAACTCTGTCTCTAGTTCAAATACTTTAAAATTTGATGATGTTGTTGGTGTTATCCTTAGTGAGGAAATGCGATGGAAAAGCATAGGTGAGACATCAGGTAATGCGTTGAACATGGAGAACAGGGGAAGACAAAAGGATAGAGGAAAGGGATCAGGGAACCGTGGGAATTCTAGGAAGGGTAGATCCAAATATAGACTTGGAAAGATAGAGTGTTGGAATTGTGGGAAGAAAGGACATCTGAAGAAAGATTGCAGAGCTCCAAAGAAACAAAGAGATGGAAAATAGGAGAGAAATTAGGAAGCAAATGTAACAGGTGATGTGTTACAAGATTCTTTGATTCTTTCTGTAGATAATATTTCTGAGTCTTGGGTAGTAGATTCAGGAGCTTCATTTCATGCCACACCCCATAGGAAACATTTTATAGATTATGTTCCAAGTGATTTTGGACAAGTTCATTTGGGTGATGATGCACCATGCAAAATTGTTGGAGGGAAAGGTAAAAATAAAGCAACAAAATGGAAACCAATGGTTGTTGAAAGAGGTAAGACATGTTCCAGATTTAAGGAAAAATCTAATTTCAACAGGGAAGTTAACAAGTGAAGGTTGTATATCCATATTTATAGATAAGACGTGGAATGTCATCAAAGGATCATTGGTGATAGCGAAAGGAGAGAAGGTAGGTACATTGTTTTTATGTACTAGTAATACTGACTCTTCTATCTCTTTACCTTCTATAGGAGTGGATACAACACTATGGCATCATAGGCTTGGACACATGAGTGAGAAGGGTATGTAGATACTTTACAAAAGAAATTTTTTGGCAGATCTTAAACAAATTGATTTGGACTTCTGTGAGCATTGTATTTATGGAAAACAAAAGAGAGTCAGATTTCTCAGAGTCAGAAAAGAAAAGAAGAATGAAAGGTTAGAGCTTGTGCATACAGATGTATGGGGACCAGCTCAGGTATCATCTCTTGGTGGCTCT
>ML778406.1:557769-585442 GCA_009831015.1 Picea engelmannii
TTGTATCCCTTCATATGTTGGATAATAATAAAGGAAGGACCTGGAAATTTCTCTGGTGGACGTAGCCCACACTGGGTGAACCACGTAAATCTGTGTCTCTATTGTATTGTGTATCTTTTGTGTTTTGTTTCCACATTTGTTTTTATTTTATTGCTCCACCGTCCTATTTTTCTAACACCATCGATGAACGATTCAACTAGAAAGTGGACAAACCTAATCCTGTTAGGGTTAGGGGTTTTGTAAGGGATTTTTCTGAGTTTTGTATAAGTAGGATGTATTACAACCATGAAAGGGTTGGAAGCTTGTCATTTTTCAAGTGTTTAGGTATTATTGAGATTCTAGTGAATATTCTTGTGAGTAAAAGGTCTGGTGAAGATACAATGGTGATATGTGGAGATCTGGTGTTATGAAGAAAGGATTGTATAGTGCGCAACACTACATTTTTACATGGAGATGAATAAAGAGACCAACGTCAAATCTTTGTGGTCATAGCCCCAGGGGGTGAACCATGGTATATCTATGTTTTATGGGATTGTATGCAGTGTGTTATGTTTTCATTTACTTTGATAATTTTTTATGATGAATATGGTATATGATAAAGGAATGAACATTACACAATACGAATAAGATAATATAATTTGCAGAACAACACTAAGTAAAAGAATGGTATAGTTATCAAATAGATTGGAATCCTTCTTTATAATAGATTAATGTTACCCATTGAACATATGCGGCTATAATGGTTAATGAAGTCCTAGTAGGATAGTTGTGAAAGTGGTTTGGAATAATATCTAATGAAGGTGTTGAAAGTTAATACTAAATAGGTTAGAGGCCTTTGAAAGATACACATCCCATCCCAGGGTTATAGATATCTGATTCATGCGGCCACCCATAGAAGTTATCTTGGGTGATACTGCACAGTGCACTCTATGCATTGTGTTTCCTTTTGGTATATAGAAGGGTCAATGGTAGAAGGGTTTGTTGGTAATCCTATAGTTAGAATCTGGGTCAACCCAAGTAACCCAACATTCATTTGAGTAGAAGATACAATGGCGTCTAAGAATGTGGCTAGTGATAGTCGTGAGGGATATTTTTGTATTCTATAAGTATTATACAAGGGTTCTAAGAGACCTCAACCCTACATTAATTTCCATGTTTATATTTTCTAGTTCTGGATCTGGGTTTGGTGTTTCTTGATGTTGTGATGTTGGGTTTGTGTTTTCTATAGGATCCATATTAATTAAGTGTGTTACAATTTAATAAGGCAAAATTATATTTTTATTGATTTATTATCATTTAAATGAATTATGAAATAAAAAGCAATGAAATTCAATCAAAATGGTTACCTGGAATTAGTTAATGACCATTATAGCAAGGTTTGGTAGTGATTTATCAAGGTTTCCTCAATTTCCATTCCTAAATATGCTCAATTACCCTCAAAACGTGCAACCTGATCTATTGGTGAAATACATTGATCATAGCCTATTAAAAAAAAACATCGCACACGAATGTGTTTTCAATCCTACAACATGTGTGAATTCTTAGGAATACATGTGTGTTCTTTATAAATCCAACCTAGTGTTAATGAGACAATCTTATTCGTGGTTCGAGGAATGGTGAAGATGGAAGCTCCGAAGAACTTGTGTTTTTTTAGAATGTGAATGCATTCTTGTGTGAAAAAATTCGTGGGAACCCCATTTCCACTTTTTTGACCACTATATTTGTATCAGTGCCCATATATAATATGTTAGGTACTAGATCTATTATATTAAGTAGAAAAAAAAAATACTACAGAAAATACCATCTAAACAATAGAATGTAGAGAACCATAACCAAAATGATATCTTTACTGACAGAAAGTAATTTTGACTTGTCTCTTCGAGGGGGAAACCTCCAATAGAGGAAAGATTTATTACAATAATTCTCAATACAAATCTTTCTCATGCCTCCTACTCTTATTTATAGTAATTTTATCTTCTAAAGAACATTCTATAGGAAGATATTTCTTGAAGCAAAAGTTTATATTAGTTCTTCTTACATTGAGTTGTTCATATTTATTAAATAGGCCTTATTAACTATTGATGATCTTTGGTACATGAAAAATATATTATTCTACCTATGTGAGGGGTTAGGGAGGTTAGGTCCCTAACATGTCCTTTGCATTGAAGAAAAACCTTGTCCTCAAGGATTGAGATGAGGAAATTGTTGCAAAATGGTGGCTGGATTCCGGCTGGCATCATCTGGATTTGTATATTTCCACTGAACTAACACTTCCTTGATGATGTGATGATGAGACAATGTTCTCGTTGGTCCAAGAGTGCCTATGGCTATAGCCAAATGGAGCCTTGTTCATCCAACTCAGGGAGACTTGTTTGTGTTTTACACTTAGTTCCAATCACTTCTTTAATCATGGGACATGAAAAAAATATGGAGTTGATAATGACTGGGAAAATCTTACTAGTAGGCCATGAGCCCCACTCACTTGAGAATTTTATAAGGACCATAAATTTGGGAGAAAGTTTCTCACGCTGTTTATATTTGAGTGAAGTCTTATTAGAAGGTTGAAGATGAAGAAATACCTAGTCCCTCTCATCAAATTGACGTTTGGAACAACCCTGGTCTTCTTGTTGCTTCATGTGATTCTGAGCCATGAATTTTTTTTATTTGAGGGTATGCAGAATGGATTGATGGACTATAATATTTTTTTGAACCTCCTAAACCTTTGAGCCACTTGGAATGTACGAGAGAAATGGTGGTGGAATTTTTCCATAGACTACTTCAAAAGGTGTCATGAAAGTTGCTATATGGTAAGATGTGTTGTACCACAATTCAATTAGGGGTAACCACTGAGGTTGTTGATTTTGTTTGTCAGATTCAAATCACTACAAATATGTTTCTAAATTTTTTTTATGACTTTAATTTATCCATCGGTATAGGGATGATAGGAAGTGTTGAGATGTAGTTAGGTTCCCTGGAGACTGAATAATTTTTTCCAAAACTTTCTCGTGAAATTTGGATCTCGATCAGAGATAATAGAATGAGGCATGCCATGAAGTTTGAAGATATTATCCATGAAAATTTGATCCACTGTGGATGTGGTGAATGCGTGTTTAAGAGCACAAAAAAAAATATTCTAAACAAATATCAAATACCACCATGATGACTGACTTATTTCCCATTTTAGGTAAGCCAACAATTAAATCCATAGAAATATCCCTTCAAATAGTAGGGGGAATCAGAAGAGGTTGAAGTGTTCCTATAGATTTGACTGTTTCTCCCTTTTTGCATTGAAATACATCAGATTCATCCACAAAGGTGAGGAAATCCTATTTCATACCATCCCAGAAAAAAGAAAGTTTGACTCGTTCATAGGTTTTGGTAAAATTTAAATGCTCAGTTGTGGGTGAATCATGAAGCTCATAAAGCACCGTTGATTTAAGTTGTGTTTGTTTTATTAAATACACATGACCTTTTTAGAGAATATTCTCATTGTTCCAAGAGTAGGTTGGAGAATATAGCTAATGGTGTTGCAATTGTTGGATCGTGAGAGAAAGTTTGGGTTCTTGCAACTATTCCTAGAGAACGACTTGGAGCCAATATGGTACAATGAAATCCATAGAAATGAGGAACCCTTATTCTTCATACTTATTGGAAAGAGTGCCAGCAATCACATTTTATTTTCCCTTCTTGTAAATTATCTCATAATCATATCCAAATAGCTTGGTCACCCTTTTCTTGTACTCCAGGGATGAAATTCATTGTTCCATAAAATACTGGAGGCTCTGATGATATGATTTAATTTGGAAGTGTTTCCCCAATAGATAAGGATGCAATATATCCAAGGAATAAATAATATCCAACATTTATTTTTCATAGATTGACTAGACCAAATGTATTTCTAAAATTTGTTTTCTGGTGATGGCCAAAGGCCTGCCATATTGCCTGAGGACTGCTCTAATTCCTTTCCCTAAGGTATCACATTCTAGGACAATTTTTTTTGCGAATTCGATAAGTTCCAGGACAAGAGTCATGTAGATAGCCTCTTTCAAGGCATGAAAGGATTGATCAATTGTTGGATTATAGGTGAAAGCATTATTTTTAAAGAGAGGAATGAATGGTGCTGCAATTTTCCCATAATTAAAAAAAAAACTTGCAATAATATCCCGTTAAATCTAGAAAACCACGCAAGATATTAAGACTTTTAGGATGAGGCTAATCATTTATAGCTTCAATTTTCTTAGGGTACACTCGTACACCATCCTTGTCGATAATATGAACTAGGTAATCCACTTCTGAGGCTCTAAAGGAAGATTTAGATTGTTTGAGGAAAAGATGGTGCTGAGAGAGTACATGGAGAACTTGATCCCTATGGGTGAGATGGGTTGGACAAGTTTTACTATAGATGAGAATGTCATCAAAGGAAACTATGAGAAAATGATGGAAGACGTGGTTCATGAGACTTTGGAAGACATAATTCATGAGAATTTGGAATGTATAGGGAGAATTATACAAGCCAAATGTCATTACAAAAAACTCATAGTGACCATCATGAGTTTGAAATGTAGTGTTGGGAATGTCTTCCTCTTTCATATAAATATGGTGGTATCCAGAATCAAGATAAAGTTTAGTAAAGTACTTAGAACCACTCAATTCATCCAATAGATCATCAATGAGAGGAATGGGAAATTTGTCTTTGATGGTGATTTTGTTGAGGGATTCAAAATATAGACACATGTGTCAAGTTCCTTATTTATTGAGTACCATGACCATAGGAGAAGAATTGGGGCTCATACTAGGACATATAACACCTGTGTCAAGAAATTCTTGAACAATTTTCTCAATTTCATTTTCCTGGAAAAGGGATGATGATCAGGGAGAACATTGGGAAGAAGAATGCCCAGGATGAGAGGAGTGGAATGATCATGAACACCATGGGAAGGGTGAAATCCATGGGGAGTGGAAAAAATAACTTGATTTTTGGAGAGGATATATTTGACGTCACGATGCATAGAGGGAATATAAACTACTTGAATATAATGAAGTTGGGAAATAATGTCTGAATGACCTTTTTTAAGGATATTTTCCATTCGATGGGAATTGAGGATATCTAGGGAGCCTGCTATGATTCCTTGAAATAGGTACTGTTGGCATTCCAGTTAGAATTGCATGTTTAATTCCTTAAAATCCATGAGAAAGGGGCCTAGAGTATGTAACCATTAAACATTGAGCACAATGTCACTGTTGAGTCTCATGATTGTCTCATTTTCATCCTCTTTTCCTTTCAGCATTCATCACATTCATCCATATTCTACCACTCCATAAACCATTCATTAATACCATTTCATAATTAAATATGGGTTAAACCTTATTATTTTCCAAATCATTTATTTTAGTATTAAAAGGGAATTTGTGATTATATATTAGAAAATTGACATGTTTTCATATATCTCAAAAATGTCTGAGCTTTATCATGTGTAGGAATGTGTGAAGGATTAATTCAAAAAACTTCTCGAATACTTCCTCCACCATTTCAAGATGTGAGGGGATAATTCAATCCTAATCCAAGGAGAAGATCATGGAGATTTGGTTGTCATATCTTATCCAAGATATATGAGAGATATGTGTGAGGATTTGAAGGGATTATATTTTGTAATAAAGGGAAATGGGCTGAGAGAAAAGTGGATTTGTAATTATGATATGTTTATCTTATTTTCAAAGCTTTCGTGTATAAAAGAGAATGCCTTCTCTTCATGAGGGAGGAGAGAATCATTATTATGTAGAGGAAGAGAATTATTATTATGTAGATTAAGGGAATTGTTATGAGATAGGTTCTTGAGGAGAATTGTTATGATGTAGATTGGATTCATGAAGATACTCCTTTTGTAAACCTACATGTTGAAGATTAATGCAAGTTTGAGTTCAGTGATCTTGTGTCTCATAGAAGTTAGCATCTGGTGATATAAAGCTTCCATGTTGGCATCGGCAAGGGCCACCGATCCAGCTTGGTAAGATTATTGTAAATTGTTAGTGTAGATTTTCATTTCATGTACTTGTTATTTTGATTTCATGTTATTTTTTTTTATTTCACTATTCGAATGTGTTCGAAAGTGTGGTAATGTAGGAACAATTGGATATCCATATTTCACCATACGTGAGATTTAATGGAGCATCCTACATGTTAGTTTAATTGTTTTAGGAGATAGAATCAAAGTTTATCTTTTCCTTTCATGAGCCATCAATGAACAGGTCCATCACCTAGGTAAGATATTTTGTTTGTTTATGAGTTTTGCTTTCCGTCTTTCTAGTCATGTGAATATTGTTATTTTTAAGAGTGTGTTGGTTTTTAAATGGTTTTATTATCTAATCTATCCTAAACAGACATATGAACCTATTTGTTATCGGCACATTAGTGCATCGACTCTACTGATTATGAATCTTGGTTGATAATTTATGTTTGGTAATATATTATGCATATATCTGCACCAACATTTTGGCGCCATTGCCAGGGAGTTGTAAATGGTAATAGGTAGCATTTTGAATTAGATTGCTTTAATGATTGGTTTTATGGATGACCTAAGGGCGGAGAGAAGACGGTAAGATGAGAGGTAACAACCTGCACATCCACTTTAGTGGGGTTTCTCCAAAGTTAGGTCGTCCTCTTCCTTTTATGAAAAGGTGTGTTTTTATTTATGCAAATTTAGTTTTTATGAGCTAACTTGTGTGAACCGATAACCTGGTGACAGGAGGGTCCCAGTAACGCAAGGAGTTCAAGTTTGGTGTGTTTTATTTTTACAAATAGTTTTAAATCTTTGATGATAAATCAATCTCCCTTTTCGATATGGTTTAACAATGAGTTTAAGCTTGGAACAACTCACTCAGATCCTAGCAAATGTTGGGATCTCCTCTTCTCTGGAAGAGGATATCTTGACAACTGCCAAAAACTGAATTACTCCTCCAGAGGCAAATGAAGAAACAACATACAAGGAACCCTGCACATATGATGATGAAAAATTATGCGAGCATGAGATCGAGGAGGATAATGAGGAGTTGCGACACGATCTGAGGAGTGAAAACTATACCTATGAAAGAAGTATCGACCGATGGTTTCAAGTAGGTACCAGGTTAGATCCATTTAATTTTTCTTTTTATTTTGATAATTTACAGTCACAACACTGAATTTCGCACGTTTATATATATTTTCGATTGTCATTCACAAAATTCACAGTGAACATATTCTTATTACTGTTGCACTTATGGCTACACTTGAAGTTTGATTACACGTAACTACTTTCTAAATTCCAATTAGAGTAGAGTAGAGTAGGTAGGTTAGTTTTCAATAAGTATTCTCTCCTCCGCGCTTCGTGCGATCTCGATGATCAGAAAGTAGGATGTCTCTAACGTTTTCAGGAAGACTAATGATCTAAAAATGCCTCATTTTTTATGTTTGAATCTCCATCTTCTTATATATATATATATATATATATATATATATAGATATAGATATTATGATTATTTTAATTTGTTTTAAATTTTATTTATACATTAGGAATAAATTTTAGTTTGCAAATTCAATAAAAAAAAAAATACAAACAAACCACATAAATAAAATTTCATTTGCATTAGGAGCATTAGAAATTCTTAACATGCAAATAAATTAAGAAAATAACTTCAGAAACAAATCAAAATTTTCTTTTGACACCCATCCTTTCAACCAAAAAAATATATTAATAATAATAAATATATATTGAAACCTAGCGCATTCATCCTTCAACCAAGAATTTGAAACAAGACCTGCATACAAAATTCAAACCCTTTGTAGTGGTTTCGACTGTTGCAAGTCTTCAATGTGGGTATGATCGATCAGCTATGATCGACTGTTAAATGACCACCTCCTGTCGAGTGTTTTCTCTGATGTTGGGACGGAAGAAAAACCTAGCAATAGTATAAGCTACACGCAGACCCATATGCCGTGGTTTTTTTTTCGTTTACAAAGAAAAATGGACTATGTTTAATCCATGGCTTCCCTTCTGTGAGATCACACTCATTGACAAAGGCTGACAAGGAAGGTTTTACTCAGACTGGCGGCCTCCCTCTACTCCTCAATCAGATCAGCAATTTCTCTCTGTGTGTTGGAATGAACAACATGGTTGCCAAATTGTTTCTTTTTACCAGTCTGAGATTCCAATCGTTCCATGTTACCACATTTTTCTGGTGCAATGATCTAACATATTTTTAATTCAATAAAATGATGGCTACACAAACAGAAGATGATCCTACCACATCATGCTGTTCTGCATCTACCACCTTGAATTTTTGAAGGATGAGAGGAATCGTAACCAAGCAAGTTTGTTGTCCTAATGATTTCACGGGTATAGTTGGAGTTTCCTCGGCCAAATCTTGAATTGTTACGATCTCTAAAACCAAAGAAAGATATATATATTTCATGAGTGGAGGATGAAATGATCATGTTGTTGTGTATTCTTTGGTGATTTTTCAAGGGATAGTGAGTGTTGATTCTTTGACGAAGATGCGCTTGTGTAGGATTTTATCCTTCTCATGCTGGGGAGGCACGTCATGCTTGCCGCATTTCCCTTCACCACACGTCTCTTGAAAGGTAGGTTGTATGTGCCCTTGGTCACACAAATACTTTAGCACCAATACTATTCCAACCAGATAGAACTCGCACTATATTAATAAAACATGATTATCATTTCCTAGGGTTTAGTGAAATTGACACTCTTATTTTAATCATCTAATTCAATCAAACATATATGGATGTAAGTTGTTGGGTTCAGAGAAGGTTGGGTTTGGATGACTGACACACATGGGTTCTTCATGTCAGTTTTAATCATTTTTATATTAATGGTATTGAGGACATGCCATTTGATGAACTTGTGGGGATGTAAGGTCCTGTATTTCATTTGATGGAATGATGCAGGAGCATCGTTGGCAAGTGCACAGAGGTAGGACCACTCAACACGTGTGAGTTCTTCCATAAATTCAACATTGAAAGTTGCAACTGATTTTGAAATCTGCCTTCACTCAACGCCGAAATTCACCTTTGGAGGCATGCTTGAACCGATCCTGAATTTTACCCTTTGAGGCATGTTTTGAAAATTGTAAACAGAGCAGGAGTTTCCACTTTGGCTCTGGAATGTGACTGAACTAAGATAGTGTAGGATGAATCTTAGAGTAGGCAAGTAGCTAGGGGAAACCCTAGAAAAATATTTGAGTTATGTAGAAGTTTACACACCCAGTTAGAGGGGGATGGAATACAGAGAGAAACGAGCAGTAAGAGAGAACTATGAGTTAGCAGGAGATCTCAATCTTTTGAGTGACTGTAATATTGAATGTATTGTGTAGCAAGTGGGCACTTGTGAATATAACAGAATGGAAAATTGATCCAAATGTGTGGTGTTTGGATTGTGTGCATTTTCCTGTTATTTTCTGTTTTCATGAACAAGTGGATGGAACTGTGAATTTTCCCAGTTTCAAATTGTTTCTGTTCATTGGAATCTCTACAAGGTGTTCATCGAGCTAGAGAGGAAAACCATGGATCTGATTTATCAAAATCCATCAGATGCAAGGAGTGTGTAGGAGATCGAAGTCTGAACCAGATAAAGCTCAGGAGGGATAACACTTCGGAAGGTGTTGTTGATACCAGGAATTCATTCCCTAGAAGGAACGAAGGATGAGTCGTCGTAGACTTAGAAAATATTCTAAGTTGGAATCGAGTAAAATCTCAGGAGGAAGAACGTCATCAAGCGTTGGATCACTGTGGAAGTTCTCGTGGATCGTCTGATTGGAAGAAGGAGCGTATACTTTATGTTGTGTACATCCAGGTGAGGGGAGTTCAAAGATCTGAATGGATGGTGGAGAATCCTCGAGGAGGAACACCAAAACCCTGCAGGTCATTGGATCAAGTGGAGCTATGAGGAGGCTAGCGGTGAGAGTTTCTCGAAGCCCATTTTGACATTTCAGGTACCACAAGTTGAAAAGACAGAGACTCTTGTCTTTCAGAATACCGAACTGTGAAATCACGAAATCGTGATTCAACCGGAACCGTCGATCCTAGGGATTGTGGTGAGCCATTGATTGAATGCCAGGATATTTCGGCATTTTGGCATTTCAGCCACCGGGGTTTCCAAGGGGCAGAGATATCCCTTGTAACCAAATTTCTTGAAATCATGAAACTTGAATTTGCGATTCACAAAATCCGGAGGACAAGGTTCTGGGACATTATGGCTTTTTGGCAACTGAAGATTCCTAGAAACAAGAATACTCCTTGTGTCCTGATTTCATGAAATGTGAAATCCCGAATGAGCAAGCGTGAGACATCTCGACATTTCGGCCATCGGGGGTTCCAAGGGGTAGAGATATCCCTTGTAACCAGATTTCCTGAAATCGTGAAACCCAAAGTCACGATTCACAGAAACCCGAGGGGATAGGTGTTGTAACTTGTCGGCATTTTTCCATTTCGACATTTCGACCACTGCAAGTTCGAAAGGAGAAAGGAGGGACCCTTGCATCGCGATTCCCCGAATCGCGAAAGCCAATAACGCTTTGGCATTAAGTGCGTGGACACAGAGTTGTGGTCACATGGACGAAGGCTAAGGGAGGAGACAAATCTTGTTAAGCCCTTTTCAGCATTTCGAGACCCGAGAGGTTGAAGGACCAAGAACCGTCTGTCGTCAGAATCGCGAAATCATGAATTTCAAAATTACGAAAGGCAGAATGTGGTCATTGGTATATTTCGACATTTCGAGGCTCGGGTGTTCAAGGGACCTAGAGTCAAGAGACGTGGAGCCCAGACTCACTAAATCGTGAAACCTTGAAACACGAAAAGGAGTCGCATGCATGTTTTCTCAAGACCTATACAAGAGGACGAAGGGAACTATGGATTCGTCCAAAGGGTTCCAGCAGGAGCCCGAAGGGCCATTTCGGCTCAGGGAAGAAAATGATCCAAAGACCGGGAGGTCGCAGAACCCTACTGAGGTAGTGGGTCTACATCAAGTGGCATCAAAGCATCAATTTTTTGTCTGTAGACTTCAGGCGAAGCAGGAAAAGAAGGAGACAAAGAAATTGAAGATGTACTCTGTGTGTGACAGATAGTCGACATAATGTCGCCAAGAAGACGAGATTCACCTTTATCCAACCATGTTGTAGAGAGGGAGATGCAAGAGATTCACGCCCAATTGGAAACAATGGAAGTAGGAAAGAGAAGAGCACCTGACGTTGGGGATGTCAGTGATGCAGAAAGTGAAGAGGTTGAGGTTGAAGAAGTTGCAGGAGAGGATGCTGCAGAAGAATGTTTGTTCAGAGCAGTTGTCAGATTGGGAGGTAGAGCTAAGATAGAGGTCCCCATGTATGAGGGAAAACTAGATGCTGAAGAAATGTTGGACTGGATAAGGTCCATGGAAAAACACTTCGACTATGAAGATGTCGATGAGGAGAAGAAGGTGAAGCAGGCAGTCACATGGCTAAAAGGGCATGTAGCACTGTGGTGGGACGAACTGCAGGTTGAGAGGAGAAGTAAAGGCAAATAGAGGATAAAGATATGGGACATGATGGTAGCCAAACTGAAGGCTAAGTTCATACCCAAAGACTACCAGATCAATCTGTTTAGGAAGCTATAGAACCTGAGATAGAAAGGGATGAAAGTCAAGGAGTACACCGAGGAGTTTTACCTGTTGAACATCTAAATTGGAAAATGGGAGAGAGATAAAGAAAGAGTCACCAGATATATAAATGGCTTGAGATATGAAATCCAGAATGAAGTTAGCATGATGTCAGTGAGGACAGTGGAAGATGCTTATCAGTTTGCGTTGAAGGCAGAGGAGAAGCTGGCCAGAAAATAGAACCAACGAGGAAGAGGTAAAGGCTCAATCCCAAGAAAAAGTAATGGATTTAACCATGACAGAGCACATAAATCTAAGGATGAGGCTGAGAAACCACAAAATCACTCAGAACGAGGAGGAAGTTCATGAGGAAGACAAAGTGGTGGAAGAAACTCTTCTAGAGGAAGAGGCAGAGAAGGAGTAAGGTGCTATAACTGTGGAAAGATAGGGCACATGTCTTGGGAATGTCCCAAGAAGAAGAAGGAAAGAGGAGAAGCCCACATTTCAAAAGCACAATGAAGAGATGTTGAGGCAGAAGGAGCAGAGGATGGAACATCCTTGATGTTGAGAAAAGTTCTCTTAAAACCAGAGGCAGAAATTGAAAAGCCAATACAGAGAAACAGTCTCTTCAGGATAGCTTGCAAGACTAAGGATAAAGTATGCAAGGTAATCATTGACAGTGGGAGTATTGAAAACCTATTATCCACAGAGATGGTGGAGAAATTTGAGTTTAAGACAACAACACATCCAAGGCCATACAAAATCTCATGGATGCAAAAAGGACACCAAGTAACGATCGCTAAACAATGCCTGGTTGAAATTAAAATAGGAGGATATAAAGATGAAATCCTATGTGATTTAATTCCCATGGATGTATGCCACATCTTGTTGGGAAGACCATGGCAGTTTGATAGAAATGTCATTCACGATGGAAGAAGGAATACATATACATTGGAGAAGAATGGTAGGATGCATATGTTGCTGCCAATGGAGGAGAAGAGAGCGAAGGAGGAAGCTAGCACAAGCATACTTCTCATGAGCGGGAAGGAACTCCTGAAAGAATTCAAGGAAGAAGAGGAGATGCAGTTAGTTGTGGTGAGGAAGCCTAGAGTCATCCTTACAAGTACATCAATGAATGATCTACCTGAAGAAGTTCAGGAGCTGCTGGATAATTTTGTCGATATAGTGGTGGATGAGCTACCAAACTCATTGCCACCCATCAGGAGTATCAGTCATCATATCGATTTGATACCAGGAGAAAGCCTACCAAACAAGGCAGTGTATAGATTAACACCTCGAGAAAATGAGGAGGTGTAGAACCAAGTCCAAGAGTTGCTGGATAAGGGCTTAGTCAGAGAAAGTTTGAGCCCTCGTGCAGTACCAACTGTGTTAATCCCAAAGAAATATGGAGGATGGAGAATGTGCATAGACTCGAGATCCATCAACAAGATCACCATCAGGTACATATTTCCTTTATGAAGAATGGATGACTTAATGGATTGCTTAAGTGGAGAAAATTTCTTTTCCAAGATAGATTTGAAAAGTGGATATCACTAGATCAGGATGAGAGAAGGTGATGAATGGACAACAACCTTTAAGATGAATGAAGGTCTATATGAATGGCTGGTTATGCCATTTGGCTTAACAAATGCCTCGAGCATTTTTATGAGGCTGATGAATGAAATTATGAAAGATTTCATTACCAAGTTCGTGGTTATATATCTAGATGATATACTGGTATTTAGCAGGACTAAAGAGGAGCATTTGAGGCACCTAACGCTAGTAATGAGAAGCCTACATCAGGAGAAGTTGTTGATCAATTTGAGGAAATCCTCTTTTATGAAGACAAAACTCATTTATTTGGGTTTCGTGATCTCTTCGAATGAACTAAAGATGGATCCAGAGAAGGTGAAAGCGATCAGAGAATGGTCGTCGCCAAGGAGCATGTTCGAGGTAAGGAGCTTTCATGGTTTAGCAAGTTTTTATAGAAATTTCATTAGAGACTTTAGTGGGATTTGTGCACCCATGATGGATACAGTGAAGAAGCGGCACAAGTCTTTTAGATGGATAGAGGAGGCTGAAAAGAGATTCAATATACTGAAGGAGAAGATAACAGAATGACCAATTTTGGTCTTGTCGAATTTCGAAAAGACATTTCAAGTAAGATGTGACACAAGTGGAGTTGCAATAAAAGAAGTTCTAAGTCAGGACAATCGACCTTTTGCCTATTTCAGCAAGAAGCTAAATGAGACTAAGAGGAAATACTCCACATATGACCAAGAGTTCTATGCCATAATTCAGTCATTGAAGAAATGGAGGCATTATCTTGTCCCGCAAGAGTTTGTCTTGTACAACGATAACCAAGCTTTACAATTCATAACCCAACAAGAAAAACTAAATCAGAGACATGCAAAATGGGTTGAATTTATGCAAAATTTTACTTTTTTTATAAAACATATTGTTGGGAATACTAACAAGGTTGTTGCTGCGTTAAGCAGGAGATGTTTAATTATGCAAGAATTCTAGGTGAAGACCTTGGGGTTTGAACACCTTAAGGATATATATTGTGATGATACAGATTTCAAGGAGGCCTACGAAACATGTACAAGACCTGTACTGAGAGATAGAAGTAAGTGGATAGAGTATATGGTTCAGGAAGGATTGTTGTTCAATGGAAATCAATTGTGCATACCAAGATGCTCAATGAGGGACAATCTTCTAAAGGAGAAGCATAGTGGAGGATTGGCTGGACATTTTGGCCATGATAAAATGTTTGCACGGTTGAGTAGCTCGTACTATTGGCTAGGTATGAGAACAGATGTGATAAAGTTGGTGAACAGATGTAGAATCTGCCAACATGCAAAGGGGAAAAGACAGAACATTGGATTGTATCAACCATTGCCAATACCAGAGAGGCTTTGAGATGCAATAAGCATGGATTTTGTGTTAGGATTGCCAAGAACACAAAGAGGATTTGACTCCATATTTGTGGTGGTGGAAAGATTTTCAAAGATGACACATTTCATCCCATCCCAAAAGACTAGTGATGCAACACATGTTGCAAATATGTTTTTCAAAGAAGTTGTGAGACTTCACGACCTACCCAGGAGCATTGTCTTAGACGGATACAAATAATTTGTTGGTCACTTTTGGAGGACATTGTGGAAGAAGATGGGGACATATTTTTCCTTCAGCTAAGCTTATCACCCTCTGACAGATGAGCAGATTTAGGTGGTAAATAGAAGTTTGGAAAACTTATTGAGAATTTTGGTTACTGAACACCATAACCAGTGGGATTAGATTCTGCCACAAGCAGAATTTGCATACAATGACTCACCAAACAGAAGCACTGGAAGGAGCCCGTTCTAAATACTCTATGGAATGCAACCTAGGGGAGTGTCTAAGTTAAGGGACTTGGAACAGGGAGAGATCAGAAGCATTGGAGGAGAGTATTTTGCTGCTGAGATGCAGAGACCCCATGGTCGGGTCAAAAAATAATTATAGAGTTATAATCAGAAATACAAACGTAGAGATGATAAGCATCGCAAGGAACTTCAATTTGAAGTGGGAGATCAGGTTTTAGCACATCTTAGGAAGGAAGTTTCCCTAGGGGAACATATAACAAATTGAAGATGAAAAAGATATGACCCTATAAGATCTTGAGGAAGTTTTATGCAAACGCCTATGAGATCGAGCTGCCAGATGGTGTGGGCATTTCACCCATATTCAATGTCTCATACTTGTACCCTTATAGGAAAGATAACACAGAAGGGTCAGAAGATCAAGGAAAGATTTAGTGGGAGAAACAGATGCCTGTGGTAGAAAAGATGCAAATGGAGAAAATTGTTGATCAGAGGATTGGCAAGAAGTCCAGGAGGAAGACTTATTTTGAATATCTGTTCAGATGGAAAGGAAACCCAATAGAAGATGCCAATTGGGAAAATGAAGTTGTTATCCAGAAGCAGGTAAAATCAGTAGAGGAGCTCATGGACAGGAGTCCATGAATTTTTGTCAAGGGGAGTATGATGCAAGAGCATCGTTGGCAAGCGCGTAGAGGCAGGACCACTCAACATGTATGAGTTCTTCCAGAAATTCAACGTTGACAGTTGCAATTGATTTTGAAATATGCCTTCACTCAACGCCAAAATTCACCTTTGGAGGCACTCTTGAACCGATGTCGAATTTTACCCTTTGAGGCACGTTTTGAAAATTGTAAACAGAGAAGGAGTTTTCACTTCGGCTTTGGAATGCGACTGAACTAAGATAGTGAAGGATGAATCTTATAGTAGGCAACTAGCCAGGGGAAACCCTAGAAACATCTTTGAGTTATGTAGCAGTTTACACACCTAGTTAGAGGGGGTTGGAATACATAGAGAAACGAGCGGTAAGAGAGAACTGCGAGTTAGCAGGAAATCTCAATCTTTTGAGTGACTATAATATTGAATGTATTGTGTAGCCAATGGGCACTTCTGAATATAACAGAATGGAAAATTGATCCAAATGTGTGGTGTTTGGATTGTGTGCATTTTCCTGTTATTTTCTGTTTTCATGAACAAGTAGATGGAACTGTGAATTTTCCCAGTTTCAAATTGTTTCTCTTCATTGGAAGCTCTGCAAGGTGTACATAAAGCCAGAGAGGAACACTATGGATCTGAGTTATCGAAATTCCTCAGATGCAAGGAGTGCGTGGGAGATCGAAGTCTCAACCAGACAAAGCTCAAGAGGGATAACACTTCAGAAGGTGTTGTCGAGACCAGGAATTCATTCCCTAGAAGGAACAAAGGCTGATTCGTCATAGACTTAGAAAATCTTCTAAGTTGGAATCAAGTAAAAGCTCAGGAGGAAGAATATCGTCGAGCATTGGATCGTTGTGGAAGTTCCCATGGATCGTCTGATTAGAAGAAGGAGCGCACACTTTAATGCCTCGTAGATTTAGGTGAGGGGAGTTCAAAGATATAAATAGACGATGGGGAATCCTCGAGCAGGAACATCGAAACCCCGCAGGCCGTTGGATCAAGTGGAGTTGCGAGGATGCTAGTGGTGAGGGATTCTCAACGACCATTTCGGTATTTCGGGTACTGCGAGTTGGAAAGACAAAGACTCTTGTCTTTCAGAATCCCAAACTGTGAAATCATGAGTCAACCAGAATCGTTGATCCCATGGATTGTGGTGAGTCGTTGATCGAAGGCCAGGATATTTCGGCATTTCATCCACCAGGGGCTCGAAGGGGCAGAGATATGCCTTGTAACTAGATTTCCCAAAATCACGAAACCCGAAGTCGCGATTCACAAAAGATGGAGGATGAGGCGCTGGGACATTTCGAATTTTCGACGACTAGAGATTCCTAGGAACAGGGATACTCCTTGTGTCCTGATTTCGCAAAACGCAAAATCTCAAAGGAACAAGTGCGAAACATCTCAGCATTTCGGCATTTCGGCCACCGGGGGTTCCAAGGGGTGGAGATATCCCTTGTAATCGGATTTCCCAAAATCACGAAACCCGAAGTCACGATTCACAAAAACTCGAGGGGATAGGTGTTGGAATTTTTCATCATTTTTCCATTTCGGCCACCGAAGGTTCGAAAGGGGAAAGGAGAGAACCTTGCATCACGATTCCCCGAATCGAGAAATCCAATAGTGCTTTGGCGTTAAGGGCATGGACATAGAGATGTGGTCATGTGGATGGAGGCTAAGGGAGGAGCCAAAGCCCATTAAGCCCTTTCTCGAATTTTGAGATGCGGGAGGTTGAAGGACCAATAACCCTCTACTGTCGGAATGCGAAATCGCAAATTCTGAAATTTCGAAAGGCGAAACGTGGTCATGGGTAGATTTTGGCATTTTGGGGTTTGGGTGTTCGAGGGACCAGGAGTCAGGAGACATGGAGTCCTAGCTCACGAAATCGAGAAACCCTAAAACACAAAAAGGAGGCGTGCGCAGGTTTTCTCAAGACCTGTACCAGAGGATGAAGGGACCTGTGGATTCGTCCAAAGGGTTTCAGCAGGAGCCCAAAGGGCCATTTTGGCTTAGGGAAGAAAATGATCCAGAGACTGGGAGGTCACAGAACATTGCTAAGGTAGGGGGTCTGCATCATGGAACTTCCTCGTGGATGCGACTATAAGAGTGGTTGCACTCCTGGGGATAGATGCTCTTGCATCTGGCTTAATGGAGGTGAGATGCCATTCAATCCAAATGGGTATCCTACTAGACAGAAAGATTTGGTCTATGAATGCAGGGATCAATGTAGGTGTCCTCCAAGTTGTCGTAATAGAGTGTCATAGAAAGGTGTTAAGAACCAGTTGGGGGTGCTCAAAACAAATGACAAAGGTTGGAGTGTGTGGTCTTGGGACCCGATTCCTACATACAGCTTTATTTGTGAATACACTGGTGAGGTTTTGTTAGACAGTGATTCAAAGCAAGAAGATGAGAACAATGATTACCTACTCCATGCAAACCATATGCAAGAAATTCAGACAGATTTGGAAAACATTTCTTGAAAATGCAATAATGACGTTGGCCAGGAATATGATATTTCTTGTTGTAATCTTTCTACTTTAGTGTCCTAATCTTCTTTCCTTAGGCCAATGAGGGTGAAAAAACTAGAATCATTTGGTCTAGGTATGTCAAATTGTTTGATGATCCCTCGTTCACTTCAGTCCCCATCTTGCTACCTGGATTGGGTTGTCACATTTTATCCCGGCCGCAACTCACTTGCACTACGGACTTCAATTCAAATTTGGCTAAAGTAGAGTTAAGCACATTTTTTGCTTCTCTATCTTGCTTTAATTAATTGGCAAAACAATGGGTTTTTAACATTTTTTTTGTGGAATTGGATGAATCTTGCAAGTTATCGTAAATCCCTGGGGATACCTCTGAAGTTGTTGCTTGAATGGAGGGGAAATAGTGTTCAAATTTATTTTCAGAGGCTTAGTTAACCATGTGCATAAATTGGCATTTCAAGATTTAATCAAATCATGGTGAAGAAAGTCTTGATTTTGTTTATTGCGGTGAACCCTCCTGCCATAATAATGAACTGTTGGATTTTTTTTTCCTTGTAAAACTTCACAAACCAACTTGAGTAATCAGTTTTTATACACCCAAGATATTTGACTAACTATTCCCATCAATAGAATTAGTTTCTTGAGTCTTTTTTTTAATAGCTCCATCAAAAACAATTCAATTAGGAGGACCGTGGTGGGTGTAGGTTTCATAATTTTGCTTGTGTATAACCTAATAATTAAGCATAGTGAAAAAAAAAACAACAACAACACAAAACAAAACAAACAAACAGAAACAAAACAATTAAAAAATAATAAAACCATTAACAAAAAAAAAATACTATAAAAATTTGAAAACAAACTATAACAATCAAAATTAGAAAAAATCAAAACATCACAACATACATACAAATTATAAAACTGCCAAATCACAAATGGACTTTTCAACAAATTTCTTAAAACAACGCCAACACATGCACTTACGCTTAAACACTAATTTGTTTTCTTGAAGTCACTTTCACAGAAATTGGGAGAAGAATCTAGCACGCAACAACAACAGGTAAAAACATCTTTTCTTTTGTTGCATTCATACTTCTTTCTCCATGATTGTGTTTTTCGAACTTCTCACAAGTTTTCATGCAGGAATTGGTACTAAGATTTTTCAGGTTTACAGCCGGTCGCATCTCATGACGAAGTGATTTTCAAGAATCACAAACTCTTTCCGTGAAACATGCCTTGTTGGACACTTTGAAGGAGCTGATCTTCATACATCTTATGATGTTTGCAGTTACACAAGAAACCATTCATAAACCTATTTGCGTCATGAATACCCACATTTCTCCTTCCAAGTTTATACATCATCCATGCTGGAGTCGACTATTTCATTGCCTTATCGGTCATGGATTCACACATGCCTATCTTTCCAATTCGCATACATCCCTTTATCCTTTGCAGTTCATTTTGCCTTGTCAATAAAACTATCCAACTCCCTTTTGACGACTACATTACCCTAATTTATTTTTCATACATACTATTTCTATTGAGATCTTTTCATCTATAGTCCTACCAATCGTTTTGTAAAAACTCGCATTGACTGATGTGGGATTCCTTAAGGCCCACCTTTCAACAAGTCTTGCCCCATCAACCTCAACACCTTATCTGGGATATAAAATAGAGTCCATTTGAGTACCTAGAGGCTTGCATGCCTTAATGGCAAGTTCTCTCGTTGACAATCATGGGAATACATCATTGTCCCTTGATCGTCAGATCTTGCAAGTGGCTCGACATCAGCTCATTCATTCTCACTTTGCAGGATGTACTCGAGTACCTTGGAACTCATTGACATCAATGGTGAGTTTTCCTCGCATTGGTTAACGACATTCATTAATGGTTATTAATTCAATGACTTCTCTTCATGCTCGACATCGACACATTCATTCACATAACTAGAATTGTACCATTGGGTTTAGCAGTGGGTGAAGACTATACACTTTTCCATACTTCTCAGCAGTTACAGCAGCTCGACTTCGACTATATGAGAATACTACAGTTCCACTCTCATGCTTCCTCTTTTCCATGATTCCTCAGCAGCAGTTACCGCAAGTGCAACTACAGTAGTCATCACCTTTCAGATGATCCTACAACAATAACATCTTCCATGCTCCAGCAGCCACATCAACCATATTTCTATTGCATCGTTCATCAACATTTTGGGTAAGTGGAGGTATGTTGTTTTCTACTCTTTAATCATGCACTTCCTTACATGCTAGAGTGAATGAATTTGGAAAATTCCCTCACCATGTTCCATTTCCTTTCTCCTTTTCATACACATAACACATCTTTAGCTAGGGGGGGGGGGGGATATTCATTACCATTTGATTCCATTTACACATTCATCACCTCATATACTGATGACCAACATGTCTCGTCCGAGCTACACTTTGTTGCACTTTTTCCATCTATTGATCTATCTTGGCATGATTCATAACATGAAGAAAATGATTTCTTATGCACGTTGATGGCTTATCATTTCCCATGTATGTGTGATTAAAATATTATTACAGTGAGGGGACAAGTCAACGAAATAAATCTTGTTTACACAAGAACCAACCATAAGAATGTCAGTTGTTACTTATGTATTTTAGGTCATGGAATGATTTCATTCAGGAGTCAAAAGTCCTAAAGAATAACCATGAAAGCTTGCATGAGAACATGACACAAGATCAGTTGGCGGGATTTTCATCCTCTTTATTGTTAACAAATATAATCATGCATGACCAAAATTGAAAAGAAGAGTTTTTTTGCAAGGTTGCATGAGCACATGCAACAAGTTCAGTTGGGGGGTATGTTGAGTCTCATGATTGTCACAATTTCATCATCTTTTCCTTTCAACATTCGTCACATTTATCCATATTCTACCACTCTATAAACCATTCATTAATACCATTTCATAATTAAATATGGGTTAAACCTTATTATTTTCCAAATCATTTATTTTAGTATTAAAAGGGAATTTGTGATTAAATATTAGAAAATTGACATGTTTTCATATATCTCAAAAATGTCTGAGCTTTATCATGTGTAGGAATATGTGAAGGATTAATTCAAAAGACTTCTCGAATACTTCCTCCACCATTTCAAGATGTGAGGGGATCATTCAATCCTAATCCAAGGAGAAGATCATGGATATTTGGTTGTCATATCTTATCCAAGATATATGAGAGATATGTATGAGGATTTGAAGGGATTATATTTTGTAATAAAGGGAAATGGGTTGAGAGAAAAGTGGATCTGTAATTATGAGATGTTTATCTTATTTTCAAATCTCTCATGTATAAAAGAGAATGCCTTCTCTTCATGAGGGAGGAGAGAATCATTATTATGTAGAGGAAGAGAATTATTATTATGTAGATTAAGGGAATTGTTATGAGATAGGTTCTTGAGGAGAATTGTTATGATGTAGATTGGATGCATGAAGATACTCCTTTTGTAAACCTACATGTTTAAGATTAATTCAAGTTTGAGTTCAGTGATCTTCTGTCTCATAGAAGTTAGCATCTGGTGATCGAAAGATTCCATGTTGGCATTGGCAAGGGCCACTGACCTAGCTTGCTAAGATTATTTTAAATTGTTTGTGTAGATTTTCATTTCATGTACTTGTTATTTTGATTTCATGTTATTTTGTTTGATTTCACTATTCAAATGTGTTGCGAAGTGTGGTAATGCACGAACAGTTGGATATCCATATTTCACCATACATGAGCTTTAATGGAGCATCCTACATGTTAATTTAATTGTTTCAAGAGATAGAATCAAAGTTCATCTTTTCCTTTCATGAGCCATCAATGAACATGTCCATCACCTGGGCAAGATCTTTTGTTTGTTTATGAGTTTTGCTTTCCAGCTTTCTAGTCGTGTGAATATTGTTATTTTTAAGAGTGTGTTGGTTTTTAAACGGTTTTATTATCTAATATATACTAAACAAACATAGGAAGCTATCTATTATCGGAGCATATAGTGCATCAACTCTAATGATTACGAATCTCGGTTGATAATTTATGTTTGGTAATATATTATGCATATAGTTGCACCAATAGTCACATATTCCCATGTCGATAGAAAACATATGATATTTCAAGTGGTACTGACCAATTTTTAGGCACACATTTTCACAATTCCCACCACATTTTATGGAACCTTCATTGGAAGTCATGATTTGAAAATTGTTGAAAACATGGATATAGAAATTTATTTCCTGGGAAATGTAGTGGTAAATAAAATTATGGGTGTTTCCACTATAGACAAGGATGGTGAATTTCCTATCCTTAATGTAGACAAATAACTTGAGGGTTTGGGGAGCAGAGAAGCCACTGTGGGCATGCAACAAAATCATCGGTTCAACTTCCAGTGGGTCAATGGTGGAGTAGTATCATATGTTGGGGGTATCTCTTCCACATGGGAGACTTTAACCTCCTCTTCAGCAACATCCTCAAAAAAATTCCATAAAAATATTGTGTCCCTTACACTTATTCCTGGGAAAATATTTTTCATCATGACTATATCAAAAGACCCTTTATTTTTCATTCAACCATTTCTTCCCAAGTTAATTTTTGGATCTTGAGAGGGGTGGAATGAGTTGCATTTCTAGAAAAAAAAACATTTTGTTCTTCTTTGGTGTGTCTAGTAGCTTCCAAACAAGTTTGGGGGTGAGCCATGATAACCTAGGATTATATTTCATCCTTTGGGACAAAGATAAAACATTCCCTGAAGAAGGTATCTATCATGCCCTCTATTCTAAAATCCAAGTGATAAAAGGTGGCTATAAAGTCTTCCATTGTGCTATATTGTTTCAACTTGGTCAAACATCCTAAATCGTAGGTGTTGATGTCAAAGTATTCATAAAGCTCTCCAACACATTGGGTCCAAAAAACATACCTCCGGCATGCATTTTTACACTATTGCCACCATTTCCAACATTCAAGATCCAGATAGAGAACAATGTAATGAATTTTGTAAATCTCATTAGTAATTCCATGAAAATAAAAATAATGCTCCATTTGGGTGACCGAGCCTATGGGATCAGATCCATCAAATCTATTGACCTCAACTTGGGGAAGACGAGGGTCTTGCAGAAAGGGGTTGGAGTGAAACGCCATAGTATGGGAGGAGTGAACACCATCTACTTGGCAAGGTTGTTCAAGTAAGGGGTATCCTAGGATTGGTTCTACAATGGGTGTAAAGTGGCTTTAAGAGTGTTAATTTTTCCCTCTAATTGGTCAAATCGGGTGTCAACATTGGAAAACTGGCTATCAACTTTGGAAAATTCAGTCTCAACTTGGTCTTAGAGACGGTCAAATTGGGCCATGTTTTTTCCGATATTGACCTGTAGGTCTTGGATGAAAGTGTTGGACATGTGGAAAGTGGGGATTCCTGGAATGGGGAGTGGGTTCACTAAAAAATGGATAAGTGACAATATATCATTGTGATCAGGGCAACAAGGGAAAGATAATGGGATAGGTGTCAAGTAAGCTTGTTGATAACGATGGGTGGGACCATATTAAAAGGGATTATAAGTGAGAGGTACCATGACGATCATGGAGAAAATGAGAATACAATGGGATAAGACACAAACAAGGGGGTCAGGTCTAGAGGAAAAAATGATTAAAAATGATGGCTATTATGGTGATTTGGGAGAAGAGAGGATTCCAATAGAATAGGTATCGAATAAGAGTGTTGGAATGACCATTATAATATTTTCTTTTTCTCTTTTTTTACCCCTACAGTGTTATACTATGGCCTGAGTATTATAGTGAGGAATGGCCCAAATTTTTAATGGAAAAATTATGTAGGAATTTCACAACTAGAAGATATAATGTAAGGTTGCACGACAATAGATCTCATTGGTTCCTTTTATTTTATGTTTCTTTCCCTATGGGTTAGGTTTTACAGGGGTCCTGCAGAAAAGGGTTTTTCCAATGCTATATCTCTCATATACATGTAGGGTTGAATTGTAGTACTCAACCCAATATCTCAGAGAACCAACTAAGGAGGCTCGACTGTACCCTCAATTGTACTACCCAATTATCGAGGTACTAGAGAGTATCTTCCTGATTGTTGTTCTTTATGTAATTATAGCAGTTATGTGGTAGATCAACTGATCTAGGGATAGTTTCAGGAAACCTAGGGGACTCTCGATATACCTGATAGTACATTGGAGTGATGGCCATATACATATGTTTTCTGATGTGGTACTACTCGAAGGGTACCAACATGTGTTATAGAGGTCTCCAACAAGGTGAAACCTTGATTTCTAGACAACCCGATGAAATCATTTGTATTTCCTGCATATAGTCTTCCCCGACACAATTTTACTCATTGAATGATAGATCTTTGTGCTTTGAAGACACTGGAAGTACACCTCTCCACCCTGAAAAAAAATTCCCATAGTTTCAGTATAGGAAAGTGCTATGATAACACTCGTTAGGTACTAGATCTATTTTATTAAGAAGAAAACATCAATACTATGGAAAATATGAGTTGAAAAACAAAATGTAGAGAACCACAACCAAACTAATACTTTTATTGATAGAAAGCAATGTTCACTTGACTCTTTGAGGAAGAAACCACCAGTAGAGAAACACTTTACTACAATAATTGTCAAGTCAAGGGTTTCTCATGCCTTGTACTCTTATTTATACTAATTTTATCTTCTAAATAACATTCTAAAGGAAGATATTTCTAAAAGCGAAATATTCTATTAGGTCTCATTACATTGCCTTGTTCATATTTATTAAGTAGGCATTATTAACTAATGTTTTCCTTTATTACATTGAAAATATATTATTCTACCTATGTGAGGGGTTAGGGAGGTTAGGTCCCTAACATAATATGATATTTTTTCATCTATTTCTCATGAAATTTTCTTTCCATGCAAAACATGGCAATTTATCAATAAAAAATGTCTAGAATTGGTTGACCTAAAAAACATGGAAGGCACACAAGACTTGTTGATGCATTTAAATATAATCCACATGATATGTTGATTTTGAGGTTGAGATTAATATTAAAGGAGGTCTTCCAAAATAAATGGTGCGATGATAGCTCCTAAAATATAATTTAAATATAAATGGAAGCTAATAAACAAATGTGAATATCCTATAATAGGTTCAAATGGTGAAGAGGGCATCAAGTGTTCATGGTGTGTCAAATTCAAAGAAGATACACCATATGCAAGCAAAGGTAGAAGTACAATGCAATTAAGTGGATTAAATGGTCATGTTTTATTTGTGGGACACAAAAGTTCAATTCAACTATTGGAAATTAAATCAAGGAAATCATATTTACCCATCATGAAACATGTTGAATTCATTCTAGATGTTGAGAAATGCAGAATAATTAGTTTCATGGAAACTATGTATTTTGTGGATATAAATGATTTAGTATAAATGCTATGATGTTTTCATAGGTACAATGAACACCTAATATGTATTTAACCAATGAATATTCTTCATATACTAATATTCCATCTAGAAAATAGGTTCTAATTGCATCAAATTGGGTCTACTGGGAAAAATTGCTAGCATAAATTTGTTGACTCTCTTTTAGTTTATTTTGGTGGATGAGAAAATAGATAAAACAATGGAGCAACACCTTATAGTATATGTTACATATTTAAATGATGGAGGAAGAGGGCCATATGCAACAAAAAATATTTATCTTCTAAAAATAAAGGATGGTACTATGTGTGAATCCTTATCACTATTATTATATGAAATGGGTTTATCAAAATATAAAATGGTGGGATTTGATTTAGAGAAAGTTTCAGTTATGAGAGATATTTGTGAAGGTTTGGTTGCTAAATTGCTTTGTGGATTGTCTCATATGTTTTGCATTCACTATGTAGCACATCATGAGGTAGCATGTATAGTATGCTTCAAATTATTTTCTCTAGTTTAATTGTATTGATAAGTTGGTCAAAAAAGTACATTTTTGGTTAGTAAAATCTAGAGAGATATGGAGAACTTAACATTTTAATGAAACTATTTCAAATTGATAAGTTACAGGTACTTCAAATTCATCAAACTAGATCAAATTCATCAAACTAGATGACACATGCTACTAGAAAGATGTGTGAAAACAGAATAATATTTCAAGTTCAATTTTGTATTCATATAATATTTCAAGTTCAATTTTGTGCTAAGTCAATGATTTCAAGAAGAACTTATTGATGTAACATCTATCAATATGCAATTAAATGTGATAATTGAAGTTCCTTGCATAAAAGTATCAGTTACCTAATTGACTTGAATAAAGTATCAGTTCCTACGGAATATTGTGTTCACTTGCAAATTGTTCTTAGTCTTCTTGCTAGCACTACTAGTTGTGAAACAGGTCGTTTCGAATGGACTTTAACATGATAGATCCATTCGAATTTACTTCAAGGGAGGTTGTTTGACTTGAGCATGATAACTCCATTCCCTGCATGGATGAATCTTGTTTCACTTGAACCCGATAACTCCATTACCTGCAACCGTCTACTTGGCCGCCACGATAAGATCTCTTCTCAATAAATGAGAAAAGCTACAATGGGTATGATCGCCCCGTTATTGTAGTTATCGTTCTATCATATTCAAAATATTTTATAACTGATATATAATTGCGAGCTACTTCTTCTCATCTCTCACAGCCCGCTTGCACAGATAGAGTTTGAGTTTGAATAGACATAAAACCTGCCAATTTGATCACTGCAACACCATTACCAGATTAATGCTCCATGGCACTCAGCATAATCATAGATAAGACCAGTATCACCACTTGGGATGGAGGTTGACCCACTACAAACTGGGTTTGCCTGAAATTGTAATTGAATTTCCACTCATCCTACCTAATTTGAATTTTCTCATGATTGAAACATAGCTGACCCACTAATTTAATGCTTGTACATAGTAAATTTAAACCCAACTTAGTGAGGCACTGGGTTATTTGGATGGACAACGCAACCCAATGCCTTGATAAATATTATTATTTTGGTCGTATGAAATGCGTGTTGAATATGGAAAGAGCAAACCCAGTAAGGAAAGTTATCTCGAAACGCTATCATCAGATAATGTGATGGACACGGGATAAGGCAATATCACATCCATTCCAATCCTATTGCTGTTCTTATTTGCAATCTGACTCTCTCAAGCACTCTATAAATGTTATCCCACTAGCATAGAGCAATGTCAACACTTGCTTATCGATCGTATCGTTAGTGTTTCACTATCTGTCATAACGGGAGAAACGCGGTTCGAGAATCCCAATTGTAATGGAAGTGTCGAAGAATAGTCAGTACGGTTTGTGGAAGGTTATGCAATTGTAGTGTGGATTATGAGCATGTTCTCACGGGACGCAGGAGCACAGTCGGTGAAGCTTGGCATATGGAAGCTTCTCGTACAGAACGGTGGAGTTTCTGCCATGCACATGACTGTTACTCATCTTAACACGGTCGTCATGTTCGACAGGACCAACTTCGGTCCTTCGCAACTGATGCTCGACAATGGTCGATGCCGCGACAATCCGC